>QLNU02014802.1:81763150-81781655 GCA_006491805.2 Dysdera silvatica | reverse complement strand
GTATGTTAAAACTTTTTTAAATACGATACGTTATTGTGATTACTCTCTATTTATAAATAAGCGTTTAATATTATAACAAACTTACTAATAAGTGCTCAATATTACAATAAAAATGTAAATAAGTATTATAATTTGCATTACACATTGTGTTCTTATTTCAAAAACATACCAAAAAATTAGAGAGCCAAAATCTTACGTAAGCATGAAGGGGGAGGAAGACATTTGTTTATTTTTTTCTTATAAGGGAAAGGGGGAGTATAAAATGACCGGAAATGTGTTTACGTAACACTTGAACGGCCCCCAAAATCATCATCAAGTACCTTCTCCGATTCAGACGTTGCGGCCAATATTGACCACGTTTTCCTGTCTCTGCTGGCATGGACATCTTCTGTGTTTCGTCTGGTCCAAGCCTTTAAGTCATCCATCCACGCTCTTTATTTTTTCTACCTCTAGATCACTTCCCCTAGATATTTTCCTCCGTTTCCACTTTGGGCAGTTTGTATTTTAGTCCCCTCATTATGTGTCCACAATATGCCAACTTTCTTCTCAGAATTGAAGTGATGATAGTTCTTTTTGTATTTGGATCTGTTGGGGAATTCCTGGTTGGAGATCTTCTCAGTCCATTTTATCTTCAATGGTCTTCTAAGGGTCCATATTTCAAAAGCTTCGATATTATTCCTGGCTTCCTGTTTTAATGTCTGGGTCTCGCAGCCATTAAGCAGAACAAGCCAAATATAGAATTTTAGAATTAGGATTCTGAGATGCAGATTTAATTTTCTCTCTCGCATAGAATTTTTGCCTTTGATTGACTTTAATTTTTGCCAGGCCAATTCAGAACCGAATTTCTTTCGTTTGATCGTTATTGCGGTAAAAATGCATTCCCAAATAGCAAAAAGAATTTATTTGTTCTATGGTTTTGTTTTCACAATGGGCAATGATAAAAACCTTAATTCGGTACCAAGGGCAGACTGGGTCCTCTCAAAGAGCGCATACCTTGGATTTTCGGAGGGCGCGAGTCCTATCGCCCATGAGGGCGCACTGACCCGGGAGCCGGCCGCCCAGTCCGCCCCTGTTCGGTACTAATTCGTATTACGAACAGATTGACGAAACGGGAAGAGGTACACCAACCAAACCCCCGTTTAGACAGTGTGTGTAGCCCATCTGTTCCATAGCGATAATATGGTGACAAGGATGATTAAATATGATGATGGTATGATAGTTACAGTAGTTGAATATGATGGTAATAGCGGCATGATAATTATAATATTCGAATATAATGATTGCATAGTAGTTATAATGTTTGAAGATGATGACGATGGCATGATAGAATGCTTGAATATGGTGATGATGACATGATGGTTATAATAAGTGAATGAAGAAAGTAATGTTTTCACTACAAAACTATCAGCTCAGATCTATATATAGATATTAAACAGGAATCTACTAACATTCAAACTCACTAAATAATTCATATTCCATTCTATTTTCTTGTTTAAAGGTATCGCGGTTTGGACGCCCTTTTACAGATATTGTGTGCCGAAACGTTTTAAGATACAGATAAAAAATAAACGATACTGCAATACGTGGAGATCACAAACTGTATAGTAGTAAACTACATTTCTATATGTAGTGAATGCCATGGAGGATGACCTTTGACTTATTTATTCAAGAAATATGATGGCAGAATTCCACGCATTTCAAAATTTTTGAGATGTTCGCTTTTTGGGATACTTGAATTATAAAAATTACACAAACTGATATAATTTTTCGCTTCGTATCAAGGAGTACTAGTGAAGTGTTGCAATATTTGATGGTGCTTCCCCGTATATTGTTCGTTTCAGTGTTTAATTTTTTATACATAAATCACTCTTTTGTTATTGCACACACAAGCACGCACATACACAGTTTATTGTTTGTGTAAAATACGGTTAATTTTGTTGTTTTTTTCATACAAATTTGTGTTTGTTTATTTTTGCTTAAAATGTCTTTCACGAAATATTATGTGAAATGGGGGCCACATTCACCCTTATATTAAATATCAAGTCTTTCCAATAAATAGTCACCCAGTTACTGCTTATTGAAATCTGAACTTCAATTGTAGACACATTACACTTTCCACCTCTTCAAGGTAGCTTTCTTTTAAGCAAACTCCGGTTAAAATTTAATAATCCGCTGATTCGGCAACCATGGCTGCATTTTTCTGCTTTTGGGACCTCGTTTCGTTGACTAGACATGGAACAACTACAATCACTACATATTACCGAACCACAAGCTTTAATCACTAAATTTAGCGCAAATTTAATTTGTGTTGTTTCTTCAGAATTTTCAATGCAGCTTGTCTAAGCTTTCTTTCTATTCAGAATTGTAGTAATGAATAGGAAGATGTAGCAACATTTGCCACCGGAAAATCCCAGTTCATTCACTATAAATAATCCCGGCCGTTTTACTGCGCATCCTTATTTCTGGAATTTGGTTCCCTGGGTAATGATTCCTAGGTAATGGTTCTGGTTCCTAGGAAGTCTGTAGGCTTTGGTGCATCATCTTTCATTCATCATCTGAGCTCAACTCCCCCATAAACCTTCTGCGTACGCCTATGTAACACGCCTACCAAAGTGTACCGATTTGCCTTCGCAAAGCGTCTGTTGAGGAATGTAGTTCTCCAACCCATTTAATTTCAAAGTTCAAATCAATGGAAAGAACTTGAACTTCAGAACTTTTCAAGTTCATCTGTATCTGCAACACTCAGAGTTCAGAAAACAGGCAACGTGCTTCATAATAATTGAATAATGGACATGATAATGACTTTAAACAGCGCAATTAGCAATGTGGAACTGAGTAAATTGGTAGATTCAATCCTTCACTTATTTTTTTTTTTTTTTTAAATAACGATTTAACTAAGGAACCTGTTAAAAATAAATGTATGACAGCAAATTAATAATAATCTGGAATTAGCAGATTATTGATGACAGTTTTGTGCATTAATTATCACCGTATACATATTTTGTAATCGGTTCACAGTCTGCTTAATAACGGAGAAGATGAGTCGGAAGGAATTCTCACAAGTCAAAGTCAATCATCTGAAACTAAGTAAGCACCGAAAACAAAGAAGAAGACAAAAGAGAAGAATTTTCCCGCCATTATTAACTTCGCGCGGGAAACCTTAAAATGGTTTTCAAGTGCGACCTTTTCCTTATCTTATTATCATTCCTGGCGTAATGGAGATTTGGTTTATGGAATGGAACACCAACACCAACATGCGCGCAATGGTATAAATCGAATATAAATCATAGTTCAATAGTAATGCAGTAATTTCTTGAATCATTCTAAGTAGTGCTTATTTCTGTTTAACGTTGGTATTTTGGTGTCCCGTTAAATGTTTCGTAGAATTATAAACTTTCCAATTAGCGTCTTTTTCTGTTCAGCGACGTCTTCTCGGCGTTTCCCGTAAGTTATCAACGGTAAAGATTACTATACATGCATAATCTGTATATAAGCAATAGTGCAATAATATATTACCAATAGTATAATAACACATAAACACAATATTTAGGCAATAATATGAGAGTTTTAATAAGAAGAGTATGAGCAGCAACAATAACACATGGAAGTAATAATAACAATATGAAAGTAGCAACAAAATAATATGAAAGGAATAAAATGTATGGACGTCAACAATAGTATAAAAATAATGGCAATAACAACCGTATGTAAGCAATTAGTATATGAAAGAGTGCGAGTAAATTTAAAAAACTATCTAATAAAAAACCCTGGATTTATATCCAGAAAAAAAGAGAGTATATTTCAAATATGTAAGATTGTATAAAATGAGATTTTTGCCTGTTACGTGTTGTTATTTTTTGCATTAATTTGCATTTTGTGATCAAAGAATAACCTTAGTCATATTGTACCAAACCTGGTGTTTTCCAATGAATAAATTTATACATTAATATTATTATATATTAATATGAATTATATATTAATATGAATTATATATTAATATTATTATATATTAATATGAATTATATATTAATATTATTATATATTAATATGTATATTAATATTAATTATATATATTCTTACCATTCTTAATATTAATTCTCTATGTATATATATTAATATTAATCATATATATTAATAATAATTATATATTAATATTAATTGATTCATATGTTATTTAAATAATTCCTTCTTCATAAAATCTCCAGGACAACGAAATCTCTCAATTCGATTCCCCTTCTGTTACTTCAGCGCTGTCTATGTAATCTTTAAATGTAAAATGCCATTTTAAATAGCAATGCAAAATCATATACACTATCACAAGTTCATTATGAATGTAGCAGTGATGAGTTTTATGGCCACTGATCTGCAGGGGCGTAAGAAAAAAAAGTGTCTCAGGGGGCTCAAGCTCCCCCAACAACTGGTGCATGGAATACATCATTTTCTCCAAGATCGCACACGGCACATATTCTTCGTTAAAATTACTTGAGCTCCCCACAATGAGTTTTGGATTGCTACACTACTGCTGCTCTGTCAAAAGACGATTAAAATGCAATCACAAAATGATATTTACACGCACTGGCGTACGCAGTGGGGTGTTCATGGGAGTCGTAACCCCCCATTTTGCAATGAAATTTTGAATATTTAACGTAAAAATCTATGGGTTGTAGCACTGTAATCCCCTATTGAGCATATAGAGGGTGTTTACACATTTTTAGAACGATTTCAATAGAGGATTAAAAAATGAAAATATTTTGTGGGAAAATGGATCTGGCAACATGTTATTATTTCAAATTAAGATTATCGTCTGCTACTTTCAAATTCATTTTTCATTCAAAATGGCGCCTGTAAACAAGCTGTGGATCGAAGAATACGTTTTTGCGCTTTCCGAAGAGAAATATTCTTATTCCACTATTAAAAAACGTTGTGAAACGCATGGTATAAAGATTTCTAAGTGCAAAATAAGCAACATTATTAATAGAAAAGGAAAAGACCGTCAATCAGAACTTCTACATAAAAAGAGGACTCCAAATGAATACCCGAACAAGGTATGTACTGTTGCAAATATTTCTAAAGTGAGATCACTGGTAACAAGAGAAAATCCACCGACGCAGAAATCAATTGCAAACTCTTTAAACACTTCTGTAGCAACAGTAAATAAAATAATAAACCAAGATTTGCAACTTAAAAAAGCTAAAAAACATAATCTTCACCGTCTTTTGTCGAGACATGTGGTTCAACGCAAGACATGTTGCAGAGTCCTGTATGAAAATTACTTAGAAGGAGATATATGGAAATACGTTGTTACCCTTGATGAAGCAGGGGTTTACCTAAATGATTGTAACAAAAAAAGGTCCATTGGCTATAGCAAGCGCGGAGAAAAAAATGTCCAAACTTGGTGCCGAGAATGCAAAGAAAGCTTCAGTAAAGGATTTATGATTGTCGCAGGTTTCTCTTACAATGGGAAATTAAAAATAAAAAAGTGGAAAACAACGTTAAAATCAACTCATCATATTATCAGGAGAATGTTTTACATCCGATATTTACAGAAGAAATTCCATTTTTTTTATTCCAACAATTTTCAGTGTGTAAAACTGCATCAAGACAAAGCCAGCAGTCATACCTCAAAAACTACCACTGCATTCCTTGAAAAAATGAAAATTGATACAGCTATTGCATGTATTCCGTTTCAACATATTCCTGAGAAGTCCCCTGTTGTTTCTCCTATGAACTATTGTGCCTTTGGTCCGCTGAAAAGAGCTCTCTCTAAGCGCAAACCTACTACCATCGATGGACTTTGGAAAGTTGTGGAACAACAATGACAAGCAGTACCTCTGGAAACGTTGCAAAAAGCCCTTCTATCATGGAAAACATGATGCAGACTTATAGTTCAGAAACAAGGTTATCAGATGGAATATTTAAAAAAATAATCTTTACATTTTAAACATTAAAAAAATGGCTCCAAAATCGTTCTAAAAATGTGTAAACACCCTCTGTTTAACCCTCTTATAAACTTTCTGCGTACGCCTATGTTTACACGTGAGTCTAAAGCCATTATCTGAGATTATTAACAATCCACTTGCTTTATTTTTTTTCTAATTGCTAATTGCTTTTAAACCGATTGTTATATGCCAATAATTGTGAACAGCCACAGCAAGCAAGTGAACAAAACAAGCAAGTGAAAGAAAATTGCCTAAGGTCGATATTTAAATTTAGCGGGTTTCAATTAACATTAATTCGCAACTCTCTAATCCGCAACTCTCTAAATTATAACTCTCTAAATTGCTCCTCCCTGATTCGCCATTCTCTAACTCGCTCCTCTCTAATCCATCACTCTCTAATTCACAACTCTCTAATTCGCAACTCTCCAATCCATCGCTCTCTAAATCGTCACTCTCTAATTCACAATTCTCTAGTGCGCAACTCTCTGATTCGCAACTCTCCAATTCGCCAACTCTCCAATTCGCCAACTCTCTAATTCGCAACTCTCTAATTCTCAAGTAACTCGGTAGGTTTTCAACGTTAATAATAGTTATCTATCGTTATTGAATTTACAAAAAACTTTTACCTAACCCCTTTATTGCGGACGGACAGACAGAAAAAGCAATAGCGGGTTCAATATCTATTGAAACCCGCTAATAAACTGAGTATGAGAGTATTTGTGTGTCTGTGTGAAGTAACAAAAGAATGATTTATACCAGTATTTCCCAACCTGTTTCAAGTCGCGACCCCCCCACCCACTCTGTTCTCCGCCGCTTCATTTTCATAATAAAAGCATTTTTAACAGAGTAAAGAAAACACATTAAATATAAAATTATGATATATTAATTATATATATTAATAATATACTCGTACATTAATGTGTGTTTTAAATATAAAGTTAACAACCGTTAGTAGAACATTGCAATGTAGCCATGTTGAAATATAAAAAGGTTGGAAACATTTGGTATGAAATTCCTTATAAAAATAATTGCAACTAAAAATAGTTGCGGCGACACCTAAGCATGGAGCCACTGCTTTATTTGTAAGAGATCAAATACTGAAAAGAACAATATACAGGAAAGCACCATGGAACATTGCAGCACTTCGCTAAGTAATCGTTGACAGGAAGCGAAAAATTACATCGGTTTGTATACTGTTTATAATTCAAGCATCTGAAAAATCGGAACATCGCAGAAATTTTTAAACGCGTGGAATTCTGCCATTAGATTCCTTGAATAAGAATTTCAAAGGATATCCACCGTGTTATTCATTGCATATGGCAATGTAGATTACTATACTTTGTAATCTCTATATATTTCAATGCAGTTTATTTCTGTACGTATAATAGCGTATTTAATTTTTGTACGTATAATAATTTAGTTCATTTTTGTACGTATAATAACGTAATTTATTTCTGCGTGTAGTAGTGTACTTTATTTCTGCGTATAGTAATATACTTAATTTTTTTAGTATAATTTGTGGTCTCTACGTCATCTATTTTGCTATTTTTTTTATTTATAAAAAATATTTTCATTAATTTTCATTTATAGAAAATAAATGGATAAACGTAGGCAAGTATTTTCGCACGGCTAAAAACATAGCTGTATACAAGTACTCGTTTACATATTTTTTAATACCTTTAAAAATATCTTCATATCCAAGCGTCATTTTGTATCTAGGAAAATACAAATGTGCTTTTCCAAAGCCATTATGCAATATTCTCTCTCTCTCTCTCTTCTTAATCGTTCTTTCTACACAAATGTCGACATTTAAAAATGCTGATACTGTGCTTATGCTTATACATTATTGTTATTATACTGCATTGTGTACTTTGCCATGCCTCAGTAACACTAGCGTTTTAAAAACGAAAAATAATTATTTGTTGGCTATTCCTTTGCCTTAATGAATGAAATGTGCCGTCTCCTAAAACTAAAGCAAAAGCTCCCTCTTGAGCTATGTACATCAAATGAGTAACAATATATGAATTCATTTCACGTGTCTATGTATATCAAATGAGTTGTTTAACTAAAACCATTGGCGTACGATGGGGGGTCATAATTCCCCCTATTTCGATGCAATTTTGTATATATACACATGAATATCTGGAGTTGTACCTCTGTAACGCCCCTCGTGAACTTTCAGCACGCGCGAGTGCCTAAAGCTAAAACAAAAGCTCGTTTTTAAGTTATTCGTTTCACGAATCTATTTCAAATGAGTTTTTCCTAAAGCTAAAACGAAAGCTCCCTTGTGAACTTCGTCTCATGTATATCTAGCTATATTAAATGAGTAGTTTCGTAAAGCTAAAACAAAAAATCTCTTGCATGAGCTATTCTTTTCATGTATTTGCATCAAATGAGTTTTTTTCTCAGTTATTTCCAAATGAACTCTTCTCGATATTTACCATTTTTAAATCCTTTCCATAAAAAAAACGTATTTTTTGGAGGAAGAGTATCTCAACCCGAAAAATGTGTCAGGAAATAGATCTACTCCTTCACCGTCAGTTTCTTGAAAGCGACAAACGTCACAGATTCGGGGCCATGGACGATGGAACATTGAGGGTGCCAACTGTTTTTAAAAAAAAAATAAGGATTTTTTTTTTAAGCTCTCGCGTGCTTTTAGAAGAGCTTCTTGACAAGAAAATGACAAGGTTGCGGAAAGTCTTGTCTCGTTTAAAGTTTCATCAACTGCGAAATTGCAGTCGTAGCACAAGTGCTGTTTTATATGTGACAAAGTGAGTTTTCCTCAAGGTTTTTACTTTAATGAAGATCAGGAAAAACGAAAGCACTCTAAATAATATTCGAACAATTTGTCTGTGGCACAAATAGGTAAAAACTGTGTATCGAAATTGGGAGCGTGGAAATTCAAAAATTATGGGGAGGAGGGTCTCAAGTGGCTTGAAAGAAGATTATACGATGGAATTTAAGAAATTAATGTATTTTATTTTTGATATATGAGCTAGGGGTGAGACTTTAAGTCCCTTTTCCTATGCCTCTGATCGAAGTAGAGCAATAATAACCGAATTTTTCTATGTAGAAAACGCAATACAAAATTTCTTAACGACGGATAGCAAAGGGGTAGAAATTCGTGTCCGCAAAACAAGAATATTTACATGAATATTCGCTCCTAGAAGATTAGTTATTGTTAAAGGTGTCCATTGAACAAATGCCCGCTAGGAGGACAAATGAACAAAGGCCTGTGTCCGCTGATGTTTTGCCACTCCATTTTACTTTTTCAACTTTCAAGCGTTTTATCGATATAAATCGAAAATCATTGTACATCATCCTCATGGCTTGATGTTTGACGATACTCGGGACCTCAACTCCAAGAAGGTTAAGGTCCTTTTGCCCTTCCCTCCCCCCAAAATATATTTGTGGGCTGAGCCCTCCCAAAATTGATAAAGAAATTGAAAACGTAGTTGATGGTCCAAGACGCAACATATGTAATATATTAATTATTATTGTTTATGTTTTTCCTATCTCTGATTGACTCGCTTGACTTGACATGCCGATTCTTCCATTCACTCCCACCCCCATTATTTTCTTCAAATGAGCGCTCCTGGTTCCATCATCCTCCTTGCTATACACTTCTTTTCGAGCAAGCGAATAGATGAGTCGTTTACTTCTAATTCTTCAAAGTTTACAGGAAAAAGAACTTTTGTGCTTGCATTAATGTTTGATCTGTAGTTGAACTTTCGTGGTTGGATAACTGTACGTAAGCACAGCTACTATCCACTCACAAAACCCCGTCTGGGATTACAGATCAGCCTCCGGCGGCCGTCCTTCCCAATTCCCAATCTTGCATAACTTCCTCCTTCTCCTTCTCCTCACACGGAATATTAACTAACAAATCAAGCATTAATGCAAACAGAAATTTTTTCCTTGGGGGAATACAGCATCACCTTCGGCAACCAACCTTCCCAGCACCTTACCTGCATAAAGACAGATAGATAGCATAGGCAGAAAAATTCTCAATCTGTAAAATTCGAAAAATGTAAGTAATCCTCTTTTACATGAAGCAATTTACATATCCTGCATGTGGTTCTAATTGTTCAGGGTTTGTAGTTACGTTCGGAATCGGATTTACGTGTAGATAAAGTAGGCCCGGGCTTAGGACCTTTGATTTCAGGGCCACAGAGGCCTTGGAGGCGCCTTGTGTTATAGTAATTTCTTTCACTAACGATATTCTAATTAATGTCCATTTTTCAATAATGACGCTATTTTGTGATCCCCACAATTGCTTCATAGAATGATATGCTGTGGAACCTGCCTAAATTGACCGCCTTTGGGACTGGCCTGCAGTAGTCACCATAAACAGGTGGTCACTATATACGATAGATTTTGGGATAGACATAACTAAGTCCCTATCAGTTCTCTCTCATATGAAAAGTGGTCAATTTACAAAGGTGATCACTTTACCAGGTTCCACTGTGCATTTCGATTATCATCTTTTCCGTTCAACAACGCTTTTTCTACTTTCCTTAAAAGACGTTAATGGAAGAGGATTGCTGCATTTAATTCTAAGCTTCATTCTAGATCTTAATTTTGGGCCTGGAACTTTCGTAGACAGTGTTATTTCTCAATAAGGGACACACACGGCACCGGACATTTTGTCCCTTAAACAGAGGTGCCCCTTCTTTGGAGGTATGTGTACTGACACATACATATTCAGTCAAAGCGGTTGAGAACCAGAGCAGTCGTCTCTTAAATAAGATTGCCTTTATTCGGAGGTGTCCCTTCTTTGGAGATACGTGTGTTGACGCATACATATACAGTTAAAGAGGTTGGGAACCAGAGGAATCGTCTCTTAAATAAGAGTGTCCTTTATACGAAGGTGTCCCTTCTTAGGAGACAGTGTTTAAGCTGCGTTAGTTTTTTTGGTTTTTTTTTTGCATTTTCCGCAAAATTTAAATACCACTTTCGCTAAAAAGCGAAAGCCCTGAAAATTAAAAATTTTCACAGTTTTATGTCCGCGGCCGCCGTCGATGACCACGAACATAAATTTAAAGAAAACGACATACTGTCAGAATGGAATATTTTTCGGAAATTTGTAGGTGCCTGATGTAAAGAAAGGAGTTTTCATTTTTGCAGTTATTACAGTTTTTAAATCAAAATGAAATGAATGGAGAATTTCCTTCACTGTGCTCAATAACTGAATATGCGGCAAGTATACCTATGCATACTGCAGATTGTGAAAGGGCTTTCTCCCAAATGAACTTGATTAAAACTGACTTGCGAAATCGTTAAACAACGAACCATGCAAGCAAATTGCTAATGATAAATATTGAATGACCTGTTCGAAATAATTTTGATTTTGAAAGTGACTAAGGCCTTATCCAGGATTCATAAACTTGGGGGGGGGTTGTTCAAGATTTTTAAAGGGCGTGTGGATTAGATTTTGCGTGTGTTTAAATGTGTATTTAGATTTCATTAAGAGGGTGTATCAAGAACCTGGAGGGGTGTTGGGGGATTTATAAATTACTGAAAGTCCCTACTAACTACGGTGTATAGCAAAGTCAAGGAGAATTGTACAATAATATTGTCAATTATATAATTTTGTAAAAACAAAAAATTTTTACTTATAGGCCAAAATTTTAAATATGTTATTTTGTTCAGTGTTCGCCTAAGGGACAAAATTTTCAAAAATATCGGAAGTATTTAAATTAGAAAAAAAGGCTAAAGGGATTTTAAAAATGCTAATTTTTTTTTTGCGTTTCAGCTAAAATGCTAAAAGAAAAAAAAATCTAACTTAAACCCTGTTAGGAAGTACAGGTGTTGACACATACGTGTTCAGTCGCCTTAAATAAGAATGTCCTTTATTCAGAGGTGTCCCTTCTTTGGAGGTACATGTATTGACACGTATACACTCAAAGGGATTCGGAACCAAAGGAATCATCCTTAAATAAGACTGTCCTTATTCGGAGATGTCCCTTACGCTAGGGGTAGGTAACTCGCTATCTCTATATATTCGTAATCGAAGTTGAATTATCTTTCATCATACCATCTAAAATTCTCCCCCCTCAAAACGTCGACGTTTGCGCCCCTTTTTTATTTAGTTCAAACCCCCTATCAACCCCCTTTCCTATGACACTACCTGCAGGCATAGGCATCAGCGTACGCAGAAAGTTCGTAAGGGGGTTATAGACTCAATGGGGGGTTACAGAGCTACAACTCACATATTCCTATGTTAAATATACAAATTTTTATTGCAATGGGGGGGTCACAACTCCCATCAACACCCCCTGCGTACGCCAATGGACATAAGAAGGGGAGAAGAGGGACTCAGGAGAGATTAACACCCCCCACATGCACACACACATACTATTGGTTTACAAACTATATTGTCTTTTCAACAAATAATCACTTTTAAAGCTATTTGGGTATCTCCATAATTTTTGAATTGCTATGCCCCTGCCTCAGGCGCGAATTTAGGGGGGAGGGGACCATCGCCCCCACTTGAATGAAAATTTAACATTGAAAAGATGCAAGGTAAAGATTTAATAAGGTATCATTTCCAAAAATGGAGTCATTAATCGTCCTCCACCCTTGAATGACCTTTAAATCCGCCCCTGCCTTGCCTACAGGTAATACAGTCAGAGCCGTTTCTAGGCATTTTTCCGCCCTAGACGAGAATTGAAAAATGCCGCCCCCCCACTCTTTTACTACCATTACTCTTTCGACTAGATCTCCCTCTCTGCCCCAACCAACATCCAGCGGTTCAACAACGTAAATGTTCTATTATGCTTTTAATCATTAAACCCGTTAATTATATTTATATTTTAAACTTATATTAGTTATTTTGTAATATTAGAATATTGTGAATAGTAAAACAATTGCTACATGTTATAATTGTTTAATTTCAACATTTTATATTTTTGAAAACTGAAATATTAAAGGAGTAATATTTCAAAACACAACGTTGTATTATCAGAGCTAGAAGGCTTAAATGTATTAGATATAAAAGAACTTGTGTGCAAAATTAAACAATGAAACACATCAAGAAATTTTACATTCGTCAAAGTAAAGACTTTTTAAGTAATTGTCCCGTATGCTTTTGAAAACAATTATATGTTTTAATTTTTCCTCTTTTTCATTTTTTCTCCTCATTTGCTCAGTTTTTTCTTTGTTTGATTTAAAATTAAAATTTTTACGCTATTTTCCGGTCCTTAAAATTTTGCCGCCCTAAACGGTCGGCTACTCTTGACTGGTAGTAGACACGGCCCTGAATGCAGTGGCGTGCAAGAGCTTCGGAAACCCACGGGCGTCCGCAAGCACAACAATTAAAAAGCTTTCTATTTTTTATTCTTGATTTTTCCTTTCAAACTGCTGATAATTGACCACATCAGAGAAGGTTCTATGCTAAACTGAAACTACGTTAAAAACGTTTTTTTTATTTATTTATTTTTTTTTTTTTTCCCGCAGTTACAGAGGAATTACTTTTTTTGAGAGGGAGGGGAATTTTAGAAAATCCCATTCTATCCTTTTAGACTAACTACATCCCACAAAATCCCTAAGGTATATGTAAACATTTGAAAAATCAAAAATCGTTGAAATTTCCCAATTTTGTATTTAAATTTTATTTCGTTTCCAAAATTTATACAGTTTTCAGGATTTGCAATGCTTTCTTAAAATTTTATTCATCTTTTGAGTTAGTTTTAGGCCAACCGTTTCCTTCAGTATACGAATTAAAAATCCAAACTTAAAATACGCTTTCTAGACTTTTTAACATAATGGTATTTGTAAAATTTTGGAAATAAATTATAGGCTATAGATGTGTCCCCGAAATGGTGAATAATAGTTTAAATGTAGTTTTAAATCCAATCATGGAAAACAATATTTTTCTCTTAAAAAAAAGGAATTTTATATTCCACGTTTGAAATATTATTATTTTTTCTTAAAATAATTCTTTTCTGTACTATAAATATCATTATACTGTATTTAGTCCAATGGAATAATTAGTATATCTAATTTCTAAATTATACTATACCCAAAAATTAAACGGAATAGAAGTTACCATATTTGTAAATGACTGCTAATTTAACATTCAATTTGCAAATAATTAATTACTAATGATCAACAACTTATTTTTTATAATTATTTTTCTTAATTGTGGGTTATACCCAATGCAAAAAAAAAAATACATTGTATTAATAAATAATAAAGAAAATTTCTCAGATCTGTACGCATAGCTTAATCTGGTACGAGTTAAACATGGGCACTCACTGTATATTTTATATAATATAACTTCGTATATGCACATGTGTGTGTATATTCATATATATCCTATGTAGATATATATCGTATATTCGTGTATGCATGTCCCCTTCGTATATGTGGGTACCCTCTGTATATTTTATTTTATATAACGCATTAGTGTAAGTAAGAAATTCATAAGGGAATTTAGAAGGGCGATCTTAAGAACCGGTCCCTCCTCCTCCTCCGAAACTGAATTTCTTATTGGATTCGGGTAAGGCCCTGAATTCTGTGATGTGTGCCCCCCCCAAAGTAAATCCTGGCTGCGGCCTTGCTGCAACTCCATGTATTCATATAGTCTATATATATATATATATATATAAAATCCATTGCAATGATGGGATTATAGCCCTATCAACCCTCCCTGCGTACGCCAGTGATATAACGCAATTTCTTATATGTGCATCTTTGTAACAACTATTAATGTAATCATACTGCATGCCGTATCAAAAATGATAACAAAATAAGATGGCAAGTTAATACATTAATATAATAGTGGAGAAAATAGTTGAAAATTTACCGCCCACAAACTTAATGCTAAACTCTCAAGCTACAAATTTTAAATTAGACGCTTTTCTAATATTAATGTGTTTTGTTTATTTACTTATTTGTTTTAGCTTGGGGATGTAGTTACCCAGGATCTCCTGCCCATTCCACCGTTTCCTTCAACACCAACTCCATTCAAACAGGGACGCTGGCAATTTACAGGTGTGAGCCAGGGTTCGATTTACTAGGACCCAGGAATAGACTCTGTGTTCAAAACGGGACTTGGGTACCATCAGGATCCCCGGTTTGCTGTAAGTAAATTCTAATTAATATATTGACTATAGTATATAGTATGTTTACCATATGCATTCAACTGTGAGGTATGTATTAGTCAGTTGAGACTCTAACGACGTAAAAACAACGAGAAAAAAAAAGGGGGGGAAAGGTACCGGCGAGATTCGAACTCGCGATCTCCTGTTTACTAAACAGGCGCTTTAACCAACTTAGCCACGGCGCCTCGTTCAGCTGGTATTTGTATTTATTATATATCGCTATGTATATTACATATTACAGTAAAAGCTCTTCAATTCGGCGTTCTTTTGTTCGACACATTCTATAATCTGGCACCGATCGAACTGTTTGCATTCAGTTTGTTTTTGTTTTTTTCGGGTGGATTTGGGTGTTTGTTGACCTTAACAGCCAGGTCGGATGAAGAAGAAGACATGGCAGATTAAACCATGGGTGTAGAGTTATATGGGCCCGTGGGGCCCGAGCCCCCCAATAATTTGAAATAAATTGCAATTTTACATATACTGTAATGTATAAATGTACAATATATGTGCTTGTCCACCCCCCCAAAATAATTTTGAAAACTCTACGATGATGGATTAATCTAAAGTCTCGTGGAAACAGGCTTCTGAATCATTAAATACATTTATAAAATTTACAGAATCCAACAAAAGCCATTACTATGCACAACTCAAATTTGTGTATAATCTGTGAAGATGTTTTGAAGAAAAGATCCGAATCACGGAGGCAACGTGATATCAGAAACTTTTTTAAACAGTAACGCTCATGCGCGTGTTTTCTTAGCATAGAGCAGCTTATTGCAACACGTTTTAAATATCATTTACTGTATTAATTTTTCTTTGGTATTCCCGTTAAAACCATATTAACGTTCGATAATCCGGCAAAATCGCTAATCCGACACAACCGTGGTCCCTAACGTGCCGGATTAAAGAGCTTCTACTGTATTATGTATATTTGTCATAGTTTGTCAAAAAACTATATTACATGTGGCAACTTTTAGAGCAACGCCATGTTTACTTTTTTTTTTTTTCCCCAGTACTTCTGGGTTAACCATGATCGATGAATAACGAGATTTGGCTTATCACACCAGTTGCTAAGCCACATAGCCACCACAGTTATATCTAAAACTATTACTTCCATGGTTCAACCGCAAAAACCGAATGAAGCAACAAGTCCACCCTTGTATTCAAAAATTATCCCAATCGCTTAAATCACTCAAAAATCTTCGAATTATATTGCAAAAAAAATCCCTCTCTAAACAAACACCCCTCAGATTTGTCACCTCATTCTCACGGTCAATTAAAAACCTTCGGCAGAAAATTCCTTCCTAATAATACCTATCTCTTACGGCCACCCCCACCCCTTTTTAAGGACCAACTTTTCTCTCCGCTAATTGGAGGGAGGGCGTTACTATATTTGACTTTAAGAATACCGCCCACACAATTCCCTACAAATACATTTACTTTAGAACACTTCAAATGCTTTTAAATTCCTTTCTCGCTCACATTATTTTGAATTATAATATCACAAGCAATAAAAAAATATAATACCATAATTCGTAAATTCTAATTTTATAATTCGTAAATCCTAATTTTACGATTCGTTGGTTCTAATATTACAATTCGAGAATTCTGAAGCCAAATGTTGATAAAGTCAAATTTCAACAAAAAATACGATGAAAAGCGTTGTGCTTGACATCTTGTTCCTGTCAATATTGACATCTCATCAGTTTCACTGTAGGAATAGGGCCGGCGATAAGAGTGGGGGCGAACCGACATTCGCACTGAAGGGCAACAAAATGAGATTGTTACAAAAAATGAAATCATATTGGGGCGGCAAAACACATGTTAACCCCGAGCTGCATAACACCTATCCTAGCGTCGGCTCTGTGTAGGAGGAACTGTAAAAGTGGTTTTGTTTTTCATTAGAAAAAAAAATGTTTCTTTCGTGTTTAATCCAATATAATCAAAACGATTGCGGAAAAAGATTAAATAATACCTGGGCACCCGGAAGTGGTTTGGGCACAATCCAAAATATAAAAGGCTTTTATAAATATTCCTAGCCTATTATTTTCCGTAGTTATCTTCCCTTCCGCAATAATTTTTCGTGCTGTAAAGTATGAACACAATCAGCCAAGGAAATAAAATCAACTTTTATCTAAATGTGATGAAGGAAATTTTCATTCGCTTTCTCTCTCTCTCTCAAGAAACATAATTTTCAGAGCGGAGATCTTTTTATATTCTCGTGAATAGGTAAACAACAACTGTTATTAATGTTTCCCATAGCGTTGTTGTATCAAAATTGTTGCAGCATTAAGTGCAAGTTTTTGTCGGCGATCACTGGAGCAAGAAGCCGTCGACCTGCTTTTTGCTGCAGTGACGCGCAGTTATATTTAATCTGAGCCTTAAAACTTCTATGCCTTTGTTGTTTCCGTTTGAAAATCAGTTTTTAATATCCACTGACTATAAAAATAGTGATTTTCCAAAGGAAAAAGTCTTCGTTCCTTGTTGTGTATTTTCTGCTTACCCCCAATCAATTTCAGATGTGAATTTTCAAATACCTTATTTCGTTTGCCATGTAATGTTGTGCTCTGTCCTTTTGGTAGACAAGAACGTAAAAACGTAAGTAAGTAAAGTAAGAAGTAGTAAACGAACGTAATGGTAGAAAACTAAGAAATTAATATATATATATATGCATATATGTGTGTATTCTTTTTTTTTTTTAATGTGTACATTGACATGGTGAAATGTGTGTATAAAAATGCAAGTGCAAAATTTCGGTTACATAAAGATACCAAAACTATTAAAATTGGTAAAGGTGTGAGGCAGGGAGATACCATTTCTCCAAAACTTTTTACTTCAGCTTTACAGATGAGTTTTCCGGCTAATAAACTGAGATAACAAAGGAATAAGAATAAGTGGTGTGCATTTAAACAATCTGCGGTTTACCGATGACATTTTTATTATTTCAACGGGCCCATCAGAACTCCAAAATATGGTACAGGAGCTCTCAACTAAAAGTAAAGAAGTTGGACTGAAGATGAACCTACAAAAAACTAAAATCGTGTTCAGTAATCTTTTACAGGGGAACTACAACAGGTATCTCTCCCGGATCAGTTTGATATTTAGTATGTAGGAAAATAAAATATATAGAAAAATAAAATCTTCCCCAATCGACCCCCAAGTAGAGGTAGAAGCCATTGAAATTTGGCGAAATATTGGATTTTTCGCCAAATTTTGGCGATTTTTCATGAAATCTGAAAAATATCCATTGTTCTGCTGAAACAATCAGTATTCGTAGTTGTGAAAACACTATATCTAACCCAGTAATCTATTAAAATGCTATTGAAAAATATTCACTTATCAGGTTTGCAGAAAAAGCCTCCCAGTGTCAAAAATAATGATAAGAAAATTTATATAAAAATTCGAATTATTTGTGTCAGTTACAATTTCATACCATCTAATACCATACTTGATAGTTCT
>QLNU02014802.1:81690263-81745622 GCA_006491805.2 Dysdera silvatica | reverse complement strand
TATAATATAACCCTTGCTTATTGACATAATACCGTATACTCTTCTGCAACGCACTTCTGCAGTACGCAGTGGGAGGTTGATGATGGCCATAACCCCCATTACGATAAAATGTTATGTATGTGTGTGTATATATGGAGTTACAGCTTTGTAACCCATGTATAGCCCTGTAGCCCCCCTTTACGAACTTCCTGCGTGCGCCACTGATTATAATCGCTATGTTCACTTGTCATTAATTCGTCATGCGTTCACTTATCGGTAAATATTTTATGGTTATTTTTCTAGGAAAGGAAGTCTCGATGTCTTTCTGGAGTGTTCCAGAAAAGGGACACAATTGTTCCAAATTTGACAACACTAAGGGTTGGTTATGGTCGGATACAAGCTGTGACAACGAGTTGAATTACATTTGCCAGCATCGTAAGTCATAGTTTCCAATTAACGTTTCTTCTTCTTCTAAAAAGTCAAAACCGACCCCTGCTACCTTTTTTTTTAATTGATTTGTGGATGAAATAGTGTTAATCATCTTTTTTGAGTAATATGGATCATGTTTTATTTATTTAATACTTTTTTTAGTTATTAAATAAATTACAGTTTTTTCCTTATATAATTCCTATTTCTGGTTAATTTTCATTATATTAAATCCAAATTACAAATTTATAGCACTTTAATGGCACTATTATGTATAGGCGAGCATTATATATCTGAGTTGATAGTCCCATAAAAAAATATATTTATGAGCAGCATGTTTACCACAAATTTGAATATTTTTCTGTGTAATAACTTTGGAACTTCATATCACAGGTTCACCAAATCTTCGATACAGCCGCGCTCACATAAATACACACCGCATAAGTACATAAAATATTTTTGGCGCAGTATAGCCCAGATGCTCTTGCGCCATAAAACATCCAAACAAACGTAAAAAATTAAGCTATAAAAAATGTTCTAACTTTTTAAAGTTATTTAAACCCGCTTAACTGCATATTTACAAACCATGTACTTGCACGTATTTTATAACAATAAGTTAAACTGATGTTTTATTATGGAAATTCAATCTGACAAGTACACAAAAAAATCAATGCTTTAAGTCAAAAGTAAAGTTTAAAAGTTGGTTTCGACGTACGTTTTTAATACAAAGATGGCCAAGTCCGTCTAAAACGTCCATCGAAACTACTTTTTAACTTTGCGTTTATCACTAGGGGCCCCTAGAATTATAGGCCGGAGCATCAACCGCCATTTTCCTGCACACTTCCGGTTTCATTTACCTTGGCGATAAAGGTTTTACGCATTGGCGCAATGATCGCTATTTTGGCATAAAAATAATCAACAATCCGCAATTACCCGACGATTGTGAATATTGGCGCAACTTTTAAGATGTCGCCAATAAATACAATTTGCAACCGTAACTTAGTTTCCGATTAATGTAAAATTATAATCAGGGCTTAAATTAGGCAGGAGCTCACCGGAGCCTGGCTCCGGTACTTCTTCATTTTTGGCGATTATTTAAATATTAGCCAGAACCCCTAAATAGACACTGTCATGAAAAAGTAATGAATTTGTGATTAAAGGCATGAACTTTGTTGTCCAGAAAAATGGACATAAACAATTGATATGATTTATCGATTCTTTTGCAGCCATTCAATTTTTTAATCGATTTATCATAATATTAGGGCTCCTGCACTTTTTTTTTGTTAGAAATTAAGCCCTGAATATAATGAAAATAATCAAAACAAACTTACACTGCAGACGTTCTTTGTTTATTCCTCGAACGCTTCGAACACCAGCATAACACCCACCCATCTCACCTTATTTTATTAAAAATAACGCTCTTATGAATCACTCAACTTTAACACAGCAGTGAATGGGATCACGTGATACGATGGCGTGTAAATGGTAGCTATACGCCAGCTCGCTTTTCTAGAAGTCTTACTGCTAAAAAAAGTCTAATCTGCGTAGTGATACGTCGCATTAGCTTACATGAAGAAACAGGCCTATAGCCAAGCTAGGGCCAGAAGGGGCGTTGCCCCATGCTTGTGCCCTAATTGCCCCATAGACCTATTTATATATATAGAACAATACCCCCCGGGTGCCCCGTGCCCCACATACATGCCTTTGCCTTACCCCAGTTACCCCTGCATCCTAGCTACAGGCCTGTGAAGAAATGTTAAAAAAACCACCTGTGTGTTTCCACAGAGTGGCATGCGCTTCTACGGTACGTTGGAATTTTACCTATCGCATGGGAAAGGAATGGCGCAATCTTTTTGTATCACATTTTCCCACAATTTCATTTATTTGCAAGAAGTTATTATCATAAAATATCCTTGCTTGTTAAGCCTTTTTAAGTTTATTTCTATAGTGAATTCACTTTAGTCGTGATATGTGGAAAACTCATCTGTTTGACGTTTGAGATTTTAAGTTCTTTAAAATCAAACGCAAGTCCTGCTGTATTTCTTGTTTTTATGAATGAAGTACTATTGCTGTATAATTATTAAAATATTGTAGATAATTTGCAAACTTAGAAATGGGAATATGTAATTTGGTGATGTATAGTTCGTGTACGAAAAGTTGTCCGATGGTGCCGTTAGAAAATAAGGGGAGCTGACGTCACAAAGGGCATAGCCGATTCCAGCAGAGGGAAGGGTGTCATTTCAGAACTGTTTTTTAGCGAACGTTTGTCTGCGCCAAAAACCAGTTCTGAAATGACGTCCTCCCCTCTGCTGTAATCGGCTAGGCCGTTTGTAACGTTAAATAACTTCCGCTAATTCTAACGGTACCACCGAACAACTTTTCGTGAACAAACTATAGATAAAAGCGCCCGTTCGTTATTCGGAGGGCCCAACCACATATTATATAATCGTGGAAGTCCACTTGAGATTAAATATTGTTTATCTTTAGAGCGCTTTTAAAAATATTGAATTATTCACTTTTTTGCATGAAATCGGGTGAACACAAACGTGGTACTTTAAATATGTGTTTATATGCTTATGTTTATATGCTTATGTGCTGATTTCTATTTTATAGAACCCGTTTCTTGCGGTAAACCGGACCGCCCTGCAAATTCGACGGTACTTATGCGGTCAATGGAAATAGGCTCGATGATTGAGTATCAGTGCAATTCTGGTCATTTACTGGACGGGCCCTCGTCCCGGACTTGTTTACAGACGGGATTTTACAGCGGATATCCTCCTAAATGCGCCCGTTAGTATTTGTGATTTTATGTAATTATTTATGTAATTAATTATTTATTTAATTTCATGTAATTATGTATTATCCGAAAGGACTTTTTACTCTTGGAAAATTAAAAATACAATATGTCGAGACTATAACTAAATGATAATGAAACCACCAAATACCCGCATGAAATGCGCAGTTTAATATATATATATATATTAAAAACACTTTAAGTTGAAACATGGAGAACAATGAAAAACATTGAAAAATACACAAAATAATTTTACTTACATGCTGGACGATATATGAAAATCCAAAGCGTGTTCTTGCACGTTTTTGGAAACCAACGGATTAAATTATTAAAGCAAAGCATGTAATTAAAATTATTTTGTGTGTTTTTGTTTTCAATGTTTTTCATTGTTCTCCATGTTTCAACTTAAAATGTTTTTAATATTCAAATCTTTGTTGGAGTCATTCAGCATCATGCGCAGTTTCACAATGGTGTTACATTTCATATTGCACAGTCTTGTGTTTTTATCATTTAAAAAGCTTTTTTCTATATATATTTTCTATAATATGCATTTTTTATAATATGTATTTTCAACTATACACACGCACACACACAGTAGAACCTGCCTAAAGTGACCATCTTTGGGACAAGACTGCAATACTCACCATAAACAAGTGGTCACGACATGCGACAGACTTTGGTACAGGGATGACTAAGTCCCTACCAGTTTTCTCTTACAAAAAGTGGTTACTTTAGCAAGGTGGTGGCTTAACCAGGTTTCACTGTATTTGAAGATTTTGAGTCTCTTTTTCAGAGCACCGTAACTTGTTGAACACTGTTTAATACGTAAAAATGAGTGTCGACAACCTTTTGCCCACAAGTAATACTGTAAAAATCAATACATAATTCCACATGCTTGTCCAAGCTCACTAAGTTGCGAATGTTTTGATTATCCAACTGTTAGCATAAATTAAATTTTTGTTATTTTCCTGATACGTTAGAAAAATTCCTTTTCCTGGATGTTTCTATGCACACTTTACGCATTGTTTACAATTTTATAACTGCCCTTTTATTACAGTAAAACCTCTCTACAACACTATTATACGGACCGAGAAAAATTATCGTTGTAGAGGGATTTATCGGATATCGTTGTAGGGAGGTTTTACTGTATTATCAATTGTGAAGTTCTGTGGGTGTTTGGGAAGGTTAGCTAAAAGAGAGGTGCTGGATTTTGTTTGTGGGGTATGCGGCGCATGGATCATACTGCGTCGGCTCTTACAGTTTCCCGAGGAATCCGAACCTCATGTGTGCTCAGGAAACCAACTCCCGAATTACAGTGAGCAGTTAATCGATACCCGTTCCTTTTTTTAAGCATCGTTATGGGAGTCGAACTCGAGATAACGACGCGCTGGGCGAACGCGTTACCACCACAGAACTCTGTGGATTTCGAGTAATAAGTGGTCCAGTAGCTATAATTATCGCTTTTTGACTAACTGCGTTTGGGTTCAGCTTTCGGGTGAGCTTGACTGCATATACGTGTATTGCGGGGTGATGTGCGTTGCTTGTTTGGTGCCCCTTCCCCATGGAGGAACGATTAACAAACTGAAGGCAAAATATTAAAATTGCCAGACGCCAGTATGCTTAAAACAGCTAGCAATGGTGGACGATAGACTTTGAAAAGCACGCATATAATTCTTTCCCCTTACTGTAGACTTACCTTCACAGTATTAATTACTTGTAGTGCGAACCTCTGCAAACAATGCTATACTGTTTCGTTGTGTAGTTATATGACGACCAGGTGTGGGTGCTAATAAAGAAATTGGATTGGGAATAACTAGCTATTCCCAATTCAACTTCTGCGATTGCCAACAACTGTTCCAGCACAGCAAGTTTCGGATGGAAAATGAGTTAATGGCATGGACGCTGACGGCATAAAAATATTGCTGGGGGGGAGGGGGACAATATATCGGTAGAAGGTATTTTGTTTGAAAATGAAGGGGAGGGGAGGGACATTGAACTCTATACCAACATTGGGAGACGGGCCCCCCCCGTCCCCCTCCTTGCTTACTGCTGGTGCCCGTGGTTAATGGTCGTTTAAGAAACTAGTCCAATCGCTCAATGACAGAATCACTGAAAAGGCCTGCTTATTTATGATAGACGGGCAAATTCGTTCATTTATTCGTTCAGCAAACGATTTGATACACCTGTACTGACTGAGTGTACTGTATTGATGAATTTTGTCAGTCCAGCTGCAGATGACTGTTTTGTACTGTTTTCTCAGCAATGTCTGGAAACATTCCCTTTTAAAAGGGACGACTAAGAGAAATACCCCAGAAAACAAAATATTTACAAAAAGTACCAAAATTTGCCGCTGGGAGAGCTAGGATCGCTTAGAATGGGGACACTTGACCATCATATATATGTATAAACAACGATCAAGAGAACTATCCCTTGAAACAATAGAAATCGAAAAAATCTGAAAGAAGTTCCCAAATCCGCCGCTAGGGAAGCTAGAATCGCTCAGAAGCGGATCGCGTTTCCACCGGATACAACGATCAAGAGGAATGTCCTTCGAAATAATAGAAATTGAAAGAAATTCCAAAATCTGCGGCTAGGGGATCCCTCACACGTGCGACCGCATCCGGGCAACCCCGAGACCATCCGAGCAACCCACCTGGCTAAGGCTGGCTTAGCCAGATGGGAGGATTTGTTTGTTTGTTTGCATGCATGTGTGTGTGTGTGCGTGTGTGTATGTGCTCATGTCTGTGTGTGTGTATGCCTGCATGTATGTATGTAATTTATTTTTTTTTAATTCCAGATATAGAATGTGGATACCCTGCTAACATCCTTAATGGGGGTTATACGCTTGTTAATGGAACCCGGATGTATCGAAGCATCGTGGAATACTTTTGCCAAGACGGGTACGTACTCGTTGGCATTAACTCTCTGACTTGTGATTCGGATAAGAAATGGGACGGCCCTCCACCAAGATGCGATCGTAAGTTTTGCTCTCTCTTTTAATTATGTTAACATGCTCACCTCCCCCACACACACACACACAAAATAAAATTAACTACATCCAGAATCTTGATGTTAATAGTTATTATAAGTTCATCTCGGGAAAAAAAAGTGGTTGCAGTATTGTTTATTGGCTTATGCTTACATAAATTTTGTAATGAAGGTAGTTATAAATTTTAAATTTTGCGTAAATAGTGATTGATTGATTGTTTGGCTTTTTTATGGCGCAAGAGCATCTGGGCTATACTGCGCCAAGGGAAATAGTGCTGATACAGTAAAATCCCCTCTTAACGGTCATGAGGAATATTGGTAATTAGTAATGTATGAATGACAGTGGTGTTGTGATAATTAATATCATAGTATTAATAGTAGAATATTGATAATTAATATTACATTATTAGTAGTGGATGTTGATAATTAATATCATGTTATTAATGGTGGGATGTTGATAATTAATATTATGTTATTAATGGTGGGACGTGGATAATTATATCTATAATTCATATATTTTCAGCAATTCTCTGCCATAATCCTCCTTCAATCGTCTATGGTAATGTAAGTTTGACTATAAACAGCAGTGTGACGGGAACATCCGCAGAGTATGTCTGCGACGAGGGCTTCAAATTAGTTGGCGATCGCCAAATACACTGCGATTCTACGGGATTATGGATACCCAAACCACCAAAATGCGAAAGTATGTATTAAAAAGCACGGATTATACGAGGCCTTGAAAACAACAATGGCACAAGTCTACTTTTGCTTAAAATGAGATACGAAAGGGTGTGCAGTCCAACAAACCTCCAGTTTCGTTTTGGCCGACAGTAACATGGTGCCAACTCGTCACCGACATACGCAGGGATTGTTGATGGAGATTGTAAATCCCCTATTGCGATGAAATTTTATATATTTAACATAGGAATACATGAAGTTGTAGCTCTTTAGCCCCCAATTTAGCCTATAACCCCCACCACTTACGAACTTTTTAAGTACGCTTATGCACATCGTAGCAATTAATTTCACTATGGATATATATATATATATATACCAGTGTTGCAGGCAACAAGGCAACCCCAGAGGATGGACTTCACTCAAAAATTTCATTTTTGTGACTTACACCACTGTTGTTTTCAACGCCTCATATATGTGTTTTATTTTCAATTCTCGTATTATGCATTGGTTTCTGCTATAAGTGCCATAATATCAATTAGCTGCCACATTCATCATCAGTTTCATGATGATGAATATTATGTCGCAGGCAGTCTTGACTTTAGCGATAAAAACTTTTTTTTTAGTTGACAAAGTCAAGTTGCTACATCGGGAAGAAAGTAGTAAACCCAAACGGAACCGCGTTTCTATCGCCGCTAGACTTAATATGGGTAAGTGATATAATTACAATAATTTACCTAATTATTAATAAACCATTTTTAATTATTATTTAATTATTCACAAATAATAATATCATTAGTTTCGTAATTTCCCTCTCGATTTTTCTTTTTTCAAAATTATGATTAAAAACGAGCGATGAATAAAAGCAGTTTTTTAAGGTGTTTTAAGAGATAATTTAAGCCCTCTCTCTCTCTCTCTCTCTCTCTTGTTGAAAGAATTGATTACTTAATAGTGAAAGTTTAAAATTTGATATCAAAAATACGAAGATAATGTCATGCTCTTCTCTGCTTCAATAGGTCAGTTAGAAAAAGTAACGAAAAAACTGCAGGTCGCTAGATCAAGAACCGTGTGAAGCATAGTCATTTTTTGCTTTCTGGTTCTTATGGATCAAATAAGAACTCTAGTGCGAGCCGAGAATAGGGACTATAGAAATGTATTTTTGATTCATTGGGGGTTAAATGTAGCGTAAACTGAGGGGCAAAATGGCAAAAATTGCATGGAAGAAAAGTACTATTTTGCCACTTTTCTACAAAACGCTGGAGGGAAGTGCCCCCTTACCCCGTCTGATTGCGTCTATGCCTCGAAGGTATCTTAGATAAAGGTTTGAGACTTTCTTATTTAAATAATAGAAATAATTGGAATTATTCTGCATGTTAGTGATGGCGACCCGCAAATTTATTTAATAGGTTTTGCGTATTACTCTTGTTCTATTTAATAAAATTCACTAGGTGTTGTTGACGAATAGACAAATCATTTTTAAAAATAAATTTTATTAATGCAGAATATAGATAAGGATGTCATTGTCATATCTAAATAAGGTCATGATCAATTCATAACATCTGTATTTTTTATATTGCCTTCTAAAAAACATTAAAAAAATATATAAATCAGGCGCTGGGGTTGTAACTCTTATAACTTTATAACTCTCAAATCAATTTTCATTAGCTATCACTATATAATAGTTTACATTGCAAAATAATATTCTTTTGCAGGAGGCATCATCGCCCTAGGAATATTCGGAGGATTCGTATTTCTTGCTGTAATCATATCCATTGTGGTTATAATAGTTAGAAGGTTAGTAAATTTACGTTCCTGTATCACCTACTTTATCACTAAGCAGTTTTAAGTAAAATAGTTTTTCTTTTTTCCCAAAGCACTTCTTCCATTGAAAAAATGCATTTAGAATTAAAAAAGAGATTGAACAATCACCCGCCCATTAGAAACCATAAATCCGATGTCAAATAAAGGTAAAATTGAATTCGGTCCCGAATTATTTAATTGAAAAACAGAAATAAAAATTAATTAAATGGTACAAATATTTTTTTTTAAAGTTTCAGGATAAAATTCAATATTTTGTTTCTCTGAAGCCTCGTATTTTTTCAATCGAAGGGTGTTTTGAACCATGTGTATATAGACGGCCGAAATATTTTAAGCGTAATAAAGATAAGTCAAAATGGCGCTACAATCGGTTTCTAACGTTGAAAACGTTTTTACGGAGGTCAATTAGAAAAAAAAAAAGCGTCAAATTTTTTTGTCATTTTCTTTGCGAGACGTTTTAATAAAGGTAGGATGTTGTTGCCACTTTATTATGATAATATTAATAATACAATCATTTGCGTTGAAACCAATGAAAAATAATTGTTGCCACTATATTCTGGTGGAATCAATAATAGCTACATGAGGAAATGTCAATTGTGTTTAATTTTTTTTTTTTTATTGTCATGGTAATCCGAAACGCATGAAATGCCAAAGAGCGCTTTTCTCTTTTTGTTTATTAGTATTCATTCAAGTTTTGACGGGTACGCACGTTCTTTTTCTATTCCGCTTAAATTCGAATGTTATTCTTTATTCACCACACCAATGACAAAACTGCAAACAAAAAACCTTCAATGTCGCTTAATACATTTTCAGTGTTCAAATAATCAATAACAAGCTTAATAAAGCTTTTTTTTTTCAAAACAGAAAATCACAAAAGAATATTTGTTATATTTTTCTTTTAATCTTATCTCTAGATAGCAGACCATATTACTGGTCAGGTCTTAAATTCCAATCGTAAATTGCTGGTAGCATCGGAAATAATCCTTTCTTAAGAAATCGCCCACGGATTTAACTCTCTGAGCTCAATTAACATCGTAAAGACATTCCAAATTATCCTTTAAGATCGTGTGTTTATAACGAAGGCGTGCCCTATGCAGAACCAGGACTGTAGCTTAATGATCTTGCGCCCATTGATAGAACATTGCGCCCCTAGTCACGGATATATTTTCCCCTGTAAGTTATTTCAATCGATTTTACGCCCCTCCTCACCTGCGTCCCTGGCGTGGATCTTCCTCGCCACTCCATGGCTACGCCCCTGGTTACAACCCGATTGTCATCTCTGAGATGATAATGAAGAACGTTGGTTCAGCTCGCTACTGCACTTATCACCAACTCGGCCATCGTTTCACCACGAGAGATAAAAAAAGTCTTGTGTCCTTTGTATAAATAATGAATAACTAAATACACAGTATCCTTGCCTAGGAAGCATAAACCACCCATACCACCTTTTCGAATAACTACAATAATTTCTCTCAACAACGACTTTCAAGGGACGTGAAAAAGCGTCTTTAAATGGAAAAAGGCGTTGATCGGAGAATATGTGTGTGTAACTCTATGAAACGTTTTCTGGGACCGCAAAATGCCGTCGTTAACTGGGAATATTTGTTAATGAGAACGACACTATTTAGAAAGTTTACTGCAGTACTAAACTTTCCTTCTAAATGTGAAGGTAGATTTGGAAGCCATTTTGTACTACCGTAACAGCGACTTTCTCTCTTAGATGTCCTTGGTGTTGCGGAAGAATTTACATTTTTCATCCGGTGGATGGATGGATGGATATGTGTGTTCGCGAGCGCGATCCACGTGGATCCATGCGCAGAGACATAAAACAAAGCCGAGTTAGTAGCAGTTCTTAATCTGTTATCTCATAGCTGACATCCGACTTGTAAAACTAATCTGTTACACACAGATTCTAGCCTAAAGGAATGAAAAATATTTGCATTATACTGCTCCGGTAAAAAAATTTAGTGAATGTTAAATTTACTGCTTTAGAAATTTATGGTTAACTCTCAAACTTTGAAAATTTTTGTTCCCACACTCAGACAGGTGAAATCAGTATATAAGAAAATAAAATGACATTGAATAAATCATGTAAGCTTTCCTTCAAGATCACTTTAGTTAAAGGGATAAATAAAGGCGTGTTTTCCTAGATGCGCATATTTTGCGACGCGACATGTAAAACATCAAGAACTGATTCAAACAATAGAAAACCAATAGAAGTGTTTTCCTGGAACGCGCAATACGCTTCCGATAGTTTTTATTGTTTGAGTTTCATCTCGGCGTTTTATATTGTTGCGCCGCCACATATGCGCATCTAGGAAAACGCTCCTTCAGGAAATTTCTGTCACTTTGACTTCCACTCAAAGATAACAAAATAATTTTTGTTCCATGTTAATTAGTTATGTGTGTATTATTTTGTATTACTATTTACAGAAGTTCTAATAGCAGGGATTCTGTGGATTCACTGAGTACATATGAAACGGGAGGAAGCCGAGAGAGACTGTACCAACAGCAACAACGTCAAGCTTGGCAAAGCCACCCGTCATCAAGCGGCCTACCACCACCTTGTAATCAAGATTTGGACATGCCTGCACCAAGGAAAAAACCAAGCAAAGTCAATTCTGACAACACAAGGGAATACCCGAATAAACATCGACATCGTCATCATCATCAACCAAGCCTATATAGAGATAGTGATGCTAGTCTTGAAACCAACACATCGGGCGCAAGTTGGTGTCCCAAACATGACAAACATCCTATGTATTAGAGTACGCTAAACATTTGTTCCTACGTTTTGATTCAGGTTGGGGATTCTACTTGTGATAAAAATACATAAAACAAGGTATTACGGCACGAGGAAAAGTTGTAAAGCACATAGTATGTTCCAGACAATGTACACAAGAAGTTCGTAAAGAGAGGGGAGGGGGCTTTGCAAAGCTACAAATATATTATATATTCATATGCAGATATAGAAATGTATATAATGTATATATTATATATATTTATAATATAAACATATTAATATATATATATAAATAAATAAAATTCTATCTATAAAATTTTATCGTAATAGGATTTATGACTCCCATCAAAAACTCCATTGCGTACGTGTTATTCAAGAGAGGTGTTTTCAACACAAAACTATAATTACGCTTTCAGCATCGAGAATTTTACTTAAAGTCGTATACCATTTCAGCTACAAACATAAACCTAAATTCAAGCAAGGTAAAAAAAGTCAATAGACATATCTTCATTTCTTAAGTACAGTGAAAATCAGATATAATGACCTCCAAGGGACCGTGCAAATTCAGTTGTTATAAACGATATATTTTTAAAATCATAGTAGCCTATAGTATAATACACTCTAGAGTTTTATAAATTATTTTGATAGTAAAAAGTATTAAACTTTTTGGTTTCAAAATTAAATAAAAACATAATTATAATGAATTTAATTTCCGTGTATATTATGTTATAGCAACACTTAATACACAGTACTTTCTTAGTTTTTTAAATTGAAAAAATTGTAGAAAATACTACTAAAGTATATAATGTAGAAAACAAATGTAATAAATAGTATTTATTATATTATACTAATGACTTCAGAACAGTGCCGGTTTAAGAGTTTTGTGGGCTCTACGCTGAAAAAATAAAATAGGCCTCTAAAGAATATGACCCTCGTGATATTCAATTAATAAATCATTTTATTTTAGTTTATTATCTTTAATATTCAGGTTTAACAGTAATAAAACTTTCTCAGACATTTGTAAATAAACAAGATTAAAATAACGCTTAAATTTTGATAACTAACTTTAAATTTTAATGACTAATTAATCCAGGTGGTTCGGCTTCTTGACTGTCAAGTCGCGTCGTTATATCCGATACGAATTTCCCTAATTACAATCTACGTAGACTACAAAATCGCCGTCGTTATAACCGATATATCGCAAATCAAATTCTTGTAAAAACTCCGTAGTTATAAACGATTTTCACTGTATATATTTCAACCTCTCCTAATTTTTCAGACAAGGGCAGTTGTTTTGTTTTTTTTAAATCTCCTATGAAATGAATGTAAATTATAAATTATGACAACTTCGCCAATTTTTGACGAAGTAGCATTAAGTTAATGAACTTCATGGGACAATTTAATATTTTGGACTGGTGACCGTGGACTGAGTTTTGAAATGTGAAAATTTTATAATAATGTAAGCATATTGTTTGATCACGAATGTTTGTCATTTAAAATCAGAGATCGAGATTTTGAAAAAGTTGGAAACCAATGTTCGAAAACAGTGATGCCCAACGTTAAGTCTGCGACAAAAGCATGTACAAGATGCCCGCAACATTTCAGTATCACAAAAATTTTGTTCCTGAAAATTCCATGTTTTTTTTTTTTAATAAAATTATACATTATTTTAAGTTACTTTTATTGGAGTAAGCAAGAGTGGCTTATTCCCCCCCTCTCCTCTCAGAGAAACGAAAATTACAAATAAATGCTATGTGTAGACCACTGAGGTGGAACTGATTGGTTGTATTTTTATGGGCCCTGCAGAGCTAGACCGACCACCCAGCCACCTGGACTTTGCGTCCATTCACACCAATGGTTACGTATTTCGTTTTTAAAACAGTTGTGATTATATCACAACTGTTTTAAAAGCGCAAAGTGTTGTTTAGCATCGCAATTACGACGGCAACCATTCTCAAAAACTTATATTCAAATCTTATTACTACTGTGATTATATTGAAGCTTACAATACGTATGGGCAGCAAATCAATGAAGAAAAAGTACTTACTTCGTCTTGATGTTTACCACTTCTTTAATAGGCATTTTTTGTTTTTCAGATTTTAAAACTATTTTACTAATGTAATAGTTCATATTGTATAATTATGTCCAGCAACATCGTCTTCAAAAGGGGAGGATTACATATTATATACATTACAATATATGTGAATGTGTAATTTATTTAAAATTATTGGTGGAGGAGTTTCGTGCCCATGTAACTCTAGGCCTATGGTTATGTTTTCTTCTATGGTAATCGTAAGAAACAGAAAAATCTTGTAAGAATTTAAAAGGGCTGCGCTGTGCGAATAGCTAGAACCCACAGCTAAAGCGCAACGTGCTTCATTTTTTATGCTTTAGATGAGTTGGCCTTATGTCCTAAACCTTATAAAAATGATCCGAGACTTATTGATGGTAGGAACCTACAGTTTTGCGAATAATCCAAACCTCCACCTGCCTATTTCACCACGGGAGTTGAATCAGAACAATAAAGCAGTAGACAAACACTTTTTCTCCAAGTAACCGTAACAATGAGCAGACATACTCTTTCTTAATCTTTTTCTTGGAGAAAGAATTTATAGGCCTTTAAGAAAGAACCCTCGTATAAAATGTAGCGATATATTTTTCATTCGATAAGGGAGCAAATAAGGAGATTCAAATGTAAAAATTAAGTTTAGAAGTGGAGGCTCTTTTAGTCTTAAGAATCGCTGTACTTTAAAAGGATTACAGCATTGTTTTTTCGCTCTAAACGAGCCAACTACCTCTCAAAAGCTCAATCCGAAACTTAATAAGGGAAGGGACCTAGTTTTACCAGGAATTGAAATTTCGATTAGAAATTTCGACCATTCTGCTTCGCTAATTACACCTGAAGTTAAGGGACGCAATAAAAAGACAAGTGTCCTGTTCCGAAAGTAACTTAATTAAAAAAATTGCATTTTATACACGCATATTAACCAATTTATTTCTTTGTAATTCCTCAATTCTCAAGATCGTAAACTAAGTTTAATATCCTTAATGTGTGTTAATCACAGTACAATAAGTGAGAGTCAATTGGCTAAAATAGCGAATGTAGTAGATGAAGCAGAATGACACATGGGACTGCAGAAACCTCCCCCTGAATACCAGCAGAATGACGTAAATTCCGAAGCACGCCAGATGTTTAGCGGACTAATTGTATTATTATTACTGACTTTTGGTTTCTGTAAGCGATTATTTCTAGAATCAGAAATCAGCATAGGAAATATTCAAGATGATGAAATCAATCTACATTAGATTTGAAGCATCGTCTGTTCATAAAAATTATGTATTTATTGTAAAATGAAATGGGGAGTTGAATTTTCAACAGATGTGTCTGTATAGACTTGGAACGTCTCATGCTACATCTAACATACTTTCAATAATTTATTAAGTTAAAATGAGTATTCACAGAGTACAACTGTATATTTGTAGATAATGTTTATTTTTTTGTGGTTTGTTTTCATCATGTCGTGAAATCATGCATTCATGGAAAGCTTGGTAGAAACCAGGCAAACGTTATCTACGCTTACAAATAAAAGCAACTTCTTTATTTCGGTTTCGTGTTTATTTACAAGTCAGAAACGAAAAGTAAAAGATAATGTACAGTGATACGAACAACACACATGTATGCATATAAGTGTGATGATTATCTTGTGAATTTGCTAACAAAAATTGCATAAGGTAGCAGCAAATCCTAAACCGATGAAATCAGCGTTAAAAAGTACACATGTAACACGATATTGAAAACTTTTCAGATGAATCTTATCACCACTAGAATCAGAAGACGTTTTTCACCGAAGACAAGGTTCATTGAACAGGATTGAATAATCTTTCTCATATTATGCATTAATTATCCATCTTCACAAAGGAGGTCAAGATGCTCATATGATCTTTTCGTAATCAGGCATAAATTATCCATTTTCACAGAGGACGCTAACATGGTTGGATGAAAATTTTGGCACAAAACCCAACTTTAAAAAAGCATGGATGTTCGCATTGTAAATTATGCAGATTAACAAGAATAAATTATTAATTTGGAATATAATCTGAGACAATATTTCTCAAAAGCATGTAAAACCTCATTTGTTATTGCTCTAAGAAGTAAATTTACAGTACGACAAAATATCATTATAATTATTGATCTCATTATATACAAAGCAAGGCTTTGCTTTTCTGAGGAATAATCAGGACAGTATGTCTGCAAATATTGTAGGATGGAAAATCTTTATATACCTTACCTCTATGCTGATATTTTTCTTTAAGACATTTTAGATAGTTCCCTGTTTCAAGAAACTTAGATTGTGTTAGAGAAAACTCCTTACAGTTACCGGGATTGTGAGAAGAAAAAATTTAAAATATATAACAGATATAAAGCATGACACAAGTCAAATTTGAAATCAGACGATAAATTCAGTAAACTTTTTAGAAAATGGCAATATATATCTATGATACTAACACAAACGGATGTAAAAATAGCCACACTAAAACATTCCTATACTGTACAACAGAATGTCAAAATACCCATTCTTATATAATACATATGGCTACCCAACTAAACGTGGTCGTTTTATATATATATATATACAAGCTACAGCTCAAGCACAAAATGATGTATTTCAACCCTTTTAAGTCATATACATCTTTGCACTTAAAACAGGAACAGCAAAAACAGTAACAAAGCATGTGTGTGAATTCTAAACTTAAGAGCACAGCACTCAAGGTCCATATCATCATTCAAATAAATAAGTCAGTATTTACCAAAGTAATACATAGTGATTACAATAAGATGTTAATCTCATACATAAGTGAAGGTCAAAATCGACAAGAAAATAGAATGGTTCCCATACAAGAAACGAAGATATTAGTACATAAGACCATGCACAAGGGAAAGGATTGGGGTTAACCCTCAATTTGAACCAGATTTTACAAATTATGGGGCAGGGGATAATTACCAAAACCCCCGCACATAGTTTCATCAAAAACTTTCCCCCTTTTTGAAATCTTGTACATGGGGTTGTTGGTGCAATCAATACATGATGAATGTGATAATTTCGTTTTCATTGTAAGTTGACAAAGATACACAAAATAAAAAACGATCCATTTTACACATCTAAAAATCATATAGTGAATTAAGGCAAAATGGACACGCTAACGTAACATATTATAAAACAAATAAATATACGTATTATGCTAAAATTTTTCAACACAAAGCAAACAGTTAATTAAAAACACACATTTTGTGATCATAAGTAATTTTGTGCAAAGAGGGCCCAAAAAATAAGTTAGTAGGCCTCCTAAAAGTAACCACAAGCACAGGAAACTAAATTCTCGAATTTTAAAGTAATTTGTATATACACACACAGTATATAAATAGTAAGGGTTAGGGATCAAATAAAAGGAGTCAGTATATCAGTCATCATGTGAGATTTTTATATTGCTTGTGCTTTTATAGCACTGGGACAGTTTCGCAGGGAATCCAAACTTCGGGTGCTAAAGGAAGTAAACCCAGTGCTAAAGTGGATAACACACACTATATGATACAAATGGGAATCAAAGGGATTGATATGAAGATAAACATATGCGTTAACCATTGCTTCATTGAAGGACCAGATTTTTATATTCCCTTCATTGTCACATGAACAAAAATTTTAAACCGTCCATATTATCGCACAGTCAACACACTAAAAAAATTTTTCATTATATATTTATAATCAACTCTTACCATTATTTTTTTTTTATTTCTCTTGATGATGGCTATCTGTTTATAGGAACTGAAATATCAGGGAATAAAGGCCTCATGCATTGATCAGTGTGTACTCTTTCCATTACATATGTATATTTGTACTACATGGTTAATTTTAATGTTTTGTGTTCTTTTAAAACATAATTTCAAAACTTTTTTTATATAATTTCAATGTTTTTCATGTAATTTCAATGCTTTTTTTTTTTAATATAAGTCAAATATATGCTTCTTTATTACAAAATGGATTGATCAAGTAGAATGTAATGATAAACACAAATCAGAAAGGAGTAAACAATATCAAAGATAACCTTTTCATAAAATTTAAATTTTGTTTTAAACTTTTAAGAGCCCCAGTATTTTAAATCCTTACTTATAATTTTTTATTTTTAAATAAAAACTGTGATGGGCCCTTTTTTTTAACTGTGGGAGTAAAAATCAGACTTTCATTACCATAAAACTGCATCTTTATATGTAAAGAACGTTGTAAATTGCATAGTAAGCAAGTATGCTATAGGTGATAAATACAAAGCGATGCTAGAAATATATATCCCCGTCATCTTGATTTTGCATAAGATGGCTAATGATATCAAGGTAGTCAAAAATACGTGGATGCATACATCTACGGAAATGTACGTTTTTAGCTGCATAGTAAGTAAGCATGCTTTTAGTGATAAATACAAAGCAATGCCAAAGATATCTTGCCACCTTGATTTTGTACAAGAAAAAAGATGGCAGTAGACATATACGTACATCTCAATGTAGAACACCAAGACAGCGGAAGATACATGGATGACTGCATCTGTAGAAAGGGAAATTCTGGGCTGGGTATGAACACAAGTAATTGCATAAGAGAAATACACTACACAAGATTTATTAAGATGGCAAGTTCACAAACAGTCACAATTACGCCTTAGTTCACAAACAACTGTTTCAATGGAAAACTGTCTGCTATCATCAGAAGGAAAATCAATATAGCTTTTCTTTGTTGTCATCACTTAGTAAAGATACTTCAAAGGTGGTCAGAGTTTTTCTCTGACCAACAAAAAAAAAAGAAAAACTGTATTGATTTTCATTCTGATGATGATGCACAATTTCTCACCAAAACAATTGTAAATGACTAATCTATGGTAGAGGTTCCCAAACCGTGATCAGCGGAAACATTAAAAATGAAAAGACACTTTCAGAAAAATGAATTTACTTGTCCAGTGAAAAGTAAATGCATGGTCTTAATTTTTAGAAAATTAATTTTCATCACATTACGATTACTGCATTATTGCCTTAATATCATGCATGTGGTGTAATAACTATCTTCCATATAGGTCCTACTTAATGAACACACATTAAAAATGAAAAGGAGTCGGGGGTTCCACAGTCAAGTTTTTTCTTAAAAAGGGCTTCAAGTGGTAAAAGGTTTGGAAACCACTGATCTAAGATGTAACTGACTGAATTTTTCATCTTAATGAACGGTTGTTTTTGGGTGTCTTTGTTGAGATGACATATTTCTGAATGCTTTGATTTGTTTCTGGTCTTTTACACGTCTTTAAATTGCATATTCATTTAGAGTTTGCAAAATTATTTGTGGCGAGGGGGGGGTCATACATTTATATATTACAATACATGTAAAATCGAATTTATTTTTAATTATTGGAGTCTGCTGGGGTTCCAATGGCTCATCAAACTCTACACCTATGTGCGAATGAGTACTCCCCCCCACCTCCCCCGGTATTTAAATTGGCTTTAAGCCAATTTTCTGAAGACGACATGCACAGGAACAAGGGAAAAGCAAGAAATAACATATGCACTTGAAAATACTTATTGTCTATTCAATTGAACAAAGGTTTCATAAAACCATTAAATGAATTCTTTATTTACTCTTTATCATGATAAGCAATCTGATCATTTAGCATCGAGTTCATTGGCGTAGCCAGCTTCAAGGTCTAGGACAGGGTTGTCCAACATACGGCCTGCCAACAATTATTCCAGGAATAAATAAAAAATTCTAAAACAAAATTTTAATTTTTTTCCCCGAAAAACCTTAGGGACAGCATGGGTGACCCCTTTCCATATCAAGTGAACAAATAAATTACAGAGGGTTTTTTTTTTTTTATGTTTTTGTTGTTTTTTTTGCAAAACCGCTGGCCTGCAAGAACCGTGAAAAATTTTTAAGTGGCTTACTGCCCAAGAGGCTGGACATCCCTGGTCTAGAAGTAGGCTACAGCTCAACGTTCTGCATATAGCACTCGTTTATAATTTTTTATTTTTCAAAAAAAGGGGGAGGGGTCAACTCCCCCCCCCCGCTCCCATCTAGTTACATCGATAATTGAGTTAAATGGTTCATCGCTATGTAAATCATTGGGCAATTTAGCTCTTCATTTTCATTACCAAAAAGATTGTGAACAGAGTCGGACATGGAGAATGCCTAAAGGAAGCCCTATACAAACCCTTCACTAGAATGTAAGAATGAAAGTAGAATGCGCAGTTGAGATTATTATATATTATTAAGTATTCTGATGATGAGATACAGCTACCAGTGACGATAGCAAATATCAGATTGTCAATGCAATGCCAAAAAAGCAGAAGTTACCATAAAATCATTTGCCCCCAATATATTAATATAGATATAATAGCAAATGACGATCATTGCGAAAATGGTCAAAATTATTTATTTTGTATTAAAAATATGTTACGGGATGTGAGAACACAAATTTACGACGCTGATTCATTTTTTTTAGCATGCATAAAGGCTTTTTGATCACAGCGATTTTTTTTTTTTTTATAAACGGATTGAAAACAGATTTTACAATCTCGCAAAAACTTTGTGTAACTGTATTGATACATAATTATTATTGAGGACCCATTTTCATTGTCAGTAGTTTAAAAACAATCTCGAATAAACTTACTAAATATTAAATGCCATTAAAAAGTATTTACCAATAATCATGCATATGAATAATCATAACGCACATGCATATCATAATAAACAATAGTTCGTAAAAGTCAATCTTCTGCAGTCCGATATATATATATGTATGTATATCAAGTCCTACTGGCCGTTTCATTTTAAGTGATTATGGTACACAGGGAGTAACCCCATTTTACACAATTTTTGCTTTCCGCCATTCCACTTCTATACCTTTAGAGAATTGTCATCTTGATGTGTTTCCCTGGCAGATTATTTTATTCATATGTCACTTTCGATGGGCGCTTTTATGCTCTTTAATAAGCTAAATGTTTTTGTCTGTATTTTTATAGCAAAAGGACAGCGAAGGTCATGCTTCTCCAGGATCTACAGTTTTACAGGGAACCCGATCCTGAACAAGGGGTTCAAATCCTGGATTCCAGAGAGTAGAAACATGGCATGCATTCTATGATAGCATCCAGAGTTAAATCCAGGATAATGGCATGATAAATGAATGCATTACCGCCACACCACTGCAGGATAGTGGGCTTGCATTTTTTTTCAAGGAATCTAGGGTCTAAGGAAACAATGCTCAGACCATGGGCATCGACGGCATAAAAAGTAGGGGGGGGGACAGTATACCAGTAGAAGGCATTTTCTTTGAAATTGAATGGGGGATATGGAACCCTGATATCAATATTGGGGGACATGTCCCCCTGCCCCCCCCTGCTAACGGCACTCGTGGCTCAGACTACAGTGAACCAGACTAGAAGTTTTTATTTTAATATGTATGTTCACAGATACACATTAATAAGTGTTTATGCATATTTAAATAATTCACATTTATTAAAATTAAATGTTATCTGGCGTGGCTTGATTTAAAATTGCATGAACGATCCACTTTACATCTAATAGCGTTTATGTTTAATTTTATTGGGTGGGGTTGGGATCTAATCTGCTGTAAAAAAATTATATATGGTAAGGCCAGGGTCGTACCATAAATGAATATAGGTGGTACGACCCTCGCCATCCTTGTGCAATTAACTAGCCTCTATTTATCAAGTTTCATTGGCCATTATGCTTTACATAATCATGATGTACATAAGACATAAATTAGAAGGAAAAAAAAAAGATGTCTAACGTGGTTAGATAGAAGACGGCACACAAAGAATTTAACAAATACAAAATTAAAATATATTTTAAAACATATAAATAAATTTTATGTCTATAAAATTAATATATTTCAATACAAAGAAAATAAATGGTATCTTATACTAAAACAGTATAGAACAATGTACATCAATCAATCAAGTTCCATTACTTTTTGCAGTTTGTCAGATTTGTTTGTTTACATTCCAAGACATTTCGGCAGGTTATCTGACTGAATTGTTACAGTGCAAGGACAGTAATGCAGGTTTCCACTCACATTGGAGTAAAAAATTCCCTGAATTTTCCAGGTTTTCCCCTGTTTCATTCAGAAAAATTCCTTGACTTTTACAGCTTTTCTCTGACCCTTTCAGCAAAATTCTATGAATTTTCCAGGTTTTCCCTGACATTTTCAGCAAAATCCCCCGATTTTTTGGAAAAATTTCCTGACCAATTACAAAACTTTCAACTAAATTGCAGTTGTGGGGGAAAATGGCCTCATGATCTTAAGAAATTCAGCTATTCAAAATGGAAGTTAAGAAAATTTTTCAAACTTTTTCAGGTTTTGACTGATTTTCAGGTTTTTCCTGACAATTCCAGGTTGTGTGGAAATCCCGCTAATGATATCCAAGTTGACAGGGGTAAAGGCCCAAAAGACACACCCTTTGTTTAGCTGTTGTTTTGCTTGAGCACCATAAATCATTCCTGTAAAGGGACATGAAACGAAGACTGGAGCTTCCAACCTAGCTCCATACATTTAAAACTCGTTTTTGAAAATAAGAGAACAATTATAAATGAACACTAATGGCCTATGAAACTTGTGAATGATAATACATATAAGAAGCATGCGTATCCTACTGAACTAATGAACCAAAAAACCCCAAGTACTAAAGAGATTCAAATAAATTAATGAAAAAAAAAATAAACCTAATGCTTATTAATTACACTATTTGATGAGTGTCAAGGAATATGTTACATAATAAAATTATTCAGTAACATTTTCCGAAAGCAAGAAACAGTGTGTTTAGGTAGCAAGGATGATCAAGGTCATGGCATGGCAGGGGGAATCAGAACCTCCGCCATCTAACAAGAGAACTACTCTGCGTGTCTTCCTCGAATCAGTGTGGTATTTGGTCAGTAGATAGCTAGTACGGTGGTAAAACACAAAGTAAAATTTGCTTCAATTGACCCCCAAGCAGAGGTAGAAGCCATTGAAATTTGACAAAAATTCGGATATTTTGCCACATTTGGCGATTTTTCATAAAATTTGATAAAATATCCATTGTTTCACTGAAATCGTCAGTACTTATGGTTGTGAAACCACTATATCTAATAGATTGATTTTAAGCTATTAAAGCACTATTGAAAAATATTCACTTACCAGGTTTGCAGAAAAAGCATTCCAGTGGCAAAAATAAGCATAATAATTTACATAAAATTTTGAACGATTTGTGTCATAATTTCGTATCACTTAATAGCGTACTTAATAGTTCTGACAATCATGCACAATACGACGAAATATATGAAACATAAGAATGAACTACGTACAATGATGCATTAACACGTTATGGCTTTGAATTACTCATTACTAAAAGCCCACATAAAAAATGCACAAGGAATTTACCCAAAGTTATGTACTGACGATAAAAATTGAATATCTTTTTGTATTAGAGCATAACGTAGGATTTTTGATCTGTAAGAAGTATAAGCTTACTTTGCTTTACTACAAAAAACTAAGAATGAGAGTGAAAATCAATAAAAAAAAAAAATGAGAAAGACATATGACATTTGAGCATAAAATTTGACTACAATATATAAATGTACTGTTCATGCGATTTTCTGTACATGATTGCTTTTGTTGAAAAATGAAGCAATTTTGTTTAGCATTTTTAAAAGCTTCTACTTTCGAAACAGGTTAAGATTATTTCTACCAGGCATATTTTATCCTGTTATTTATTAAATGCAGAAGCAAACAATTAATTGTGAATTAAGCAATGTAATTTCGTGATACTGTTTTAGTTCATGGACGTTAATTTCATTTATGAGTGAAGTATAATAAAGTTGCTTTTTTTTGTTGTTGTTGTTGTTGTTTGCAAAATGTTTCCATTGTTGGAAAAAACAAACATCACAAGGGTTTAATAAAGAAGTTGCACCTGGTGGAATATGTAGGAATTGGCGTGAGCGTTCCCCAATAGAAAATGTTTTCACATTATGTTCACCGTTTTGACCACTTCAATACTCCAATAGAAGAAGCATTTTGTTACTTATTCTTAAAATGGGCTTTATGACAGTGTCTAATAAATAAAAAAAAAATTATGTATATATTTTGATGATTGCCAACTTTTTGTGCATGCGATGACATTTGGAGGGTTAAACAAAGTTGCACAAATGCGAGAGCTGAAAGTACCCTTTGGCTCTTGATGTATGAGAACAAAATTTGACAACAGTGTCCCATCCGTAGAAATTACTGGTTATATTGTGAAGGAATGCGAAACTGCATTTGCCAATCGAATGGTCCCCAGAACGATGTTTGTCTATTTTGAAAGAAAGGGTTCACATTGATGTCATTTCTTTTCTAAAACTGCTTTGATCCATATTTCAAATCTGATTCCATAAACAGCTTTTCGTTATATTAGATGCATGGATAATAAACTTAATAGCTTTGTTCTCCAAATATTCTGAATTTTGTACTTTGCTTTTGTAATAAATTTTGTTATTTTTCTACAAGAAATGCCACATTGTTTCCTGAAACAAGTAATAAAAATGGGAGGTGCTTTGAAATTTTCATCATTAATTTCTGTACTATATTTGTGTACCCAAGTTTAAAGATAAATAGCATGCATAGGGGAAAATAATTCTGTCTCGCAATTTTGAAATTTTCAAAACTATGCTTCTTTATTGAATACAATTTTTCAATCTTATTTCCGATATTAGTGACGTATTTTTTCATCTTATAAATTTGTCTATATTTAAGACTGGGGTTACGAAAACAATGTTGAAGTGTATGCACCCGTTTTCATTTGTCTGATGCTGTTCATGAAAAATCAACTTGTTTCATGTAGGAAATTCATTTACCTCTTCTTCGCTAATGTTTTCAGTAATTTCTACATTTCTCTCATTGTCAATATCAAGAGTGAATATAGTACTAATATCAAAATTTGGACTTTGCACCAATGTTTCGGCAATGGGAATTACTTCATTCCCAATATGAATTTCTGAATAATTCACAAAGCTATTGGCTTTGCCATATTTCTTTTGTATTACGTCAAAAAAGTATTTAGCAATATTTGATATTCTGACCATTGCTTTTCCTTCCAACAAAAATCACCTCAAATACAAAATAAAGTGAACATTAAAAATAAATATATTAAATTAATTCTTTCTCCCTTTTTTTATTATTATTTGTTAGCGTTTCCACAACAGTGAGTATTGATGATTTTAGCGAAACAATAGATATTTTGTAAAAATTTCATAAAAAATCGCCAAATGTGGCGAAAAATCCAATATTTCGCCAAATTTCAATGGCTTTTAACATCTGCTTGGAGGTTAATTGGAGCAAATTTTATCTTTATATATATGTTTTACCATCGTACTAGCTACCTACTGACTAAATATGAAACCGATCTGAGGGCGGGGACAACACCTGGTGTAGTTTCCTTGTAAGTGGTTCTTCGGTCATTAAAGGCCTGGGGATTTGTGAGAGTTCAGAGAAATGTCAACCCGATTTCATTCAATTTAAAGATAATTTCAGAAAACTACTGAACAACACAGAGGTGGAACTAAGAATTCAAATATTCAGACCGCTATAACGAGGCTTACGTGTGCAATGCAGTACATGCTAAGCTGTCACAATGATGAAAAAAGATCACATTCAGCATATGTGTCAGATTTTGTGTTCACATAATCCGACACGATTCAGCCATAGTAACATTGCTTACACAAAAACAAGGTAGACTGACTGCTACTTTCAGAAACTGCACAGTTCCATCATTTCCTACCATCCATAATTGACGGTAGGAAAAAAAAATCTTAATGTTTATCAAGCAGTGTTAAATCCTTCATGACAACAAAATAAAATTGCATATGAATATTTAGACATAATAACTCAGTGTGTCCTTAGTTGTTGTTTTTTTTCCATAAATTCATTGGGTCATGAGAGAATGAAAATGACTGAAAGTGTAGCACATGCGCGAATCATGTGTAACAAAGTTTTCACTGTTTTAACGTAAGCTGTGTATTCAATATATACATGGCTTTTATATCTTTCCTCTTTCTTGGTGTTGCATTTTGCATTTGCCTAAACAAAATCTGTATTATCAATGACAAGCAGTGAAGTAACCCTTTTATTGCTACATGTGACGAACTTGATTATAAAGGTTTAAAGTTGAATAAAGAACATATATTATGCCATCAAATCAGAAATTATATACTTCACATTAATAATTACATAAATATAATAATTAAAGCCCTTGAAGGTTATTGATCAGCAGCAGAGTAGACCCACAAAGTTTGGCGGCCAGTAGTACACTTCATGCAGAAAAATCGCTTATCGTTGTAAAATTTACAAAAATCTAAAAAAATAACTTTAAATATGAAAGGACAGCACATACATTATGGTTTGGAACCAGGAAACACCAGGAAGTAAAGAAGAGCTAGGCATTTGAAAACGCAGTTAGAATCTAGGAGAACATTCTGATTTCAATTCTGAAAGTAGAATGTGATGAGTTATAGCAAAAATTATAAGCCAGCCGGCCTGCTGCTTACATGACCCCAAAGACATACAGAACCAAATACGTTTATGACATGACTTTTTGATATTAAACACACAAGAATTATTAAAGAAATTGAATAGATGCGCGAGAGGTATTAGAGAGGTAGATTCTTTCAGCAAACTAAGAATAAGCAAAATGTGTGTAGTCGCATATAATCAATATGATTGAAATAAAACGACCTGACAAATTGCATTCAAAGGTAGAAAATATTCTGACACAGGATACAAATAAATATATTTTTCTTTTATAATTTCATCAAGATAATTATTGAAGACATGCTAAGTGGAAGACAATTCACAGGCAAAATCATAGAAATACATCACAGACAACGTAAAGACAACTAAAAACTGTTCGTGATTCATCTTATAACTCCTCATTTCTGGGCACTTATTACCACAACTTTGTTATCCTATCTGCAGATGGCTAAGACTGAAGTAATAGGTATAAAGCTTTTCAAAATAAATTATAAAATATCACTGACGGGTAAACTAGTGGTTGCATTTTCTATATGAAACAAAATAAATAAATGAAATCTCTAACGAACACAACAACAAAAAAAAGCATTCACCCATGTGCGAAAATTAAAAATACCACTAGCTAACATTTTCACACTATCAACACAATGCATGTGGTATCTTACAAAGGAACGGTTATTACACTGTAGTCTTGAAACAAGATAGAGAGATGCATACCTAAAAGGCAAAAGGTTTGAATTATTAAAAATGATGTTGAACATGAACCTGTACAAGCAGAGGTCACCGAATGAGACAAGTGACACACAATCGAGATGGTCCAATGCAGTCATCATGACAAAAAGCGCCACATTTAAGACACATAACCATGGCCTTGAGGTTGCAAGCACAACTTCCATTTGGAGGTCCAATAGCATCGCCACTGTTTCCACTGTTACCACCACTTGCACTGCTTATAACTGCGCCTTCAATCCCAGAAGACGCACCATTTATCACTGGACTTGACTGCAACAAAGATCTGGGAGGTGTATCTCCTGCCGGTGTTCCAACGACTGTAGCCATTCCATTTACCGGTGGGAAAACATCGCCACCAGATGCTACTGGGAGCTGGGCAGTGGCAGGGACAACAGAGATTGCCTGGCTTGGTAAGCATCCACCGCTACCCCCAGTACAACCCTCTGGTAGGGATACTTGATTGCAGACACTGGAACCCACTAGAGGTTCAGGTGTGTTCAAAGACAGAATTGACCCATGGCTAGGGTTAACGCTTTGTGAAGGAAACTCATTTTTCATGGAAGGTAAATCCGTTTGTCCTGCTTTATCAATGGTCCCTGTACATGGAGTTGTGACACTTGCAGATGCTATAAAATGTTCTTCCTTTGAAGTTGATAGTTCACTGCTGCCGGATCCTGTATCCTCCGAGTTTGCGGCAGGACACATTTCTTGAGCATGATCCGAAATGTTTACATTTGTATTTTCAGTACCACTTGCTACAGCTCTGAAATGGGGTTCGTTTTTCAACTGAACTGGACTTTCAGTTAGCAGGGGTCTCACTGGGTTTTGGGATGATGAGCCCATATTATCCTGTTTACCAGAATCAGCTTCAAAATCCCTTTGAATCGATAATGTAGATTCTTCCGAGTTTTCAATGCAGCTAGTTTTTAGTTCAGGACTGCTACTCTCTGTTGTAGAAAAGGACGATTCAGAGAGGTTATTACATTCTGTGTCATCGCTGACTGAATTAGTGTGCATGGCAGGCGAAATTCCGTTGCTTGTTCCATTTTTGCTACAAGATATTGAATCAGTATCATTTGCTGGGAAATCGAAATATATAATTGGAGCGGGTTTTACGTGACTGTAATATGAATAACAACTAGAAGGCCTTTTATCAAGAGAAATACCTTTGTTTACAACGATGGATGAGTCAAAAATGGATGGCGCACTCAGAGGGCGTGAGGGGAGGTTCTCATGTGGTGTACATGGAGCCACTTCAACAGATTTTTCTTCTACTAATGTAGTCTCACATTCTTCTGACACGGAGATATATGTAGCTTCCACATCTCTAACAACACAGTTGATCAGGAAATCTAAAGTTTCATTGATTTCTGCGATTTCAAATTCAAAACTTCCTTTAGAAGAGGATGCCGAGTCATAAGTGAGATTCAAGTTTAAAACCAATTCTGTCTGTAATGGCTCTTCCGGTGATTCGCTGTCTTCGCAACTTCCATGATTTGATGGTGGTTCCTTGAAGTCATTGTTGTCACTTGTGTCACCGATTTCTTCCTCATTGGAAACGGCAGTACTGCTGTCAAAAGTGTTTTCCTGTCTGTTGTCAGCATCGCAAGACTGAAAAATTAAATATACCATAAATATATAATGTCCACCAACTTAACTATAACCAATATTTTATAGGTTAATTAACTGCTTTGTGTCGATGTTTTCTAATGACACATTGTAAGATTCATTTTAAAGGTACTTAATTCAAAGTGAAATTTGTGTTTATGACTGGAGCATGATTTTTATACCAGTGCACAATCAAATACAAAATGTAATAATTATAAACATTATTTTCAAGATCGTACGTTAGTTAATTTTTGTGGTAAAAGAATGGCGAAGATCATGTTGAAACTAACGAAGAGTTTTTCTTTTTTGTACAATACAAAACATCTAAATAAAACATTTTTTTTTAAAAATGTTGAAGTGCTACATTCCTCAATAACATCACATAACTATGTATGCTCTTGATAATTACTACAACTTTATAAATTCCACTAATTATCTAAGAAAAGGTTAGTTGTTTTTTTTTAATGGAGTAACGATATCAATGGTTATGCCATGTCCAATGATGGATGCAGAAATCTTTGGGGTGGGGGGGGGACGATTTATTTCTGATTCTTAATTTTAGCAAAGTGTCCAGTACTTTTCATTTCATTTTCTACGGAATCCGAATGGCTGCTATCAAGGGAATCAAACTATGGACTACAGTGGGAAAACAAATAGCAAGTATTCAATGATATTTTTGGAAGTTAAACACATACTACAGTGGGAAGACAAGCAGCAAGTATTCAATGATATTCTTAGAAGTTAAACACAGACTACAGTGGGAAGACAATAGTAAGTATTCAATGATATTCTTGGAAGTTGAATACAGACTAAAGTGGGAAGACAAACAGCAAGCATTCAATAATATCCTTGGAAGTTGAACACAGACTACAGTGTGGAACACAGACTACAGTGGGAAGACAAACAGCAAGTATTCAATAATATACTTGGAAGTTGAACACAGACTACAGTGGGAAGACAAATAGCAAGTATTCAATGATATTCTTAGAAGTTGAACACAGGTTAATGGCACAGCAGATGAATGAATAAATTGCCACTGTCACCAACAGGCAGGAGACATACGTTTTCTCAAGGAACCCAGACCTCTTTAGGCATACGGACACAACCCCTCACTACAATGGGCAGCTAGTCAGTAAACATACATTTATTTGGCATAGCTAATAGTCAAATCCAGATTACCAGGTCTTAATTTTAGATATTAAATTATATTCCAAAAATTAATGCATACATTTCCCTGCATTTCCATACATTGTGCACATTATAAACATTTCTGTGTCTCAAAAATTTTCTCTTTCCAGCAGGATTTGAGACAGGTTCAACTACACACACACACACTCTTGCAGGAATGTACGACTAACGAAGTAACTGCAGATTCCAAAAGTTGTCAACCCATCATTTTTACTCCAGCAAAATAGAAACTCATCTAAAAACGAAGGTTGTTTGCCATTTTATATTCTTCGTGTGCACGATGATTGTTTGTTTGTTTGTTTGGCTTTTTTATGGCGCAAGAGCATCTGGGCTATACTGCGCCCGTGTGCACGATGAGGTGGCACCAATGGCTTAATGTTATCTATAAATCGCGATACACTGGCAACCAACTAAGCTCGCTGAATTTAGAATCCAACCCAATAAATCAAAAAATCATGATCATCACTGAGCTTTATTTGATTGATAACCATTTGTGAAAATAAAAGTGAGGGTTTAAGCTTGGACATAGTCCCTTATTATATGTTCTACTTTTTAAAAACCAAAACTGTGATATCGGTTTGTATTTTTACAAGTTAGGTGACCATTAAATCTGACAACTTGCTAATGGAACATCCATTTTCACAATAAACGTTTAAAAAAAACTTTCAAATTTATTTAGATATTTGTGTTAATTATAAATTATTTTTTCTGCTTCTATATCACAGAACTGCATGGTGAGTTGCCTAGACTGTGTGTATATGGATCCAACTCAGTCTGACTTCCAAACCATGGCACAAGAACACATAGCCAAGCTGAACGTGTGTTTGCACTTTTACAGTACAAGGATGACTAAAAGTGCAGTTATAGCTCCAAGGATATCCGATGCTTTGTGTTGGTTCTACAGCACACTGATAACAAGGGTCATATTGTGTGGGGACTTGCAGTTTTGAAGGAGTGCAAGCCTCTTAAGGCCTTGTTACCTCCCCCACGGACTATGGTCTGCAGTTAGTCCGTAAGCTTTCTTTTTTTTTGACAGTTGGCCATTGAACCCAGGATACCTGCCTATTAGGCAAATGTATTACAACTGCAGCAACCCCCAAGGAACCTGATCCTCCACTGCTAAAGAAACCGAATCCAAGACTATAATGGGCAGGACACATTCTACGATATTACTGAATTCAAATCAAGAGTTAATGTGGCACAACAGATGGATGAGTTACCCATACTGCCCCTATGAGATGCAGGAAACGTATTTTTCAGAGGAATCAGAATCTCTTAAGATATGGGGAACCAACCCCGAATTCCAGAAAGGTTAGTAGGCTAATCGTTCTTCCTTTTTTGCCACCAAAAGTCTATAACAAAAAGTTATTTCGATACTGGCGTAAGGTTTAAAAACACGACGTTTAGGGAGCCAACTGCTCTCTTTGTCAAGTGAAGGCATTCTGTCTTCCTGTAATGGTGTGCCAAGGTACTGTTAATCCAGAAGATGACATACACTGATGCAGCCATCGACGTGATGAAGTAGAAAATATGGTTCATCTGACCAGGTAACTCTGTTCTATCATTCCATGGTTCAGTCCCAACGTTCTCGGGACTACTGTAGGCATAAAGCGTGATGACGATTAGTTAAGACAGACACATGAGCGGACCGTCTGTGATGGAGTTTGCAGAACAGTGTGTTCCGAAACACTTTTACTTGGACTTGCATTGTAATTGGCTGTCAGTTGTGTTATGTAGCTGGCTGCTGCTGATTTTGCTTCATTAAGAAGACAGCCTGCGATATCCAGTTTTGTTGATTACGCATGGAGGTTCAACGACTTGCCATCTACTATTCTTTTCGCCGTTATTCATCAGCTTTGATTAGGTCCTAACAGCTGCAACTCACGAACACATGATGAGCCTTGCAGTTTCAGAGATACACATTCTGAACCATCAGGCCATTACAATTTGCCCTCTATCAAACTCGCTTATACCATAGCCTTACCCATCACACACAAATGTAATCGAGAGAAATATGCCTCAGAATCACCCAGGGTTGGCAAGTTTCTGTCATGGAAGTGACACTTAACTGGCAGAAACCCAAAAAATAATTATTTTGCACATTAAAACTTATCAAAATACCCAAAATTGCAAAAGGAAATTTATTTTAAAGTAAAATAGGTGTAGTTACAATGTGTATAGTATTTATTCAAAGGTTACATCATAGCAAATTCACTAGCATTTAAGTTCAGGCTGATCTTTCCAATGAAGTAATCTATAGCAAAAGATTAGTTTTGCTTCCATTTCCTAATTCAAACAATTTCTTAATTTATTAGGAATAGACCAATAGCTTAAGAAAAATATTCTTCCAAGCCCACCAGCATTGACGGCAATATCATTACCTCATAAACAAGAGTTACAAAATCTTCATTTATAGTTGTTTTCTTTAAACTATACCACCACATAGAAATCTGGACATTTTCTAAGATTTTATTGGAGTAGTATGTTTTAGGAAAAGGAGCTGAATTTGCTCGAAAAGCTTTAATGTGAAGTACAAAATTTGGGTTAGTGACATTAAAGAATTTCATAGTGTTTTCTTCCTGCTCATGTGACAATTTAGATCACATGTACTTTGGATGAAGTATATAAACTGGCATATATGATGTTGAGTTATTGCCTGATAAAGTTTACTTTTTACCCTTTTTTGATTCATTTCCATGAGATTATCATCATCATACATTAGGGTCAAATTTCATAAGCATCTGGAATAGAAAAGTCATCTTTCCGAATCTTATACAGGGCAATAACAATAACTAAAAGATGCGACAAGTACTTTTACATCTAACTTATTAATCATCCGATTATTTATAACTTGAACAGCACCTTTATATATATATATATATATATATATCATCATCATATTCAACCATTATCTATCCACTGCTGGATGAAGGTCTCTCCAAATGCTTTCCACACAAGTCTATCCTGAGCAATTCGCTTCCACGTCACCCCAACCTGTTTTCTTATTTCATCCACCCATCTAGTTTGAGGACGTTTTCTAGGTCTTCGGTGGTCTCTTGGAATCCAGTTCAGAATTTCTGTTGTCCATCGTTGATCAGTTCTTCTTGCAATATGCCCAGCCCATCGCCATTTCAGCCCTTTTACTTTAACAATGATGTCCTCTACTCTAGTTTGCTCTCTCACCCAAGTGTTTCTTTTTCGATCTCTCCTAGTTATTCCAAGCATGCACCTCTCCATGCTCCTTTGCGTTGTCTGTAACTTTCGTATTGCTCCAACTGTTAGACTCCATGTCTCTGATCCATAAGAGAGGACTGGCAATACACACTGGTTGAAGACCTTTCTTTTTAGACACAAAGGCAATTTCCCCTTCAGGATAAAACTGTTTCTTCCAAATGCACTCCAGCCAAGTTTAATACGTCTGTTGAGTTCTTTCATAATGTTGCCATCCATTGAAATCAGCTGGCCAAGGTAAATATATGAATCAGCAATTTCTAGCTCAATGTTGTCAACTTGTATTTTTGTTTCCTCTACGAAATTATTGAACATGATCTTAGTTTTTTGTAGGTTCATCTTGAGTCCAACTTCTTTACTTCTAGTTGAGAGCTCCTGTACCATGTCTTGGAGTTCTAATGGGTTCGTTGAAAAAATAACAATGTCATCAGCAAACCGCAAATGATTTAAATATTCACCATTTATTTTTATTCCCTTGTTATTCCAATTTATCAGCTGAAAAATCATCTGTAAAGCTGAAGTAAAAAGTTTTGGAGAAATGGTATCTCCCTGCCTCACCCCTTTGCCAAGTTTGATAGTTTTGGTATCTTTATGTAACCGAAATTTTGCACTTGCATTTTTATACACACGTTTCACCATGTCAATGTACACATCCTCAATGTCTGTTGATCTTAAAGAGTTGATGACTGCTGATGTTTTTATAGAGTCAAAGGCCTTCTCATAGTCAATAAATGCAACACACAATGGAAGTTCATATTCATGTGTTCTTTCAATTAATTCTCTTAATACTTGAATATGGTCCACTGTACTGAATCCACTTCGAAATCCAGCTTGTTCTCTTGGTTGAGCTGCATCTAATTTTTTCTGCAGGCGATGTGTTAGCACTTTTGTGAAGATTTTATAAATAGCAGGTAACAAGCTAATTGGTCGGTAATTTTTCAAATCCTCTTTATCACCTTTTTTATGCAAAAGAATTACTGTTGCAGAATCCCATTGGTTTGGTATGTTACCGCTGTTAAGACATTTGGTAAAGAATTTTGCAAGTATGTCTTCTACATATTCTCCAGCTTCTTTTAGGATATCTAATGTAATACCATCATCACCAGGGGCTCTTCCTTTCTTCATATTTTTTATTGCAAATGAAACTTCTTTTAAGATTTTAGGAGCTGTTCCTTCGACTATTTCAGCGTCTTCGTTTAATCCACTGTTACTTTCATATAGTTTATATGAAAATATATATATATCATCTATATCATTTTCATGATCTGAAGTAATATGAATGATTCTTTATGAACGATTCCAAGCAATCTACCTAACTTTTCCACCTTATATTGTTGCGTATTTGTGGCTTTACAATGTTTATGTATTCCTTTAGCCAAGCACCTTGTCTGTACCGATTTCTCAAATATTTCTAACCTGATACCATATTCAATGCAGTTCAGTGCAGCTTATCCGATTTAGCGTTTCATCTAGAAAAAAATTAGGGAAGGGTGCATGGCCTGACAAAAGGCCTTTTTTTCGGAGCTCTAAATATATGGATACTCATTATGTACATCTGCGGTTACCTCAGCTTTACTGCCACCAACTTCTTTAAACAACATTTTAACTGATTTAATTCCTGTTACTGCTCTTTCTTTAAGTTTTTTAGTTTTCGTTTGGAGGTAGTGGCGTATAGCTAGACATTTTGCCGCCCCCCACCAATGGGGTAACAAAACAAATTTTGTCTTTTAAAGGTTAATTGCTGTTCCCCAAATTGTGGTGCCTGGGGCAACTACCTCCCTACTGTTTGCAGGTAAGCCTTTTTTAGAGTTTTTTCCAACTGCTTGCTACCAAAAGTGAAACATGGTGAGGGTTCCATAATGACATAGGCAGCCATATCATGGTATTCTGCCAGACCTATCCTTATCCTCCAAGGTGTCATCACTGCCAATGACTATGTGACCAGGTCCATCTCATGATGCAAAGTTCATTATCAGATGGTGGTGATGTTTATCAAGATGACAAAGTCCCTATTCCCACAGATCACATCGTCCAGGACTAGTTTTCTGAGCTCCTAGATGAAGTTTCACATATTCCATGGCCTCCACAATCACCCAATGTCAATATTGTTTAATCCTTGTGGTCAGTGTTGGAGACAAATGTTCGAAAGTGTGATCTACCTCTAACATCATTAAGGCAACTTGCAATATTTTGCACGAAGAATAATATGATATTGCCCCTGAAAACTATACAGAACCTCTATTATCCATTATAAGACTGCAAGCAGTTCTGAAAACCAAAAGTAGTCCTAAGCCATATTAGTTAAGGTTACATGCTTTTTGCATTTTGGTGTTTCCATATTTTTGCCCAACTCTTGTACTAAATTATTATAATAAAAATATATATTTGAAATCTTTCATTTTCTTAATGATACAATACCGCTTTAAGCATTGTTATTAGTTTCTGCCAGTTTCTCCCACTTTCTGCCGGTTAAAACCAGTCATAACCAGTTTCTGCTGGCAGAAAGTGTGGAGGGCCATAAACAGGCTGATGGTGGTATTATGGTTTGAGGAACACTGATGGGTATCCCTGGCACTGCTGATCATGGTGGAATACACCACCAAAGCTATGAACTAGCTCAACATCACTGCAGACCAGTTACACCCCTATACAAGTGGGACTTATGCTTTATAATGAGGCACTATGAAGAACTCTATGGATAAATATTATGTCCTTTAATGAATAATTGCTACAGCTACTTCACATAGTTACAATGTTGTGTCTTCTACATTAAAGCACATAACACAAATTATCCTAATTCTTCATAAGTACATCATCGCGGTGGTAATATCTGCTATATTCCCATGTCATCGTAAGCATCATTGCCCTGCATCCGATCTCCATCTTGGTTGCTTCACATCTCCCAGTCTCCTCCGTTTCCAGGCATGAGCGACCGTCACTGTCTACACACTCATGGCGTGTCCCAACCCACTGTCGGCCTTCCTGACAAGTGCACTGGCCTCAGTGCATGGGCATCTTGTCGCACAGAATTTGCAAAAAAAAATTTAAAAGAAAGAGTTCTTATTTGGTGGACATCGTCGAGCTAGTCTGCTCCATCAGTTCCGTTTCATCTTCATGTCTGAAAAACACTAAAATATAATTACTAAACAGGTAAATAACCAAGTTGTAAGTCTCTTGATGTAAAAAAAAAATTAATTGCCTTTGGATGTCTGAGTCCATTTCTTCATGTGATCTGCTGCAGTTGTTGTAAAATTCGGTCCTTCATGTTGACTTAACTTTTTCCACTTCGTATCGGTCTTTTGATTTCACTGTTGTAATTCTAATATGGTCCTAAAAATTTAGATCTCAATTTAAGTCCTGTTCCAAACTGTGTCCTTTGTATTGCTACAAGACCATTAACTTTATACGTTGCAGCTGTTTTTCTCTTTTTGTTGAAAGATTTGCGATTTTCTTTTTGTATCTTCAAAATGTTATGACTTTTTGCTTCTTCTCTTATGTTGTTTCTACCTCACATTATATATTTGATGTACTCATCATCCTCTTGTGCCAATGCAACTCTTGTCATGTCTGGTAATTGAGTCACTTTAAAAGCAGTGTTTCGACCTAAAGCGTCTGCATGTTTCATCTGACTTGCTGGTCTGTGTACAATTTTATGGTCAAATTCTTCTAGGAATAAAGTCCATCTTACAATTTTTGGAGTTACATCTTTTCAATCCATAGTTTTTTGGAATGCTGAACAGTCTGTTACTATTTTAAATTTAATGCCTAAGAAATAATTTCTAAATTTTTTCAAGACTTCGATTATGGCAAGCACTTCCAGTTCGTAACTACAGTATTTCTCTTGTTGCAGAGAAGTCTTTTTACTCATGTAATGAATAGGGTGAAAATTTCCATCATCTGCTTGTTGTAATAAACACAAGCCAAATCCATGACTACTAGAAATGTAATTCGAGTTCAAAACCTTGTCTAAATATGTGTAGTACAGGTGAAGTAATCAAAATGTCTTGAAGCATCTTAAAAGCCTCTTTGTTCATAAACGAAATTGAATTCTACGTTGCTGCGGAGTAAACCACTTAGGGGTTTCGCTATCTTATAATAACCTAGAATGAATTTCTGAAAATAACCCGTTAGTCCCAAAAAGCTTTGAACCTGTTTTGTTGTCTTTGGTTCCAGAAAGTTTGGGACTGTTATTGTTTTAGATAGAGAAGGTTTTACTGCGCTATCTTCCAGTACATAGCCTAAGAATTCGATTTTCCGTTGCAAAAATTTACATTTTTTGAAGTTGAGTTCCAACCCATATTTTGAAGCTACTTCTAACACGTCTTAGCTTGAGTATGCCTTCTTCATCGCTAAAAGGGATAATAATATCATCCAAAGGTATTTTTACACTGTGGTCAATTAAAAGGTCTCTAAATACATATATGCATATCTTTGGAATATCGAAGGACTTGTTGATAACCCTGCTTTAACTTTCATAAATTCATACTGACCTTCATGCGCTTCAAAGGATGTGTATTTCGTACTGTCTCTCCCCCCCCGATGATCTAAAACATCTTCGATTGATGGAAGCGGAAAATGATCCATAATTATTTTCCTATTTAATTTTCTGTAATCTATGCATAGTCTAGAGCTACCATCTTTTTTCTTACATAACAATACCAGTGCCACAAAATCTGAATAACCCCATGATTAATAATTCCGTCATCCTTAAGCCATTCTTTTACTTGTGTTTCAACAATCTTTTGTTCTGTAAACGATAGCCTTCGACAATACTGACTTACTAGTATCTCATCTATTAAAACAATATTCAATTTTAAGTTGGTGCTTCCTGTTTTGAAACGTCGATAACCTTTTATCAGATTGGCAATTTCCTGTCTCTGTTTAGCATTTCAAATATGCATTAAATCAACTTGTTTAAAATCTACTGTGCCCATTATTAAAACGATAATATTAATATTATCTGTAATTGTAACTGAAGCTTCATTTCTGTGTATGTTTTCGACCTCAGGAGCTGTAACCAGGGGAAAGAGAGAATTATCGCTTTGGTTAACCACGACCCTTGCAGGTGGTCTTACCAGTTGTCTGTTCACTGAAGGGGAATTTGTACCGGCCGTTTGTTTACAATTTGTGTAAACATTCTTTACATCCCCTGTTCCTCTTTGGATTTTATAACTTTGCACGCCCCACTTGCTTCTCGGTATTACAAACAACTCTAACATAGTTGGTGTGCCTGGGACTAACTTTTTTAGAAAATCTGAAATTTAATTGACCTAATATGTCCATTCCTACAATTATTTCACAATTCAGATTTTCAAGAACATAAATGTTGGTGTTAATCCTGTTTTCATCTATGATTATGTCTGTATTAAAAAATCCTAGAGGTGTTATTGCTTCGTTCCCAATTCCTACTAGAGATACGCTGTTGTAGAACAAATTTGGAGATCCAATTAATTGATAGGAGTCTTTTTTCATCATTGTAACTTCATTACCCGTATCCAATAAGGCTTCAAATTGTTTATTAAAAATATTTATGTTATTTATTTATTTATTTTTTTTGTGCAGTATGAATGAAAGTGTGATGTATATTTGTTTTGTGACCATAGATTCTTTGCTAAACAATCATTTGCCTTATGGCCAAAAGAATTACATTTGAAACAGCGAAGACCTTCACTTTTATATTTGCATTCGCTTGATTTATGTCCTCGATCGGAACAGTTATAGCAGATGAGGTTTTGCTTATTCTTATTTTGTGGGATAAGAGGGAATTGGTATTTAACTTCTTGAATCTTTGACGGTGAATGTTTTTACATTTAACATTCTATGCACCGTAATCAGAGATTACGGTGCATAGAATGGTACCATTGGAATCAAACTTGTGTGAATGGCACGATACATGAATCCATTATCTTTACGCCACAGTAGAACTACATACACGGCATCTACCAAACTTCTGTTTCAAACTTCCCCGACTTTTCCAGACCAAATCTTAATCGATTTCCAGTCGCTAACTACAACACATTAAATTTTACATAATCAAAACAAATTTTAAGACCATAAAATCCACCAACACAAACCCTAGTGCCATTTATAATTGACAATGAATTTATAAATACAAAAATTGTATTAAAAAAAGTGCATTTTTTACACTAAAATCTTTAAATATTTACAACAGCACTTTCATCTTGCCCTTTTTTGAGTTTACTATAAAGGAGTTTAACAATATCTAATTGCAAAGATAATGCTTTATCTTCTATTCCATTTAAGGTATGCATGACTACATATAAGGGAAAGGAGATTAGTATAATAAAAATTCCTTACAGATTGGATAATTTAGCTAAAAACTTTTTTTTTCCAAGTTTTAGTTACATATTTGGCAAACATTTTCTCCTGAGAAATATATGGGCTTAATTTTATATAAATTATTATTAGTTTTGGTGCAAAAGGGTAATTTTTGGAAGAAGTTTAGTTAAAAGTATAAGTTTCTCAAAATTTTCAGTATGCAATGTGGTCCAAAAGGTATTGCAGGAAAATTATTTTAATAAGTTATTTATTATAACAATGAATTTCAAATTTCCCTGACTTAGGTCTTTGCACTTAAAAATTTCCTGACTTTTCCAGTCGGATAAATCTTTCCTAACTTTTCCAGATGAGTAGACACCCTGTATATAGCTGTTATATTTTCTTTATATGCCTTCAAAAACACTAATTGTGGTCGAAACAGATAACTCTTTATGGGTGCAGCATTCTCCATGAAGAGTTCTTTGACAAAAAGTTGTGTAAAAAATGTGACATAATACATGGCTCCTTGTCGACTTTATAAAGACCTTCGACAAAAACTACTACATGTGAAATGTACCACTTCCTGTGGTTATAACAGTTTTACAAAGGTCTCTGGATAAAAAAAGTTAAATATGTAACAAATGGCTCTTTGTGGGTGCAGGTTAGTTTTTGATGAAGAGTTCAACAAAAAAACGTTACAGCTAAAGCGAAATACTTCCTGTGGATGCAACGGTTTCTATAAAGGGCTGTGTCAAAAAAGGTTGCATGTGTAACAGACTTCCTTATGGATGTAATATTTTTTAATAAAGAAGGTGTGTGTATAGTGCAATATATATATATATATATTTTATATAAAAAGTGTGGATATACCAATTACCACAATTTCAACAGGATATTTAGTAGTCTTTGTGCACTTAAAAAAAATATATAAAGGTTATAAAACTAAAATTAATATAGCATTGGTTAGCTTAAACATTATTTTTAATATGCAATTATAAGTTAAAAATTAGTCCATATGCATACCCTCCCTCCATCTTTGTCAATACAATCTAAGATGCACTTCTAATACTGGGTTATTACACTTTCCAATACTCCAATCGGTTTGTTTGCGGTTTTACGGATCAAGGACTACAATGGTTATGCTACGCCGGGACTTACTGTTTTGTAAAGAATCCAAACTTCTGGACCTGAAATTTTCCGAGGAATCCGAACCTCTTAAGGCCTAGGGAACCAAACCCTGGACTACAGTGAGCAGTGCGATATTCCAGCTGAAATTTCGTGTACAACTTGAGTTATTTCGAGTTTGGTTTATTGAACAAAGCCAAATTTTTTAGACGATTTGAAGTAGATAATAATTCAACTTGTACAAGAAATTTCAAATGGAATATTAGGAAGTGTAAAAGCTCACTACGAAAAGCGCAGATTACATTGACAAAAATGGAAGAATTGTAGAATGAAAACTGTAAATGCATATTAAATATAATATTTAATCTGTCCAATGTCCTATCGGTTTAAATTTTAAGATGCCCATTTAGACAGTTATTAACATTTAAAAGTACACAAGGGCTTTGTAAACATCCTGCATTATGACTTTCCTTATATTACATAGCATGATAGAAGGGTGCGAAAAGACGAAAACCAGAAATGCTACGTGTTATTAAAAACATATGTGTTTAATGAATGCTAAATCACAATCAGCGAAAGATGAAAATGATGAATCATGCACAAATTACAGCATGCTACCACAGCCACCACATCTATTAGTCACAAAATAAGGATTATGACACTTACATGACAGTTCTGCTGAAGAATCAATGACGAGGTGGGTGAATTTGACGATGACTCGGTATCGTGTTGGGAAGCATGGTTACTGCCATCTTCTTTGGCTTCATTGTTGTCTGAGTCTAGAGTGTTGGTGAGTGGAGTTAAGAGTGTGGAGTTCTCAGAAAAGTGAGTGGAGTTAATGTCATCCTCAAACTTTGAAGTGTCTGACACAGGGACCATAATTGTATTTTCGCTGGACTCGTGATCAAGTGTGGCTTCACTGTTAGAGTAGTCCAGAACTTGATCCATGCTTTCCTGAAACATGGGTGGTTCTGAGTCAACAACCATCGGTGAAGGCTCTTTGCTGATAATGACTTCATTCATGCTCATTGAAGATGGATCTTCATTGGATGATGGGGAGCAATCAGGTTCATTGAGATCTTCATAATCAACAGCCATTGGGACTTCAGATGTCTCCATTTCCAGCACCGTATCCGAGGAATCCTGTGGCGGCTGCTCGGAAGAAGAGGAAGTATTGACGATAGAAGAGGTAAATTCAACAATGGTTGGGTTAGTGGCTTCAAGCGAGTTAATTGTTTGTGTCGTTAAAGCATTCGTATTAGAAGAGGCAGCAGTAGTAGTAGGAACTTTAGGGGTTGGACATGTTGTTAAAAGCAAACAATCAGATAGGATCGGGATTTCTTGGACAGAAACGACAGTTTGCATAATAGAAGCCTCAGCCACATTTGGCGTGAGAGCAGATTGAGTTGTGGCCACCGTGATACACTCTGAGACAGATATAGATGGTATTACCATGGAAGCGTCACTTTCTTCCAGCGTCGATAAAGACTTTGCTGGTAATGTGTCCTTTTTACTGGTTGATTCCAGAGCTGCTTTGCATATTTGGTAGGACCTCTCAAAGTTTACACCATCGTCATGACGACCAGAACTTCTTTTTCCAGAACTTGAGCGAACAATGGGCACCGATCGGATAGTGATGGGAGGTACCAATGCTGGAGTCGCTGACACCTATAAGTAAAAGGAAATCCATTTCAAATTCAAAGTAAAACTTCTACATTAAAGTTGAAAGATTGGAATGAAATTACGCTAAGCATGAATTGGTTTTTACATCTATATTTCTCGACTGATGCTAGTATTTATCTCAATTCCTAAATCTTTTAGAAAGAAAGATAAAGATCCGGTCCAAGACCAACCTCTAATCAGTAAGCCTTAGTTTTCCATCCCGATACTAATAATAAACTTACATATTAATGTACTCTGTCAATTGAGATACTGACGACAGAAATGTGTTGTCCCAACATCATAGCTATGATGTCCAATTCAAAACTTCTGCATTAAAAAATTGCAGTCTCCTCATGGCTGCTGACTCTCAAAGCACTATAATACCATTAGCACAAAGTTAAGGTCATATCGTTCGCCCTTAAGTAGATGGAGTACAAGGACAAAAACCTGAATGACGCTAATCCAAGGCCAACCCGAGGTATAAGCCTTTCTTCCTTTCTAATCCATATAGTTCAGAATGAAATCTAGCAGAAGCTAAAACATATGGGAAATGAGGACTTGACGTATGGCTATTTGGCCCATGGCTGCCATTGTAAGAAATACCAGTTCCCGTTCAATCATCGAAGTTAAGAAACAACGGGCACGGTCACCTTTCGAGATGGTGACCATTCTTGGAACTGACTACAGCCTGCGATGATGTCAACTGCCTGAAATGGAAACTGATAAATAATTGACAATTCTGTTATTATCCAACAATCTAACACCAAAAGGTCAAATGATGGGCATTGGATATAAAACATGTTAATTGCCAAAAGCACATGACTTTTCATAACACTATATTACATTAGTAGCTATTTATTTTTTTTCGTAATTTGATTTCATTATAGAGTGGCCATAATTAAACTTACGATACTCACAAGCTATCAGTAGACAGATCTAATAATTGGAATGGAATCGAATTTGGTAGACTATTCAAGACATGGGAAGATTCCATAAAAAAAAGTTTAAAAAATCACTGACAGGGAAAATGTGACACCTCAAGGCATAAAACGTATAGTGCAGGGCACACACGCTTAACTGGAACCATCAAGTAAATATAAGAAGTGGGCAATGAAATACATGAAGAACTTAATCCAAGGAGAAAGAAAAAACACAAGGAAAGAAATTAGGAAGCTGAAAACTCAAGAAAATAGAAATCTTCCATAAAAGTCTTGTGTCCCTCTAAGGCACTATTTCCCAAATTTTAGTCGCTCACATATCATTTATTTCAATATTTATCATGGATCACAAAGGGTAAGTCTTAGAACTTTTTCTGGGGGGAAAAGAAAATGAAAATTATAAAGTATTGAGAGATTTTTCACACCAGATTTTGGGGGGAAACAGACCTTTACACAGGATTGGAAAACAAGAAAGAATATATTCTAACATTAGATTCTGGTTTGAGAATTTTACTTTCAATTAATTCACATAAACCATTATCCCTCTTCTCTTTTAGAGGTTAAACCAAAACTGCCGCCTCTAACAGTACCGAGCATATTACGTTATCATACTAGGACTCTTTATTATTACCAAATACAAAAAGAGGGACTTTGTATTGATGTCTTTGAAAGACTGGGGCCCTTATTAAACTACATAAATGTATATTTTGCAGGGCGAGATAATCTCATATCAAGTAGGCTTAGTTTTTCAAGGATTCCAAACTTCCATTTTCGCTTGGGGAACCAAATGCTGGTATAACAAGAGTTAGAAAATCAGCTAGCATTTTACAAAATCATCTGGAGCTATATTTGAGAATTTGGCATGGTGGAGAAGTGTTTTAACAACTACGACACCACAGTATTACATTGTAACATAATTTAAGACTACTGAAGATAAACTTACAGAAGTAGTAGAAGTGGTTGTCAATTGCGATGTCACAGAAGTTGAAACAGAAGAAACCTTTAAAAAAGAGAAGAAAAAACATTCATCACAGACAAGCAAACAACATCGAACAGAAATTGCACTGTCATTTCCGTTACTTATGAAGCATATCCTTTGTTGAGTGGCAAACTGTTAATGTAAGTAACATAATTCTTTAATCAAACCACATCTAGGAAAACTAACCGATTTTAAAGGTACGGGGCTCGTAGTTTCATACATTGGTGATGAGCTGCTATTTGAAGAACAGTCTGGCGATGGAGAAAATTCCGGAGTTGATGGTATTTGCTCTTCGGTGTCTGGCTCTGAAAAATACCAATATCAGGTTAGATTTGCATGAAAATTGGTTTAGTTTAGACATTGTATTTAACATGTAGTTCTGGCATGGAGCCACAATGAATTAGTGTATGACCCACGCCATAACTCCATTCCTGAAATTAAAAGATTGTGCACTACACAACCAAACATATACAATAAATTTAAATCCTTTTAGCATGAATGAAAACCATAATATTTTTATATTCTATGGAAGCTACTGATGCTGTTTGGAGTGTTCTTTATATAACTTTCCAGACCAGATATGGCTAACGTGGCTGGTGGTAATCCCACTTGGCCACCAGTAAAGTAAATAAAATAAAAAGGTGGTTTGTTTTTTTGTTGTTGTTTTTTTATTTCCAATGACAACAAACCTGACATACAAAAGAAAAAGAATAAGATAATGCCAGTATCCCATTCGGAATCTTGCTTTTCAGTGTCACTTCATATGTAATATTATTATTAGTCACATTTTCTGATGCATGCACATTTTCCCACCTTTTTTGGTACGGTGGATGTGTTTTATAAATCAAGGATATGTGAGATACAATATACAAAGGAACCAAACCTTTGTTATCTAAAGAATCAAACCCTTGACTATGGCAGGCAAGAAAAAACAGCATGCACTTGCACTGGGATTGAACATGGGTTAAGGGTATGATACGTAATGTTTCGTCGAAACATTACAGTGAAATAGAAGGATGCGGTACCCTGCCCTTCAACTTATCCACCCTTGTGCCCAACTGTCCCACCCAGCCTTCGATAATAACACACCATCCTTCCCCGGTGATTCCCAGATTAGAATGCAAAACGTGTGACGAACTTTTTTGATGTATAACAAGTTTGTACTCTGGCATTTTATTTCCGTTATTATAACACTGATGGTTTTGGCAAAATGAAATTGCTGACGAATATTTGTAAACAAAGCACTGTTGCTGGGGAGGGTTTGAAATGGCCAAATATATCTGAGCAGGCTTCCAAGTTGGGATTTTTTAATCTTGCCATCTGGCAACACAGCATCAGATGCGCCAATCATGAACACTTCTCTCGCTTTTAAGCATTTACTGAACTTGGGGGAATGCTTAACTGTAAACAAAAAATTTAAAGCAGCAGCAATAGGAACAAAATCGATTAAGACGTTTAAAGGAATTAGTAACAGTAAAGCTGACGTAATAGCAGATGTTCATCCATGTACTTAGAGCACTAAAAGAATGGCCTTTTGTCAGACCATGCGCCCTGCCCTAATTTTATTCTACATGAAACACTATGATAGGCAAACATGTTACTTCTATGCTACTGTAAGATTTCAAGGTATGGTTAACTGCATATTTTAAAACACAGAATCTAAGTTTATATTAAACAGATTATGCCATTTATGTGAATTTATATTTTTATGCTACAAGGACAATAACGTTATGCCAATGCGAGACTTGCAATTTTCTACAGAATTTAACCCGTTGCCAAGGGAATCGAATCCAGGACTATTATGGGCAGAAAAACAGCATATGCTTTATGGTACTACTGGAACTGAATTTCAATTAATAGCAACTGACACAAATGTTTTTCACTACACCACAAGGCTGCCAGCGTACCTTTCCGCAAGAAACTCACACCAGTTTTTTTGGTTTTTTTAAAAAAAAAGGAAGACCAATAAGGAGCTACTAGTACAGTGATTTATTTGTATACATGTAGGCCTTTTATGTTGGTAAAACTGCATATTAATCTCATCCCGCCAAGTTCCCTCCACAATGTCACCAAAACTACTGCTATACTTATAATTGGTAAGACTTTTTCGGATGTAGTCCATGTGCTCATGCATGTCAATCGCTTCATAGAATCGCCTCCAGCCATCTTGTTTCTGCCAGATAAACATCCACGATGATGGAGTAATGTTTACAAGAGATTTTGTGACCAATGTACGTTTTCTGAATCAATGAAAGCCACGTAACATGAGGGGAGAGGGTGGAGAGGCAGATAAGGAAGACACTGGGAAAGCCTGCTTTAATCAAAATGGTGAAATAAGATGTTTTTCAAATAAACTCACACATTAACCTCAATGGATTGTTACGGAGTGCATGTTGTTCAAACAGCTTTCAAAAACATAGAGTTCTTTCTAATACATCAGTAAAAATTTACAGGACTAATTCATCATAGCCACACCTAAAAAAGGAAGTTGCAGCAAGCAGGAAGGAAATTGGAACCATAGGGTGAAATTAATATGCAATTTATGTTTTAAACAGTGGCTTCTTGGATTTTAAACCATTTCTGAATATCCTATAATTAAGAATTTTTTTTATAATATCAGTCCATATTCATAGAGTGCAATTATAAAAAATTTTAACTTATAGTACAGCTCTCCTCCCAAACAACGGTAAATCTAATAAGCAAGAAGTACTCAAATCAAAAATAAAGTAAAAAAAAGTGCTAATTTTATTCAAAATAGAACCCAAATATTCATAATACAATTTCAATAATTGCTTAAATTCAAGCGAAAAAATAAAATCCAATTTATTAAATTACGATATATGTAACAGGACTGAACAATCCCATGCTTTGTCGCCAACTCCTTCCAGCGACATCGCCAAAACTCATGTTGTACTCTCAAAACAGAGCGGAGATTTTTTTGAACATAGACGATGTGCGTGGTAGTTGTATTGTAGTGTCCACCCAGTCATTTTGTTATTAAATTGCAATGACAGATTAAGCGAACGTTTGAGTTCGTTTTTTCTCCAGAATGTAATTGAAAAGTCATAAGATTGTAAAAGATTGGGGCATGACAAAAGGTATATTGGTGTCTGAATACATGTGTCCAAAAAATGGCAAATGTATAAAGTAGGTTTAAAAGGCAAGTTCGGAGGACAAGATCGTGTGACATTGCAAGAAAACAAAGATAATGCCATGATTGCATGAGAACGGTGTGCTTGTGATTTAAAGAAAGTTGAATCTAAAGAATATTTTATGACTTACGCAACTGAGGGTTTTCAAGGCACCTGCAGATCTGATATGAATAAAGTTGGATGTGAGAAGTAATTTGATGTTCGTTAATTGTTTTGAAGAAAAGTAGGAATGGACAAGTGTGTAATGGAGAAAGAGAAGCTGGGTGGCGAGGGTGAGACTGTTGAAATCGATGAAAGTATGTTTGGGAAATGCAAGTACAACAGAGAAAAGCGAACAAACGGCGAGTGAGTGTTTGGAGGTATTGAAAGGGGAACTAATAGATTTATTTTTGTAGAAATTAAAACAAAAAAAAAAGTAAGCGAGTGTTGCTGCAAGAAATTCCAGCAAATGTTTCCAGTTTTTTAAAAGCCATTAAAACCATCTACCCTCCAATTTATTCTGATGCTGAAACATAGAAGTATTTTTATATTAAAAGGGTTGAATCAGTACAATCGGTAAGTCATTTGTAAACAATCATGGCAGCCATAAATGAAGCAAATGTGCAAAACGAAAAATCACGACGAAATCCAGGAAGAAAGTTGGCATACGTTTATTGACAAAGCAAGCATGGGAGTCATCGGTATTTTGGTCCATAATATATACATTAAAAATAAGGAATAATTTCGTTTATTGGTATAGTAATGTTATAAGGGCCATATCTAGAATTATTCACACTGCAACACTCTAATCGCCATGAAAATCAGCTTCAATATTTTAACCTTAAAAAAAATGAATTTCATTTTACCATAAAAACATGAAATAAATGAGGAATCGAAAAACTGCTTTCGTTCCTATTACAAAAGTCGGTATCAGTGCAGATTAAAGGCTTGTCTCCGTCGTCAACTTCTTTTTTGGGTTTTGTCATGGTGCAATAACATTTGGAGGGTTGCTTTTGTTTGGAGAACCTTCCTTACCTATAATGAATTTTACGGAAAATACTGATTAGCTAGTTACGATTCAGGGAAGCGCACCACTAAGGCATACTCTAAATGAACAGCGAGGTCATGGCTTGAAGTGGGGGTCTCTACCACTAACCCTTCACTGGATTCAGGAAAATTGCCAGGCCAAAAAGAAACACCTTAAACAACAAGCATTTATTCTACATTGTTCCATCAAAATTCTTATTCACACTTGTTTGTGTACATTTTCAACATCATCAAAGCTATATGCAGGGCACGGCGAGTTACGATATACCCAATAAAATAGAAAAATTGGAATATCATTTATTCACCAATATTTTGAAAATAAAAGTCGAAATATTAAATATCTTTCAATGTTAACTTATCGTTTAAATATTGTTTCAATTTTATCACTTCCTTCCGTTAAAAACCACAATTTAAACATAGCATTTAAAGGCGTATTAGCCGCGAAATCATCGTTGATGTTTGGTTGACGTCATGGCTAATTTCCGGGAAATCATCGTAGTCAAGTGAAAATAATCGGTAAATTTGTTAGTTGGTACATTGGTCATTAGAATAAAATACAGGTAATGAAAAAACAATCATTTATTTAAAGGATGCAAACGGATTGAACAAAAAACTATGGAAGGGTATAAACCTTGAAGCAGACATATCGTCCGAAAACGTTCAAAATAAATAACAGATTACTGTACATTATGATGATTTTTTTTCCCCGCGCTTAAGAAAACGAAGTTTCTAAAACAAATGCGTAAAAATCAGCAAGAACACTGACCCGTTTGTTGTTATCCTTCCTACATTTTGAACACACACACAAGTAATTGATTGCTCCCGGAAATGCCTTTTTAAATGCGCGATTATGGTGGAATATTTACTTACTACCTACTATTACTTATTATACGATTAAAAAGGTTATGAAGTTGGATGGCCAGTTGTCTACTTTACATTCATTGTTTATTTCTTTTTCTTGCATTGTTTATTTAAGCCTAATATATCCGCTACGTAATGTACATTCCTGATAACGTGAGCTCGTGGATTAAAAGGAGAAGAGAACGCTAGCAGAAAAACAGGAAATGGTTAGACTCGCGCTTGAGTATTGTTGATATTTTATGGAATAATTAATAGCTATAGATATAATTATTAATCAAGTACTTTGTATTTCATGGAATAACATTTCTACCATCAATTGCGGGACAGGCCGTTAAACACCCGATAGACATTTCTTCACGATCAGACCGTACGGAAAAGAACCTGTGCTAAACTCTATACAAGCGGAACACACAACACAGAAGGAATTTTAGTAAAGAATTGGTTGAAAAGAATAGGAATAATTAAATGTGTGAGGGAGAAGGGAGGAATAGACCAAATTATTAATAACAAAAACTTACTCCAGACAAAATACGGACTTTTACGTAAAAAAAATAAAAATCTGCTGGGAGTTCGGCTTTGGACATCGGACTAGCATGGGAAAAGTACCAGAAATCATTGCATGCTGAAATCGGCTTTTACCAGTTCACTAAACACTAGTTAAACGAACTAAACAAAACACTGTATAGCCCAGGCAGTGGCATAGGAAAGGGGGAGTATCAGGGGTCTCAAGGGCCCATTCGATATGAAAACACATTTTCTATAATGATGCACGACATGACCTCTTTTACAGCCCCCCCCCATATGTTTTGAATTGCAGGACTGCTGAGCTCAGGAGTCTACTTTTTTAAGCCAATAAATCGACAATATTAGCCTTGAATTTATATATTACAGTAATTTGTATTATCTCTTTCTTTTACCCTTGAACTCACACATTTCTCATTTTTTTGGAAAAAGAAAAATTTGCCTGAAAATCCCGAGTCATTTTTACTTTTATACAAATTAAACAATGAATAAATGCTGTACAAAATTTAAAAGCATCCACAAGATGTGATGCCATTTTAAAAATATTTATTTGGTTTTTAAGAAAGAATGAAAGGTGAAGACCATTTCATATTGATTCAGAGAAAATGTTTCTTTTGTTAACAAATATGTAAATTCGCAATCCAAACAGGACAATATTCTTAGTTTTAACCCTTTAAGCACCTGAGATTTTATCTTGCAGTTAAGGATTTTAAGCAGGGTGAGGAACTTGTTTTTTGCAACTGGAAATATAACCAGTAATGGTGATCAATTTCTTTATTGTAAGCTGGTGTTCTAGAGCAACAGGAGGTATGGCGGGGGATACAGATATATTGTGCGCTATGCTGGTTTGCGACCTGATTCATGAAAGGAGATGCGAAAGAAGTCTCGTCTTTTGTATACCCGCCATTTATTTTGAAATTATACCCAGACGTCATTATCAGCTTACAGTTTCGAAATGCCACAAGGTGCCCCACTTGATGGCCATTGTATACAAATAACTCAAAATCAATAGGGGTAAGCAGAGGAGATCTGGACAAGTCTATTATTTCTACACCCAACACGAAGCCCGAAATATACCTGGTTTTCGACCATCCAGAAACATTAAAGAGTTACAGTAGATAATTTGGACTCCCAGTTTTTTGTTGCAGTTTTGTTAAATTGCAACGGCTTGTGAAATAAATTACATATCTATGCGAAAAGTCTTATATTGCCAGTTTAAGAGTTCCTGAAAAATTAATTAATCAAATTTCTAGTTAATTGAAAGGCCAAAGTTTATAATTTGTAATTTTTTAAGCAACAACGATAAAAACAATCATAAAAAGAAAACAAGGCTCAAAGGAATCTTCAATTCTTGGGATCGGTAACAGATAGCAAAGCAAGCCATCAAAAATAGGTCATCATGCTAGCTCATACACAGGGTTCCAACTCATATCGGAGAAAAAATTCCTCCAACTTCTCCAAGTTTTACCTCACTTTTCTGGCAAAATTTCCTGATCAATCGTAAGCAACTTCCAATTGAACTTCAGTTGTGGGGAAAATGGGTTCAAATCAGAATCAGGATTCTAACTCTGGTTCTCAGAGGAAGCAGACACTCAGCATATTGCTCTCCTTTTCCTTTTTTTTTATGTCTTGACTCCAACGTTATTGCTCTGGTGCCCATGGTTTTGCCTTGCTTCAATGGACTGGATTAATTGCGTTTCCCGTCCCCCCTCTCTGCCACTCCTCCCCCGACACTTTCTCTTGCTATGGTCATGTGTCTGTTTCCAAAGAATGCATCAGAGTGTTCAGCAGTGTTTTCCTTTCCAGAGTCTGTGGCTGCCTCTGTTCATTTCTGTCCTTGCCATCTATGGTGTGTCTCTGCTGTCTCGGCTCTTATATCCTTCGTCTGACATGCTGTGTTTTTCCATTTCTTTGGCCATAGTCTCTGGGTTCACTCCTTCCATGCCGTTGTATATCTTGGTGCCTTGTGTCTTTGGCAGACTGTTTTCTGGAGTCGCCAAATCATCACTCATTGTTCCTGCCCCATTTCATCAAATCGCATCTAGGCTCTGTCCTACCTTTTCTGAATCATGAAACTCCGCCATGATTCAAACCTCTCTCGTATGTCATTATTTGTGGGGCAGGAAAGAATCTTCATCATTACGGCTTTGCCATACCTTTCATGAAACTACAGGCTGCAGATGCGGCCAACTTCCCAATCACTTTTGCCTACAGAAGAAGGGAAAATGGCTTCAAGTTCATCGGAGATTTAGCTAATCAAAACAGAAGTAAGGATGGTTTTCTCTTACTTTTTCAGGTTTGACCAAAAAATATAGTTTTTCCCTGACTTTTAGGGTTGATTTCAAATTCCCTCACAATCTCATGTTCTGCAGATATGTAGGAACCCTGCATACAATGGGGCTTGGGTTTTCCCTTTTTCGGAAACAAGTGTTTGGCAGTTCCAAGGTAACAGAAATCGTATTAAATACATCAAATTTGCAGAGAAACCAGCTCTTGCTAAAGTATATAGAATCATTCATATGCACTGGATAGATCAATGGATGGAAGTTGTGTTTAATGATGAGGCGAAGTTTAATCTGGGTGGGTCAAGTGATTCGTCTCAGTATTGGCACAATCTGAAGACAAAACGAAATGTCAGTTCAATGGAGGTTCAGCGATGATACGAAGCACCTTTGGTTTTAGCGGGACTGCAAATTTGGTATTTATAAATTAGAGATTGAACACAAAGTAGTATTAAAAAATGCTCTAAGAACATCTCTTCGACAAAAGACTCAAAATGTGTGGACCAACTTGAATTTTTTAATAAAACATTTTTTTACTTTCAGGACAATACCTCGTCACACTCTGCTTCTTCTACTGGAAATTGGTTTTAATCTTGAAATGTCTGTGTCATGGCAATCAGATAATCTAAATCTAAACCTTGTGGGAACTTTGTGGAGAACGACGACACGATTGGTATATGTTCAAGGTAAGAAGTACAGCTCTACACAAGACATAGCAATTGCTATTTTAGAGTGTTGGTATAAATTAGTCACTGTATTGTTACAAAATCTTATAGGTTCTGTTTCTAATATGGTGTTTAATGTCGCTCATTTAAATCAAGGTTGTCCAGCCTTTTTAGACAGCGGACCACTTAAAAAATTTTAAACATCTTGCGTACCAGCAGTTTCGTTTAAAAAAAAAAAAAAAAGATCGTATAATTAAACATTAAAATTTTCCACAGTAATTTATTACCTTACTTTTTGTTGTTAGACTGAATAATGAGTTAATATGAATTACGGCATTGTTTTTGTTTGCACAAGTAATCAATGTCTGTTTGAAAACTTGATTTAGCGATGCACAAAATTTCAGTAAGATGTTCGTTTGTCAGAAGGAACCTCGATTGTGTTTTACATATATTTCATTATATTTATTTGAAAACAGCCATTTGCAGCAATATGTACTATCAAACAGTGCAATGAATTGAAGGGCATATTCTATGACATTTGGATAAAAGTCCAAGGGTGCATACTTTTTAGAAAATGTTAACAAATCATGTGCTCCACAAAAGCTTTAATGTTGGCATAATTTTGAACTTCAATTAATTCCGTCTGCAACATATAAGGAGTATTGGTGACATTGCTTCTACATGGATCTGAAAATAACTATTTCACGATTGTGAGCCTTGAAATCCAAAAACCTTTTTGTGAATTCATCACTGAGTTTATTAATCAGTTAAGAGTACTTTTTATGGTTAACTATTTCCGACGTCTTGTTGATGGCACAGTGGAATAGGTAACTTTTATTCACAATCAATTGTTTGTGAAACAATCTTAACTCTGCATGAACACATGGACATGGCTAGTACTAATTGTGGTCAAACTGATGCCTTCCTTGTCATTTAACATTTAAGTTGGCAAAATACTTAGCAATATCCATTATAGGGATGCCAAATCCTTCAACCACTCGACGCCAGTCGTAAAATTTGCGCGTTTTCCCTTCACTGCAGTGGCCTTTATTTCCTCATTCAATGTCCAGAATTTGCTAAGTCAGTGAACATGGTTAAGTAACTTACATCACAATTTAGCAATCCTAGTTCTTCAAGAAAAGCTTTGAACTGTCTGTGATTAAGCCCCTTAGAACTTATAAAATTGATTGAAGAAACGAATTTTCCGCCATTACATATCCATGGTCTTTGCACATACTTGTTCTTAGTGAATGATACAGTAGAATGCGATAACATCGATGGCATAGAATTTAGCATTAAATTGCAAATCCATTGTGCTTAAGCGCTGCATTTTTTCATTCCTCCAATTTGAGATACAACGGTCGGTCAAAAATACAACCTCTTTGTCACAAAACCATGAAAAACAAAAAGTCACAAAAAATGCCACTAGGGGCAGCACCATCACCAAATTGAATCTCTCTCTCTTGATCGGCAGAACAGATCACTGCCACAGTGTAGCCCCAGTTACAGAATTTCAGGAAATAGGTTGAGTTTTTTTTAAAAAAAATTACTAGGGAATGCTATCATCTCTTTCTTTTATTCCTTTTTGAGAGTTCCACCTTTGTTCTCTATCGGACCATCATATCAATCATTGACTCATGTTTGTTTGAGAGTTTAACAGCCTAAGGACAAGAAGGGTCATGCTGTGTCAGGATCCACAGTTTTCCGAAGATTTCAAACCTCCCAAGACCTAGGGACCCAATCAGCCCCGGACTGCAGTGAACTTTTGTTTGACTGTACTTTTTTTGGGGGAGGGGTATTGTTGGACATGGGCGTCCATCAGGGTTGAATAAAACCCGTTTGTTTGTTGTTGTTTTTAAAAAAACCAACCTGTGAGGGATTTTTTTGGGTAAAATTGGTTTTTTTGGGCAAAATTGGGCTATTTGATTTGGGCTATAAATATACTATTAAAACAATTACTTGGGATGTTTTCAAACATTTACACAAATGAATAATAGTAATGTAATCTAGTATCTCTGTTATTTATACATAACAGAAATTATGCAAAATAAACAATAAAAACACATAATTGCAATAAAAAGACACTTTATATCCACCATATACCTGCCAACATAACACAGAAAAAAAAAAGATATTCAAAAAACAGTTTTTTTTAATGCGTATGCTTAAATATTCTCTAAAATAAGGATTTTTTTTAATAATACTTATGCATATTGTTCTTATTTTTATGAAATGAAAAAGAAAATTACATATAACACAAAGTTATAATACAGCATATTATCAGAGTTACTCAGAGTTATCACCAATTATTTATGAAGAATACAAATATTTTTAAGCTAAGAATGACTTTTTAAAAGCTTGCTATCATACAAAATAACAACTTTCAAGCTGGTTTGGGAATTTTTACTTTTAAAAATCCCTATTTAATGAAAAGATAAAAAAAATTTTTTTAAATTGCAGAAAAATGGAAGATATATACTAAAAACAGGAAATAAGGCTGAAAAACAAAGATTCCGTTAAAGAAAAAATGATGATTTTGGAGCTATGTTATCACCAATTTCATAGATAAAGTACAAGTTTCTTAGTTCTTATTTCAGCTCACTCTAAAGAATGCAAAAAAGAAATTTCAGTGTGTGCATTTATTGGTCTTAAATTCACTTATATCTAATTTAACAATTTTCTTCTTTTGAAGTTAGTACATATAGTTACATTTTTAAAAAATAATGTACACTTAAATTAACACTGCAATTGGATGCACTTAAAGTGTATTCAATTGCATGCAGTTCCTTGGCTAGCAACTTTGTCGATGCCGGAATTATCCGATCGCACGCAATAAGTACTAATTTTTTTCAGAATTGGGAGGAGGAAAAAGAGGAAAACGGTGTAAACAACATGGCGGCTGTGACCAGTGTTGCCAGTTTTGGATACACAGACTAGAATCGAGTGAGTTGAGTGTTCTGCAGTAGCACCGATGCATTCGTTTCAATACAATTTTCTTGCAAAGTTCCAATTCCGAATTTTCTACTAAGCGAAGCCATAATTCTACAGCATAAGGTAAATTTGTATCGTATAACTGAAGGATGTATAAAATACAGCTGAC
>QLNU02014802.1:81680105-81690163 GCA_006491805.2 Dysdera silvatica | reverse complement strand
AAATTACAAGGCCAAAATAAGATAGTCACTGGTATTATCGATAATGTGAAAGCATTCATGAAAAAATTGCAGCTTTGGGAGTACCGACTTCAAGTGGGAATCTTGCTCGTTTCTCAACTTTGAATGTTTCAGAGATATGGAAAACGTTTTTAATATATTCAAATCACCATTTTTCTGCAGTGTTGATAACGTGCCTGAAGAACTTCAACTTGAATTAATAGGCTTCCAATATGGTTCTTTACTGAAAGCAAAATTCAACACCTACAATCTCACGTTCTACCAGTTTGTTTTGAAGGGCAAGTATAAAACATTCATAATGTAGCTGCACGCGATTTTTGTTAGTGTTCGGTACAACATATTCTTGTGAACAATTATTTTCAAAAATGAACCAAATGAAATCTCTTAAATGAAACAAGCTAATTAACACTCATTTGAACTCAGTTTTAAATGTGGCATGTTCCAAGGACATTTCTTCTAATATATGTACAACATGGTGTCACAAAACTGTGTCCAAACTTCTGCTTCAAAAAACTAATCTTATATTAATGTTAATGGTATAACCATCACAATTGTAGTTTGTATGATGTAAAATTAAAGTAGCTTCTTTTTGTTTTTTGATAACATACTTTACTCTGTATTTAGCAATATACGTAGCTATAAATGGTCTCAAATCATGAATAATAAATCAATAATAATAAATTCCCTATTATGTAGGCTTTGTAAAGCATGGATTTTTCATGCGGCCCGCTAATGTCCTGCAAATGTGCCAAGTGGTCCGCCAATGGATCTAAGTTTGAGAACACTGTGTTAGAAGGTCCTTTCCTTTTACTAAAAGCCTTCGTTGAGAGTTTCTTCCAATTATTTGTTTGTTCACTTGCGATACGAAATAGAGCCACCCATGCTATTCTATCGCTTTCCTTATTTCTGAAAAAGAAAATTTAATGTTTGTTTTGAAATCCTTGATTTTATTTTTCTCAATCAGTTGTCGATGGGCCAAATTAATACCAATCAGTTGTCGATGGGCCAAATTAATACTGTTGGCAAGCTGGATTGTGGCTAAAGGACTGTATATTGGACAACCAAATGAAGCATTTATAGGCTGTTAGACTTAAATATACTAGAAATGAATATTGTCCGAATAAATGTGAAATGGCAAATCTATCAAAAAATCAATTTTTGAGGATTACTTTAGAAAATTGTCTAAAACTCCATATTTTCTCTGTATACTCCATTATAAAGCTTTGTGGAATATTTCACCACGTCCATTTTTTAAAACACTTAACGTTTGACCCAATGCTACACAAAGTGAAAGGTTAACGTAAAAACAGACGTGGCGGAATAGTTCGCAAAGCTTTATAACGGATTTTAATGGACACCGTGCAAGCTTTCGTGAATGTATTCTTTGTATATTGTTTACATACCAACCATTATATCCATGTCAATTTGCTACCTATGTAAAGAAAATACTTTGTAGAGCGTCCGAAAAAATGTAAAATGCTTTCCTGTTCACTAATTGCAGAGTTAAATAGGCGTGAAACATAAATAACGTTTACAGTACTTTTACTTATTAATATACAGTGAAATTAAATATTTTGCAGATAGACTGAGATTTTTAGCACTGCTTATTTTTAATAGGCACCTCAATGTCAGGACTTATTTCTGGTAAGTGACAAAACTCTTTTAGCTACATGATAGTACCAAATGTAAATAGGACAAAACACATAAATTTGAAACTGTGAGGGAACATGGGGCATTATTTTTACATAATTTATATTTTTCATGAGCTGGTGAACAGCAAAAGATGGTGCAGCCTACGAAGCCAAAAAATTATATATTGGGCTTGAGTATGTATACACACGTACAGAGAAGTTTGCCACCTTTTTTTAGAATACAATTTTTTTTTTAGAACGTTTACACTTAGGTACAGCTGTTTTTTATATTACAAGAAGCATAGAGATCAATTCTCATAATCTGAACGTACCCTTTCTCGTAGGAGAGGCAGGTGTTGCGACCTTTGCTTTTTTGGGTAGAGGTTCATCCAAGGTATCACATTCTGATTCCAGAACTGGACTATTTACTGACACTTCTGTTGTCTCAGAATTATTCGATTGTGCGGTCATGTCAAAGTGTTGGGATGCCAACTACAAATGAGAAATAAATTTTTCATCAATAAAGTTGTTTAAAAAAAATACACACGCCACAGTGGTTTGTCAACGAAGAATAATATTCAATCAACGAAAAGTATTTTTACACCTCAAGACCGCACTATGGGTAATCAAGGATAGGATCGGTGGTTTACATATAATATAAAAAGATATAAAATACACGTGCAGGATGCTCGGAAAACATCTGGCCAAGTTATAAAGGGTAATAGAGAAAAACAAAATAAACTTTCATTACCACAGAATGTTTGTCCGGAAATCCGCGTTTAAGAGCTAGTAGCTAAGAAAGATTTGAAAGGTGAAATTAAAGACAAGGCAAATAAAATGTAACAAAACGTTTAGTGAGCTCTGCTTTTACGGTAGATGCTAAAAAACATGGTCACCAATATGGACATAAGTTTCATGTCTTCGGTGTATGGATTTCCATACATTTTTCAAAACTCTAAGCATGTCCTGAACAATTTCTGCAGCAACAACTGCAGTCAGTCAGGTGACGAGATCCTTCTCAGAGTTGGGAGAAAACGGCTATCGTACATGACACTCTCCATGTGCCTCCGCAAGAAGAAATTCAAACGTGACAAATCTGGTAAGCATGGTAGCCAAGAAACAGATCTATTTCGACAAATCCAGCGATTTCCATAACACCTGTGTGCAACCTCTGAGTAGCCTGTGAGTTTCAGCTCACACATCAGATGAATATCTGAAGGCTCTGAATTCATTTGGCGTTGCCTGCCATTGAAAATCTCAGCAGGGAATGATGGTTGCACACAATGGACAGTTGTTGAATTGAATATATTGAATTAAAGTTGAAATAATTTCAATGGCATCAAATAAATTTAAAGCGCACAAGAGCAGAAAGCATACCTAGTTATAAAACTCTTTTTATTGATGAAATTTCATTTTGAACAAAAAAAGGTAAGAAGTCGCTTTATTATAAAAACAAATAACGTTTATGGAAAACTGATTCACCACATGTTACTTTAATTATCATCACAGACTCACGCAAAGAATAAGTATATCAATTTGACATAGTTAACAAAGACTCACACTTTTGTTACAAGAATATTACCTAAAACCAATACTGGTTAGTTCGCGGCACCAGGACATCACGTCATTCTGCGACAAACGATGTCAAAAACCCATGTAATAAATAATAAAGTACAAGTGCCCTACATCTCAAGGGAGCAAAATAATTATTTAATTTCATATGTAATAAAGATAAAGTGCTTTGCCATGCACTGATAAATGTCTGCACTTATTACACAAAAGATATTACATAACACCCATGTGTTGAAACAGCAGAACACAAGTACCTGACGTAGCGAGTGCCTCGTGCGAATAAGGCAGGGCGGAAGTCCTCGTTTCCTCAGCAATGGTTTAATTTTCAATGTTGGCACATGCTTTGAAGAATTGTTCAGTGGAGACTTCAGCTGGGGCGACATAAGGAATGGGGACTTCCCTTGTTCCGGAAAGTCGGGAGGTCTAAAAAAAATTAAAAAAAGTCACGCAAAAACCGAACCTTATTGTGAATAAACAATGACATTAAAAAAAGAGAGAGAGAAATCACAAAAATGAAATTAATTATAACATTTTTAGGGTTCAACACTCGTTAATAATCCCTTAAGATGATAGCTGAGTGCAACCTTTGAGCCACAGTTGGTTTTTTTTTGTTTTTTTAAACAGTGCAGACAGCACAGGTCATGCTGCTCCGGGACTTACAGGTTTTCAAAGGAATCCAACCCGCTTCTGTCCAAAGAACCAAACCCTAGACTGCAGTGGACAGAAAAACGGAATATGTTCCACACCACCATTGAGAGCTGAACCCAAACTAACAACACAGTAGATGAATTTGTTACCATCAGGGTTCTAACTCACACTGGAGAAAAAAAATTCCCCGACTTTCCTAGGTTTTTTCATGAACTTTTCTGGCAAAATTCCACGAAGAATCACAAGCAATTTTCAGCTGAACTTTGATTGCAGGGTAAATGGCTTCACATTTATGGGAGATTTTAGCCATTCAAAACAGAAATTAAGAAGGTTTTCCCCTAAGTTTTTAAGGTTTGATCAAAAAAATATTGTTTTTCCCCAAACCTTCAGGGATGATTTCAAATTCCTTGACAATTTCAGATTGCATGGGAACCCTGGTTACCACTTCGATTTCGGGGTAAATGGCTTCACGTTTATGGGAGATTTAACCATTCAGAACAGAAGTTAAAGTTTTCCCTGACTTTTTCAGGCTTGACCAAAAAAATATCCATTTCCCCCCCTAACCTTTAGGAATTATTTCAAATTCCTTGACAATTCCAGATTGAATGAGAACCCTGCTAGTCACTTCGATTGCGGGATAAATGGCTTCACATTTATGGGAGATTTACCCATCCAGAACAGAAGGTAAGAATGTTTTGCCTGACTTTTTCAGGTTTGACCAAAAATATATCGGTTTTTCCCCCTGACCTTGAGGGACTATTTCAAATTCCCTGACAATTCCAGATAGCGTGGGAACCCTGGTTACCACTTCGATTGTGGAGTAAATGACTTCCTGTTTATGGGAGATCTAGCCATACAGAACAGAAGTCAAGGAAGTTTTCCCTGGCATTTTCGGGCTTGACCAAAAAAATATCGGTTTTCCCCCTAACTTTTAGGGACTATTTCAAATTCCCTGACAACTCCAGGCTGAGTGGGAACCCTGGTTACCACTACACACACCAAGAAATTTCACACCAAGGATAACACACAAAGGATTCAATGAGTCCAAACGTCTTAAGATCTACGAAATGGAACTCTAGAGAGCATGCATTCTCAAAGCTTCAAAATAATGCAAAATGTCCTTGGTATAAATCATTTCAGTGTTTAAAATTTTTAAAAATTTTAAAGTTTAAAATTTTGAGTCCATGGCTGCTCGTAGTAGCTGATTAGTGAGCAAGGGCCTCTTAAAGAGACAAGTGAGTATTCTTTGCTTCTGAAATACTGAATGTAGGGCTATGAGACAAGACAATAGTAGTTAACGCTATATGCCCATGCAATGTTGGATTTTATGAGAGTGAAATAATTTGCTATATGAAATGGATGGGAAGAACAGTTTGTTTTTCTTTGAAAACTCATTCTTTCATTCATTGAAAAGAATGAAGTTTTTGGGCCCCATACTCGTTCCTTGACACCTGTCAAGTATTATATTGTTATATGGCCATGGGTCCATATAAAATACCACATTAATACAGCACTACTAATATTTACAACTAAACGCTTTTATGAAACTCTTTATTTTGTAAATTCAACTCGGGGATAGAGAAGTGTGAGAATCTGGGGTTTTTGTACTAAAACACAGAAAGCACAGCCTACATGCAAATTTTGCTTCACTTGTAAATCTTGATACAAAATAATCACTAAGTTCACACATTAAGCGTCCATATTTAACAAAATGTTTACTTACATTTGTCCCCACACCGGTTCAAAATTATGAATCTGGAAAGAAAAAAGTTGATTTAAGATGGGTTGAATTTGTAGGTACAAATTTTCTTAATGACAAATAATTGCAAAACAGCTATTTCCAGACAGCAAAAACTCATATTTTGCGATTTTTTTTTTAATATCCCAAGACAGCGTGATGAGTTATCGGGATGCGGTCAAAAGTTGAAGGTGATCTTCAAACTACAGTAGAACCTCCATATAACGTACTTCCGTATAGCGAAATTCTCCATATAGTGAAGTTTTGGCAAATCCCCATGGTCGTTACATATGAAAGTGTTTCTATATAACGGAATAAATTTCTATATAACGAAATTTTTAACGACCAAAACAGAAAATCGAGTAGTCACGTCAGCGACATCAGGTTTCCTAATACCGTGGGAATACAACATGCATTCTTAAAAACCACCTATTTTTAAATGGTTGAATGTCATTTATGAGAAACAGTCCTTTACTGAAAAACAGGATTTTAATTTTGGTATCATATTGTAATGCCCTGGTTCATGAATACATCGTTTCCACATAGCGAATTTCCTATATAACGAATTTTTTTTTATGGAACCGTCGATTTCATTATATGGAGGTTCTACTGTATATTGTTTACACACATCGAAGCTTAATGAGAATTCAACCTAATTCAGTAATCTGAAAGGTCATCAATACACAAACACTGGGTACTAGCTTATCACAGGAAAAAAGCTTTTAAGTACAGTAGAACCTGTCTAAAGTGACCACCTTTGAGACTGGACTGCAATAGTCATCACAGACAGGTGGTCACTATACAGTGAATCGGGGGAAGAAAGTTTAACTATTCAACGACATTATATTTAGGCGTTTTCAAATAAAATAATGTGGGTATCGGAAATGAATACTATGAATATTTTTATACTTACTGAAAGATTTTGATATCAAACCTCATTGTTTTATGTTAGTTTTGTGGCACTTTTTCATACTATGGCATTTTGGGCATCTTATCCCGTTCTTCGGGGTAAGATGGCAAAGTTGTATTAAGTGTACTTACGTTAAATTAATAGGAATGAAACATCATTTATTGAAAACATAGTAGGAAAAACACAGGGTATCTACTGAAAAGAAAATTAAAAACATTTTTTCAGCGATTGCTGATGAATTTGTAAAGTATTTTTCAGATATTAATAGTCATGAATTGCCTTTACCACTGGCTACCGTTACTGTGGATCAGCACATTTATTGCACATATCTGTTTCTGATGTGCATGTTTTGTGAAGCCATTCCTTGCAAATGATACACTCTAATCAAGGTACTTTAGGCCCTTTTTTTGTCGTAATAATGTGTAATTTATGTTACAAACAACACAGTTATTTTTGCTGTCTTTGCCTTTCTTCTTTCGAATTTGCAAATCACTAACTTTTCCGTTTTGTTTCCTCTTTTCTACTTTCATTTTCACTTTCTCGATGTGTTCATGTTCAGTTAGTAGACCTACTGTCGTCATTCTTCGTTTCTTCTCCTTTGGATGTAAAATAGGAATAGGAAATATGTCCTCAAACGAACACCCTGCTTTCGAAAGAACTTCGCTTTCGGCATTTTCTAATAAGTCCTGTGTTATTGTCTGACCCTCTTGATCTTCTGGTGTAGCTGAAGAAAGAGCATAATCTGAAATGCAATATGCTTCCTCGGGTATACTTTCTGGCTCATACGGCCAAATACCACAGGTTTTAAAACTACTAGAAGCTTTATATTGCGTTGCTCCCTTCTGCCATGCCTCTTTTAACAAAGGGCCAAATTGAGCCCCAGGTAATTTTCTACCTGGATGTGCTTTCATCAATGTTGTCACAGCGTTGTAAAAAAAAATGTTTCAAAGATTTAAAAACATATCTGTCAAGAGGTTGTAGATAATGAGTAGAATGAGGAGGTAAACAAAACATGATCACATCATTGTTTGTAGCTATTTCCAGCATGTCTGGATCTTCGTACATGCTTCATGGCAAATTGCAGATATTCTTTGCTCCATTGTACTCTATTTGACGTTCGGACATGTGTACGAGGCATATTTACTTAAAATAATGAAAAATATATATTTTTTTAAATCTGCCATCTCACCCCGAAAAAAAATAGGCATCTTTCCCTAGAGTCGGGGTAAGACGCCATGTTAGTCACGTGACGACGATTGCGAAAACTAAAGCTGTTATATGTCAGTACGTTAACAATAAAACCTCTACTATACAAATAGTATGGAAAAGTACAACTTCACATTATACTTTTTAATCTATAATGACTGAATATATCACATTGAAATAATTTGGGCAGTCCAAATCTTAAACTTATAAATGATTTTTCCTATAAATCCGGACACATAAGATCGCGACCTTCCTTTTACAAATTATTTCACAAGGTGCCTATCGTCTTCAATGGGAAAAGCCCATGCTGCTATCTGTGACTAAAATTGGAAACTATGAAAAAATAAGCATCTTCCCCCGATTCACTCTCGCAACAGACTTCAGTATAAGCATGACCCTAGAGAGGCGTTGATGCTACGTAAGCACATTTGGGGAGGAGGTTGTTATTATGCTTATTTTATATGTGTTTTAAGTTTATTTTTGCTTACAAGGGGAAATGACCAAAATATTGCTTATATCAGTATCAAAATTAACATTTTAAATCAGGTGCATTAAATACTAGTTAAGTGTACAAGTAACGAACGGAATAGAAAGTAAACCTCAACCTTAAAAACGGGTAAAATGTAAGTGTAGCAACTATATTTAAGCATGTAAGCTACAACAAAATGCAACTTTTCAAAATAATTTAACATTCGTATGTAATAAAAAAATTCGAAGCGCATGCAGATACATTGAGAAAATTATATAAAATTATTCCATAGGTCACTGTTCTTGAAAAATAAATTTAAGTAGCCATAGTTTTGAATAGTTAGGTGCACCCAAATTAAAAGTTTACGTGCACGGATAAAATTTCATGTGCACAAGGCACCCGCTAATTTCGAACCCTGACTTACATAATACTTGAACACTCCTCTACCAGTTCTCTTTCTTATAAAAAGTGATCACTTCATCCAGGTAGTCGCTATATCATGTAATATACTGTGAGTATGCATGAGGCCAATGAGAGCTGCATTCCAATTTATCACATACACAGTACGGCAAAGAATTTTTAAGACTGGGTCTGTAAAATGAAATTGAAACAAGAAATTATGATTTGTTTGGTTTTTTTATTTGAAGTAAGCCCCTCTGGCTTCAATACACTTGTTACAGCGATTTAATAATGAATCAAATGCCTGTTTCAGTTTGCGGAATCGACTCCAAAGCATGCGTAGAAACTGTTTGTATGGTTGAAATATCATCAAATAACAAACTTTTAACTTCATTTTAAGTTTTGGGAATAAAGAGAAGTCGCAGGGTGCTAAATCAGGCGAATATGGTGGATGATTCAACACATAGCTTTTATTTTTTGCCAAAAATCGACGAACCATCAGTGAGGTGTGACTGGGTGCATTATCATGCAATAAACACCAACTGCCTTCATCCCGATATTCTGGACGAATGCGACGAATTCTGGCCATCAAACGCTTCAAAACATTTAAGTAATACTCACTAGTAATTGTTTGTCCAGTTGGAACAAATTCTTTATGGATAATACCCTGACCATCGAAGAATGTAATGAGCGTTGGTTTGATTTTTGATGGAACTTTTATTGTTTTTTTGGTTAGTGGTGAATTTTTTGCCTTCCATTCCGCACTTTGACGTTTTGTTTCAGGATCAAACTGAAAACACCATGTTTCATCGCCTGTAACATTGGTTTTTAAGAAGTTTGGATCATTTTCAGCGGCTGAAATGATATCTGCAATGTGCACTTCTCCTTGCTTTTTGTTCGTTGGTTAAAGTGTGTGGAACAAATTTAGCATATACTTTTGTTTTGGCCAAACCTTCATGCAGGATGGTTCGAATCGTTTCTTTGTTGATGTTTAAAAACTCTGCCATCATTCTTAGTGACGCACAGCGATCGCTTACCACGAAATCATGCACTTTTTCAAGAATTTCAGGTGTCCTGGATGAACTTGGTCTTCCAGTATGCTTATCATCTTCTAGCGTATCTCTTCCGTCCAAAAAACGTTTGTACCATAGAAAAACATTTGATCCACTTAAGTGAAACTCACCGTAAACTTATTTCATCAATTGGTACGTTTGCGAGGCGCTTTTACCAAGTTTTGCATTAAATTTAATTACACCCCTTTGTTCCATCTCAATAATTCAACATGAAAGAATTTTACTTCTGTAATAAATGGCCGTATCGTTTGAGATAGTTTAGCAAATCCGTCCAACTTTTGGCAGTGTACCAGTAGACGATCAAGGTTTATCACGCATGCGCGATTACGCTGATCGAACCACTGTGCACTGACATCTAGCGCCAGTCTTAAAAATTCTTTGCCACACTGTGTAT
>QLNU02014802.1:81650010-81661766 GCA_006491805.2 Dysdera silvatica | reverse complement strand
ATACTAAAATTTATAAGTTTTCAATGCAAAATTTAAGTTAAGAAATTTATTCATTGATGTTAAATATATTAGTCTACTTAGATATTTATGTTATTAAATATATTAATAAAATACATTAAAATATTAAAGAATTTTAAGCCCCTGACAACTGTCACGAGCATCTAGCTACTGGCCTGAAGTGAGCTATCCATCGCTTTCAGTGGACATTACCACATGCTTAAGTATTTCTGGATGCCTTGTTTCTTCCCACTCATGAACTCTTGGTGAATGAATTAAAGGTGAAACTTCCTTCTAGAGCTAACAAATACAGTGTGAAAAGCTGATAAAGTGAATACGAACCTTTGCAGGTGAAGAAATGGCGAGATTTGGAGTAGAGACAGGGGAAGTAGACAACTTGACGCATTTCTCTCTCCTGGATTCCTCGTTAACATTCTCTCCATTCAACCTGTTATGCCGTGAGAATTCCCGATTTGAGATGTTGCTTAGAAATGCTTTGTCTGATGAATGATTTAAGGTTTTCAAAGACAAGTTATCAGACAGACAGTTTATATTTTCTTCCGATTCGTTGTCATTGCAAAGACTATTCAGCGGTGCTACAAAATTCTTGAAACCTTGAGGTAAACGGACATACAAAACTGGAGGGGAAAAAAATATACACATGGTTACATAAGTCAATAAGATTCATTTTTATTAAACAAATAATTTATTATAATGTAAACATACGAAACAAGTACACAGTTATTCATTATTTCAGTACCAATAAGACTCCATAAACTCCCAAGACTTCCCATAGAATTATCTCCATAAACAGTCCCAAGACTTCTCATAGAATTATCTCCATAAACAGCCCAAAAACCTTTCCATAAAATTATCTGAGGTGAGATATTTTGCTTGCCCAGATTGTACAACAAGTTAGTGAGGATGGAACCAAACTTAATTGGACCTTCCAACCATAATACATGAAAGTAACATGATATAGCACCACAGTACAATCAAATATTACAATTCAGGAATAGTTGATTGGTTGGCAGAAGAACGGCAAAGGTCATTCTGCACCAAATTCAGGAATAGAATGCAGTCCACGGATCTCAAGCACTGTAGTTCTAACCATTTATAAGCTGTCTATCAGAGGCAATATTAGCGATTTAATTAGGTACACTCAAAGCCATCCATGTCTCACCCACAGCTGAACCTTACGCAGTAACAAAGGACCGATGATTTAACCTCACACTACAAGGGCAACCTAAATCACTGCAGCAAAATTCCTTCAGAAAATAAGCCTACAACAGTGGGTTTGGAAGCCAATACTAACCATGTTGCACCCTATTTTGAGAACCAATGGATGTATTAGACGTTCAAATACTCACAAAGAACGATTTTTCGGCACCCGGTGGAACCCAAACCCACATCCACTTGATTACCAGTCAAGTGTTCTACCCATTACGCTACAGGCGTCGATTTGTTTGTCTGTGGTTTTACGACTCAAGAACTACAATGATCATGCTGCACCGGGACCCACTGTTTTCCGAGGAATCAGAACCACTTAAGCCCTACAGAACCATACCCCAGGCCATAGTGTGCAGTGTGATCTTTATGAGATCTCTGAGTAAGCATTTTTTGCACCATTGGGAGTCAAACCCGGATTAACAGCGCACTAGGCGAACGTGTTAACCACACTGTGCCACCGGCTACAAGCGTCGATAATAGGATTTATAACTTCAAACGCTACAGATAAAAATTCCGACACATTAACTGCATTTTACCAAGAAAACCATTCAATAATCATTCCTTATTTAAGATAGGATCAACCTCCACTGTAATGTAAGTTCTCAAATACTCCCAGTCATTTCAATACTATTTAGAGAAATGACATCCAGAGTAAAGATCCAACATTCCATTGAGACTCAGTTGATGCCACAGACAAGGACAACCATAGTCATGCTGCATCAGAGCCTACAGTTTTCCGAGAAAGCTGACATTCTTTTTGTCTTGGAAATCAACCCTGGGCTGTGGATCCATAGAAAAGAAAAGGGGGGGGGCAAGCACTGGTACCTGCTGGTATCAAATAGGAATTATTTGCATGGTCGCCACGACATGATCAAAGGATTACATCCTTTCCAAATATGCTCCACACATATGCCCCAAATTTGTTATTTCAATGTTTCAATTAATCAATCTTATTTAAAAAATAAAATTCTGGCCCATCATAACTTTACGTCCAATCAAAAATTTTGATCGTTCATCCGATTTTTTTGGAATATGCTTGGCCTATTAGTGTATTCAAAATTTCCCATCCACCAATCGTATGCCTACTCCTCTGCTTATTCTAAGCGTATACAATAGGTCCTCGACTTACGCCATTTCTGAGTTGCACGTTTTTTCTTTTTCTTTTTTTTTTGCAATTTTCTTTTTTCTTTGTTAAATATAGATGGCACTACTGGCCAGGCCAGCCAACCACAACAAATATTAAAGATTACACTCAGTAAAATATTTCCGTTCGTACGTAGTAGTATATGTACATATAATTTTATTTCAACGTTACCATTTTCAGAATTGGCATTTCCAATTTTGACTAACAAATTGTGCTCACGACGTTTAAAGAAAGCTCAGTCTAAAAATATGTTTAAAAAAAGAAAAAGTGAGAATCCTCACATTTTTCAAAAGTGGCGAGCGATAACTATGGAAAATAAAATAGAAATCATAAATCGACATGAAAAAGGTAACAAAGTCATCGATATTGCATGTGAATATGAAATGAATATATCGACTGTTAGAACCATTATCAAAGACAAAGTTCGAATAATGCAGCACATGAAAAATTGTGGGCCAATGCAACCAACCATAATTTCTAAGAACAGAAGCATGTTAATAGACCAAATGGACAATTTATTGCTAATCTGGATTAAAGATATGCAACAGCAACGGATACCGATAAGCTTTACGCTTATAAAAGAGAAAGCCTTGAGTCTTTTTGAAGATTTGAAATGCAAGCAAGGTGAAACTGCTGCTGGTGACAGATTTTGTGCAAGTGATGGGTGGTTTCAAAAATTTAAGGTGTGTACTAAACTCCATAACATTAAAGTGGCAGGTGAAGCTGCTAGTGCCGACACAGTCACAGCCGTGGAATTTCCTAACCTTTTGGAAGAAATAATTGAAAAGGAGGAATACCTTATGGAACAAGTTTTCAATGTAGATGAAACAGGAATCTATTGGAAGAAAATGCTAAATCGTTCGTACATGTAGCAAGATGAAAAATCTATTGCAGGATTTAAGATAGCCAAAGACACGCTTACACTTCTGCTTGGTGGAAATGCTGCTAGAGACTGCAAATTAAAACCATTGTTAGTTTTTCATAGCAAAAACCCCAGGGCCCTTAAGAATATTTCAAAAACATCGCTACCTGTTGTATGGAAATATAATCCAAAGGCATGGATGACAAGAAATTTTTCGACAGTGGTTTTGCCATCATTTTGCACCCGATACAGAAAACTATTGCAAAGAAAACAACCTTCCATTTAAAATATTACTTGTACTCGACAATGCGACAGGTCATCCGATAACCAGGTGTGATCACCAACATAAGGAAAATATAAAGGTAATGTTTTTACCCCACATACAACCCATGGATTACGGTCTCATACAGACTTTCAAAAAATATTACCTGCGAACAACATTTACACAAGCATTAATGACCACCGAAGGAGAAAACAATAAATCGTTGAGGCAGTTTTGGAAAGGATGTGATATTTACAAAGCTGTTAAAAACATCGGTAAAGCTTGGAATGAAATTCGAACAACTACAATGAGTGGGGTCTGGAAGAAGCTTACACCCAAATTTGTAGGCAATGCTGCAGAATATGACCGTGAAGATGTGCTTAATGACTCATTGAAATGAGTACAAAATTGAAATTGAATCTAGAGATGAAGGGGATTTTACCGAATTGTTGCAAAGTCATGCAATGGAATTAAGTAACAAAGCTCTAATGGAGATGAATGAAGAAAACAAAAATCATTCAGAGGATAAACAAGAAATCGAGCCATCAAAACAATTTGAATCTAAACAAATGGCTAGTTGCTTTGTTTTGATAGACAAAGGTTTAGCTGGTTTTCAGATTCAGGATGAAAATTCTAAATGATTTGATAAGGTATTTAGAGAGGTCCATGATGCTATAGCATGTTACACGCTGATTTATAACAAAAAAAAAGCAACTATGGTGCAGACACCGTTAACAAAACATTTTCAGAAAGATGCGTAAAACATACTGTATGTGTAGTAGTATACTAAATATTAAGCATTAAATTTTTACAATCAGGTAATATGCACTTGTACTTTTTTTTGTAAAGTATCTGTACACACGACAATATGTACTAACTCTTAAGCATTAAACCAGGTATATGTATAGTATGTAGTACACAGTTCATATATACATTAAGCTTTATTCGACACACAGATTTTCGACTTAAGCGGAAACCCACAGTACGAATTAACCATGTAGGTCGAGGACCTACTGTACTTTTATATGCTTATTTGGGTTCCTTTGAATTCTGGCATAAAGAGGTACTTGTGTTGTTTTTGGACAGTCCATTTGAATTAGGTGAGCAAGACATGTTTATTACCTAAATTAATTAAAAGTTTATTACATGTTTTTACCTAAATATCAAACATGCACAGAGGTAATGAATGGTCACACGCTGTGCAATAATACATGCAAAGGTTATGTTGCATATAAACATACCGAAGTTTTTGCCATTGGCAGGGCTGTGGACAGGATTTATGGGCATCTGGGCGGTTTAGCAAATCAGGCTCCCCACCTACCCACCACTGATTCCTCCACCCTCCCAACTATTTAAATTAAAACCCAAAATAAAATCATCTATTACTAATTCCTGATTTTAAAGTATTATTTTGAAAAAACCCAAGTGGGTTTTCTTTGGGCTAGACGAAATCAACCCAACCCTACAAAAGACACGTGTTTTGCGAAAGGGTACATGATCATAGGAGCAGTAACAGTCCGTGGCACTGTCCCCCTTTTCCAAGTTCCAGAAAATGTGAAAATAAATGCTGATTATTATATTGCTCATGTCTTGGAACTACCTTCCACAGCTCTATCCTGGTGAGTTCGACAAAGTGTACTGCCATCACGTTAAAGCGAGTTCTCATACCTGTCATAAAACAACACAATATCTCGAGAAAAAGAGATCAGAACTTGGAATAAACTATACAGCCATGAAGGACATTCCAGTCAAATGTTTTGACACCAGCACAATGTATTTTTTTGGCTTCATTTTTTTGAAGCAAAGACTTGCACACAGGCGGTCGAAAACATTAAATGGCGTTTGGAAAATTGTTCGACAGATATGGTCACGCGTTGCCCAAGACCATATTAATAAGGTTCATACTTGACTGGAAATGATGATAGCGAATCATTAGCAGGATAAAGAAAGAGCACATTGAACATATCAAGCGTAGCCACTGTAAAAAAATTGTTACCTAAAATAAAGTCATTGCACTGGCCAAAAACATGATGAGTATCCTCCGTAGCTCTCTTTGTTAAAAATCATATCACTCATCTCCATTTATATACAACTTTACGGGGATTTTTTTTATCCCCATACAATTTCTAAACTAAACCCTTCACATCTAAAAAATCAATTTTGAAAAGAGAAACTTGATTAATTAAATATTTGTGACACCTCGGTCTTTTTTCTTGCCACTTGGGGACAGAGAGGACCCAGACTCAGGATCTGAGTCAGTAACGTCATATTCTTGGCCGCTGTCATCTTCTTCAACTTCTATTTTGACTCCGCCTTCCGGTATATTGTTCTAAAACAATTAAAACATCCATGCATAACTCAGCCATCTTACATTACATAATACAGAGCAGGAATAAATTCTTAAAGTTTTTAAAATTCATGTGAGAAAAGATCAACGGTGGCTTGTACTCAGTGGTATACACAGAGTTTCAACTCACGTTGCGGAAAAATTCTCGATTTTTTGGGCAAAATTCATTGACCAAACATCCAAAAAAAACTTTCAATTGAACTTTGGTCAAAGGGAAAACGGCTTTACTTTTGCAAGTATTCTAACATAATAGAATGTATTATTCAAATCACCAAATATTTTCAGAACCATCATTTTGCTCAGGCTAGATACAATGAATTAAGTGGCACAGGATTGAATCTACCAAGAAAGTGCATTGGAATTATATGTGTAACTGTTGGAGAGTTATATTAAAATCTGGCCAATTTCATACAGATAGTTGAAAAAAAATAGAGATGTAAACAAATGTAAAAATAAACTTTAAAGTTACGAACGTGGGTATAAAGAGGAATGCTGAAAACTTTTTCTTTCAGTTTATACCGATTTCTGTTGCTTTAGATAAAGTTAAAAAAAAAACTGTTGCAGTGTTTCTAAAGTAACAGAAGTTTGAAAGATCTTAAGGGCAGTATAAAAAGAACTTGCTTATGACACACCTGGGTACATCAAGATGTTCAAAATACGTTACGAGTAAGATGTTCAAAATACGTTATGAGCAAGATGTTCAAAATACGTTATGAGCAAGATGTTTAAAATATGTAATGAGCAAGCTATATCTCCAGCTCACTATTTGGTACATTTATTATCACCAAATTTTAAAGCAGAACACTTGTCAACAAGTGAGAAGGAGCAAGCAATAGATTTTGTGAAAAAGAAATTCAAGGATACCTCATAATTAGGCATCGTTCTTACACTTATAGTTCATGCAACACCACAAAATGGTGCTTTATTTGAAGAAGAGACAATGAAAATGATTTCCACTCTTCGGTGGTGGAAACCATTGGCCCTCATAGAAAAATGTGTTGGCTAAAAGGAATTCGATGATGGTGAGGAACTATGCACAGCTTAGGGAACCTCTACTGGAGTTGAAAGGATGTTTTCCATATTTAGACTTGCGCATATCAAGTTACGAAATCAATTAGGAGTTGAGAAGGCAGCAAAATTGGCACTTTTATTTAAATCCTTAAATGTTGGTTTTTAATAATATCATAATTGAAATCTTTAATGCACATTGAAATCTTGATAACCAAATAATTAAGACATTGGGTGTTCGTTTTTTATGTTATTAAATATGTTATTTAGATATTCCCGTAAAGCTTAAGAAGAGTAAATTGAATGTTAAAAAATCTTATATAAATGAAGCTGAATGGATTTTGATTTATTTCTGAGGTATATAATCTGAACCCAAAAAAAAATTTCAATTTAAATAAAAAAATCGGATTTTAATAAAAAAAAATTAAATGCAGAAAAAAGGTTTTTTTAGTCATGATTTTTTTTACATCCTGGAAATAGGTTTTGACCTATTTTCAGAGTGATGAATGATATGGCGATAAGATGAATAAAAATTGGTCAAATAATAAATAAGGTCATAAAATGAATACAAATTGGTAAAATGACAGTCATGAAATAAATACAAATTGGTCAAATGATAAGGTTAATAAATATAAATGGATAAAATGATATGGTTAATGAATATAAATGAATAAAATGATGAAGATTAATGAATTCAAATGGATAAAGTGATGAAGGTTAATAAATACAAATGGATACAATGATAAGGTTAATAAATACAAATGGATACAATGATAAGGTCAATGGAAGGCAAATTATATAAATTAACTCACCGATAGTCCAAAGATACTTGTATAGCCAGCTACACGGTAAAACATCGCTTCGGATCCTCGTGAATGTACATGCAACATGGCGTTAAGACATGCAAGTGATGCTGGCCCGCTAAAGTGAGAAAAATCAGTCAATTTCACGATTTATATAAATATTGAGAATTGCAATTAACAAAAGTGAATCACCAAAATTCTGAATCACAAAAACACGTACCTGACATCTTTAAGTCCTTTTGAACGAATCACATTGAAGATGTCCTTATGGCCCATGGGAGTCTTTGGGTACATTTCCAGAGCCTAAAAGAAAAAGAAAAAAAAAAGTTCTAATCACATCTAAAGAAAATGTTGTAGTAATTTTTTTCATGAGGACTTAAACCATGTTTCTGTGTAAGAAATTTCCACCTCCTAAAATGCTTAGTCATTGCCATCTGACATCCATTGATAAGTAATCTTATTTGCACAAGGATAGACTAAGAAGGATTGTAAGATAGAAAACCATACCTTATCTGCACAAGTAGTACAAAATTTACTATCAGTAATTTTGCTGTTTATACTGTAAGGCTAATGATAAACAATCTTACTGCTTGTGCAAGTTTTTTTTTTTTTTTTTAGCTGATAATCTAATGAAGGATGACACTGTCCATCGACTGTAATGAACTATGAGCATTGCAGGCTCATATGATTGTCGGTTGTTTGGCGACGTCATCTATTAGAGGAAAATATTTGTAACCTAAGAAATGAACGAAAAATTGAAAAGTGGCTGGGAAGTAATTAGTAAGTCAGGTTTAATAGGACCTTCTATGCATTACTAAAGTTGGGTATAAATGTGTTATACCCAATATCAAAAACTACATTCCACGATATTATTACTAACATGTTTATGAAGTGCATTTGCAGACAAGTTACTTGCCCGGTTATACCTGTCTGAAGCTCAGTTATAACAAGCATCATGCATATGAACTCCATTATAATGAGCATGATGGATATAAGTTCGGTTGTAACGAGCATGACAGATATCAGTTTGGTTGTAATGAGCATGATGAATATGAAGTCTATTTTAGCGAGCATGGTGGATATGAACTTGGTTATAATGAACATGATGGAGAGGACTAGCATTCTCGTTATAACAGAACTCATATCCATCATGTAAGTTATAACCGAGTTCATATCCACCATGCTTGTTAAAACCGAGTTCATATCCATCATGCTTGTTACAACCAAGTTCATATGCATAATGTTTGTTATAACTGAGCTGCGGATAGGTCTACCCGGGCACGTGATTTGTCAGACAAATGACTCGTTGAACAAATGATTTGTCGGGCAAGGTTTTTTTTTTTAACTAAAACTTTTTAAATTAGCGATACATTAAAAAATAGTTAATTTGGTTTCACAGCGCATAAAAAATACCAAAATTTGATATATATAAGTCAAGGTCTTGTTTAATATGTGCATGCATAGTTCGCAGTACAAGTTTTGGCTTCTACCGTTTGCCCCGCCCTGGAGAGGGGCCATTCAAACGAAATATTTTACATATGAAGTCTACCTTGGGAGACCTTTCTAACGGTATATAACACTTGCTGTTTGACGATTACCACTTTGGGAACTTCCTTCGTCGGACATTTAGTTAGTGGCCATTGGCCAGCAGGGCCCTTTTTATTAGGGGCCCGTGTCATTTAAGTTAGTAGCAACTTTTGTGTGGTTCGTTAGTCACAAAATCCTATATAATTTGTATATTAAGTAAACATGATTTTATAAATAAAAAATAACTTCGACTAACTAGTCTTGCATCTTTTATATCCCTAAATGTTTTGTTCTAATTATTATCTTCATTTTATTAATACAATGAAAGAAAAATCACGGGAAAAAATATATACTTACGGGCAATTCCAGCATTACGGATGTAACGTATTGCACACTTTAAATCTCTATATCTAGACTCAGGATAATTTAAAGCAGCTAGGTTTTCTTTTAGAAATAGACTGTAGTGGTATTTATATTATCCGCATTTTATGTAAAGTTTCATCTATTACATAAACTGGTAATAAAAAAAAAAATAACCTGTTACAGACAAAACTCAGAAAACAGTGCGAATTCCACATTATCACACTGATTCATATAATTCTGTGAATTATGCATGATTTTTTAAAATTTACTTTCCTATGTCTGTTCAGAAAACTTTGAGCTTTTAAGAATAGTAAAGCTTTAGTAGATGTCACTTGTAGTAATTAACATAAAGACAAATTAATTTGTTACGGACGTAACAATTTGGTGTTTCGGATGTTACGTTCTCTGCTGTCAAATACTGGGTGGACCAGCTTAAGTTGATACTGTAAAATATCTAAAAAAAATAAGCATTTTACAAAAAAGTGTTTGAAACAAAAGTTGTTTGTCTTAAAGGGGGCATGTATTTTCCATCACCTATATTTTACTTGGGGAGGGGGGGGTCGTTTTCAAGATCATGTGAAGGTCTGAGAAACCTACATTTCTTATTCGTATTCAGTGTGAAAAAATAAACTGTGTTTCAAACTTTTTTCTTTTTTGTAAAATGCTTATTTTTTTAAGTATTTTACAGTATCAACTTAAGCTGGTCCATCTTGTATACTAAGTGAAAGAGAGAGAAATGCTTAGAGAGTTAAAAGCTGCCATTAAAAAAAAATTTTAAATCTAAAATATTAAGAGACAAAAACTTCAGGGTGTAATTTGAAAATTATTTACCCAGTTTTTTGGTACATGTAGAAGAAAATTTTCAAGAGAAAGGTAGCTTCTACAAATCTAATTCAGAAAAAAATGATTTTTTCTTATAAATCTGTGGTAGATTCGAGTAGTACTTTTCTTATTTGAAGCTTATCAATTACAGCAATGCTTTCTTCTGTAGGCCAAACAAATTTAATACCAGATTTCTTCCAAAACTTAGCTGTTGCGGTACTATGGCTTAGTTGCTCAGTGATCTGTCTCACAAACCGAAGTGTACTCTTACATTGTGAATTAAATTCCACCAATATCTGGTTTCCAAATTGAATGCCTTCATTCTGGTTACGTGTGCTTGTTCCCATGTAGCTACGTTTAATTACTGGTGACAAATCATTCATTCATTGTGAAGCAAAAAATATCTCCTTTATCTGATGTAGTAGCAAACCTCACTAAATTTGTTGCATACGAGCACAATGTATCCGATGTGTTTTTGGCAAATTCCCAATACTCTCCCAACACTTCTCTAATTTTTCAGTTTCGCTTTTGATTTCTGCTTCAGGTATATAGATAACATTTATATTTTATGTTGTTGAATCAGCATACTGCGAAAAAGGCAAAGCATTACCATAGGCGTAGTCAGAAAGTTCATAAGGCAGGTGTTACAGAGCTACAACTCATATATTCCTATGTTAAATATACAAAATTTCATTGCGATGGGAGGTTACAACCCCCAAAACCTTCCCTGACTACACCTTTGAGCATTACTGACAAACGCTTTTCTAGACTTCACTTTTTGCAATACACGTTTCTTTATCATTCCATCCACTCCATCTACTGCCCTTTTGCCATGAGATATGGCAAAAAAGTGCCAATTAAGATGCAAGTTGTAATCTTGAATTTCATATGTTATATTACATAATGTAAATCATTGCTTGAAGTGTTGGGCAACACCGTCAGATAAGATTTCAACACATTCCAGTTAAGGAATCTTTTTTTTTTACAAGTCCTAAAACATTTTGCAGTTAAAAATGTGAAATGAAGTTTTATTGTACTCCATATAATATGAAAATAAAGCATATGAATATGTTCTCATGGATATATATGCAATTGCTATATATATAGAGAGAGAGAGAAATTTGATTATTTGTCCAGTGGACTCTTTGCATTTGATCTTTTTGCGTAACAGTGAAGTTCTCGTTAAAGTCAACTTGAAGTACGCATTTTCTCTGACACTTCATTTTTACAATCTTAAATATAAAGGCTTTGTCTATGCTTTATGAAACAATGCTCTAAAAATGGGAACCTTTTATTCTAAATCCTAGTTAAGTCATCATTAAGAGTTCCTTCCTTCACCATTATTCTTTCTGAATTAACATCCCAAATATATCAGGATATTAATTCAGATC
>QLNU02014802.1:81633669-81649910 GCA_006491805.2 Dysdera silvatica | reverse complement strand
GTAGGAGAAAGAACATGAGGTTAGAGGGGTAGGGGTGGAGAGAGAGAGAGAGCTAAAAGAGGAATAGGAGTGAAGAGAGAGAGGGTAGAGGTGAAGGCTGGGTGTAGGATGGAGGAAGGAAAGGGGCGGAGCCTGTATTGAGACGTAAGCAACATGGCGGCAAGCCAGGACAAAGTTGCCAAGTGTATTGGAAACACTTCTCACTAAAAACGAAATGGAACAGTATCTGTATTCTGTATTAGCGCCGAAAATTTTTCACAGAGTAAGACAGTAGCAATTCCTCTGGGTTTGAAATTAAGCTATTTTGTTAAACGTGATGTAATATACTTTTTGTTTTTCAGTAGTTTTTTTTTTAAATACTGTTGTTTTTTAAACGCTATATGCATAACAAAGACAGATTTTGTTCCATTTTAGGATTTTTATTCCATTTTAATTTGGTTAGATTTTTAAAATCACCCAATATATGGACTATGCATTTTATATACAGTTTATTTAAACAGTCAGATTACAAATATGTTCAGCAAACATAAATAGCTATTAGAAAAATTATTTTTGATAATTTGTTTTACTACTACAAATGTGTTACTTAAATACAATGAAATACATCTAAAAAGAATGACATGAATATAAAAAGAAACCATTAAAATTATTGTTAAAACCAGTAGTGTTGCGGCCTTGCTACATAATTGACCCAGACAGCGATTCCTTTGCAAATGTGGTTACCACATCTAGTCAGGTGTTTCTGGCAACCCTCCCACAAGGTTGTTACTGATTCATGAAATGTACCATTGCAACAGTTATAAATTCACCCCATTGCCAGAAACACTGGGCGCTACTGCAGAACACGCAACCCATTCGATTCTAGTCTGTGTTTCCAAAACTGGCAATTGGCACTGGTGAAATTGTTCATGAATCCTCCTCTCCTCCCATAATTTCTGTTAATCATTCTCCTCCTCCCTCCCTACTTTTCATTAATTTTCTTCCTCCTATTCCTTCCCCTTCCATTCTTTTCGTGCATCCTCCTCGCTCTTTCCATTATTCCTCCTCCACCCCCTCCAAATCTAAAAACCCTATGATGTCACTGAAATTCGCCTTATACACTACGTCTCGCACACGGAATCACCAGTTTCTTCCCCTTCAAACACTCGTACTCACACGCAATTGAACCATTTTTCATGGCCCAATCAATCCATAAAAAAAACTTAATCTATAAAAAATGAAAACATTCAGATGCTCACTAGGAGCGTGAAGAAAAAATAAAATGGCGTCTCACACCAGTTTTCACTGCATCATACAGATGTATGTCATGTCACAATACGTTCTAGTGTAATTTCCTACGATTTGAAGAGGATAGACGAAAAAGTGGGTTACATGTTCTGAAGTTCTACCGAACACTAGATCACCAGGCAACCACAGGTGATGCGAAATCGCTAAGGTGGATCTAATTTGCAGTGACGCTAAACAAGCTGTTTAAACTACCCAGCCCGACTACTGATATTTTTTAACACCGGGAACTGTTTCCCATCTCCTTTATCAGATCTTAGCTCCACCTTCTCTGTAGGTTGTTTTTCTACTGGTAATGGGGTTCCCGGTTTGATATACGATTGCGCCTTGGCTTCTTTTGTCATGCTTGAGGAAAAAAGCCGAAATGTAAACATACATAAATAGAACACTCACATTTCTAGTCACTACTTCAGATGTTGGTAACAGTGCCAAATTTGTTCTGCATTGGTGTATTTGGCATCTTCATCGTTGATTTGTTGTGTTGGGGTCTCTCCCCACTAGGCTCTCACTGATACAAGAAAAGTAGTGTGGCAAATAAAAGTTTTAGATTACCAAATTTAAAAGAGAAAGAAGTGAAGTGTCAACAGTTCCTAATTTTAAATTACGTTTTTATTTTATTTCAGTATGCCTCATAGTGTTGGGTACCTGGGGGCAAGTCAAACTACAGATCTGAAAAATCAAATACAGTCTCGACGTTTAAATTTCCTGAAGATGATGATCTAAAAAATATATGGTTATGTGCCATTTCCAGAAAAGACTTTGTATCTAGTGAATCTTCGGTGGTTTGCTGTAAACATTTTTGTTTTTGAATTGGTTATTAGAGTGGATTATATAACCAAAGACGATGGCGATCGAAAAAAATTGAAGAACTTGATAATAAACAATATAGTAAGTGGATGACAAATGATAGAATTTCCGATTTTCCTTCTTTTACTTGACATGTTTCTAAGTGAAAATTAAGCTTTGATTTTAAGGTATGTGTAACAAGTGAATGTGTTTTGCTATTTTTATTAAATCATACAGATTGACCTAAAATAGTAGTTTCATTTAAAGTTTACAATGATTTATCAATTCAAATCTAGTGTGAAAAATCTATGCTTCTAATAAGTCAATTTAAATAGATGCTGGGTAAAAATTGTAAATTGGAGAAACGGTCCCAGTTAGACTTCTTAAGTCATTTAAGCTCCTTCTCATGTGAAAATGCAACTGTTTTACAAAAATTTAGTATTTATGAAAATTTATTGCTTACTTGTCTATATGATCGTTCTGAAGATAGTAAACAAGCTAAATGTTTAAGATTTTTAGTTGAACAAATTAAATTAACAGGTGTAAAAAATAAGCCCCTGATATGTTTTGGACATGATCATATTAGCTTATTCCTTGTTTTTAACACATTCAGGAGCATATTCCAAATTGAGAAGTTTAAATATTTTATGTTTACCACATTCAGGCTATTTAAAACCAGTGTCTACAAATTTTGGAACAGAAAGATCTGGATTACGACCCTCACACGTTACGTATTTAAATTGCAAAGCATCCCGTCTAGAAGAGCATGAAAAAATCGTTATTTTACTTATTGATGAAATTTATATAAATTCATGTTTTTCGTATATTGAATGTTCATTCTATAATTCGGAAACAGAAGCAACAACTATGCAGGCATATGTGAGTAATTCTGTATTTTCAAAATGTATGGATGTTGTTACATTATATCCCATAAAAAATTTAACTGGTAATGAGTTACACAACATGACGTTAGAAGTTTTGAAGGTGTTAATGTCCACAGGATTTGTTGTACTTGCTAAAGTATCTGATCATGTTCGTGTCAATGTTAAAATATTTGAAATGTTAGGAAATGGATCATTAAAATTCAGTATTCCAAATCCATTTGATACAGAAAGGAAGCGCCTAAGTCAATGTTAAAATTATGTAATTACCTGTTTGAAAAATTAAATGTTAAATATATTTTTCTGGGAAAATTCCAAACTGACAATTTAGAAGGAATATTCGGAAAATATACCCAGATGTCAGGGGGGAAATTATAACGTGTCCGTTAAGCAATTACTTGAATCAGAGAAGTTGAAACTATCATCTTTGATAAAATTGCATTCATCTAGTTCAGGTGCATTTATTTTGAAAATGTTTCCTTTGTCTTGTGCTGAAATCACAGCTAACGAAAGAGTAGATTTGGATATTTGTGAAACCTTTAAAAGTGCTTTCGATGATTTTAACGAGAGAGAGGAAACATTTCCAACAACGTCAAAATGGTTTTAATTTTTATAAGTGGTTATGCAGCTTTCTCTGTGTCCAAATTTTTGAGCTGCCAAGAATGGCGGCTTTGTTTGTCACTCGACATATCTTTGGAAACTGATTTTGAGAAATTACAGCCGTACAAACTTTTAGCTGAAAGTACTTTAGGTGGACTTAAGTGGCCAACGGATTTTGTTGTAGAACTCTCAATAATTATTTACAATATATTTCAGAAATTGATTTCTGACGAATATAAAAGCAAGTTTTGCAATGCAGAAATCAAAGAAATTCATTAAAAGAATTACGTTTGCATAAATGGGAAAATGAATCACTGTATTGGAAGAACTTGTGTAGTTACAAAATGTACATGCGTAAACTAGCAGGAAAAAAAATTCTTACTATATTTTCAAATGTATTTTTAAATCAAACAACAATATTAATCAACGTTTATTGGCGTAGTGATACCAACGCCGATGGTATGGCGTGATTAGATGGTGAAACGTTCGAAAGAAAATAAATATTTCTGCGTTCGGTGGGTATCTTTGTGTCTGAAGAGAAAGATTTTCAACCAGTTTGTATTGCCAGTCCTCTCTTACGGATCAGAGACATGGAGTCTAACAATTGCAGCAATACGGAAGTTACAGACAACCCAAAGGAGCATGGAGAGGTGCATGCTTGGAATAACTAGCAGAGATCGAAAAAGAAACACTTGGGTGAGAGAGCAAACAGTAGAGGATATTATTGTTAAAGTAAAAAGACTGAAATGGCGATGGTCTTGGCATATCGCAAGAACTGATCAACGATAGACAACGCAAAATCTCAACTAGATTCCAAGGGACCTAGAAAACTTCCTCAAACTAGATGGTTGGATGAAATAAGAAAACAGGTTGGGGTGACGTGGAAGCGAATAGACTTGTGTGGAAAGCATTTGGAGAGACCTTCATCCAGCAGTGGATAGATAATGGTTGAATATGATGATGAATACTCTATTATTATTAATTTAATAAATACTTAATTTCCTCATTGTGCTCTTTTTTCATAAATTATGTATGATTTTGTTTAATTAAAAAATGGTGCCGGCCCACGCATGCACAATTGACTACAGATTTTTCACTTCTAGAAGTTGGCACCTATGCCTATGTGTTTTCCATAAAATTTTAATTAATTGAGGAATTCTCCTCGTTCTGGATAAACAATTCCCTCAATCTGAACTTTTAGTATTTTACGATGGTTAAAATCGTGCACTCTATAACAAAAAAAAATCGACGCACCAAGGAGGAGTTGTCCGATTGCGATAAAAATTGGTGGATGTGAAGAACATACATAGAAATAATTAAAATTTCAGAACAATTGAATGATTTATTGCAGAGTTTGACCGTTACAAAGGGAGGAAGTCAATAAGGCGTTGGTCCACCTCTGGCCTGGATGCAAGCTGTCACCCGGCGTGGCATAGACTGATAAAGATCCCGGATGGTGTCCTGCGGAATTTCTTGCCAAATTGTCTCCAACTGTCGGGCTAAATCGTCAACATTCCTGGATGGTTGCAATCGCCTTCCCATAGCGTCCCAAATGTGCTCTATGGGAGAGAGATCAGGAGACCTAGCTTGCCAGGGAAGTGTTGGGCAATCTTGAAGACAATTCATAGCAACACGTGCCGTGTGCGGCCGGGCATTGTCTTGTTGAAACGTAAGTCCAGGGTGTCGCAAAAGGAACGGTAACACAACCGGTCGTAGAATGTCGTCTACGTACCGCTGTGCTGTAAGTGTGCCAGAAATGACCACCAAAGGGGTCCGGCTATCAAAGGAGATGGCACCCCCTGACCATAACGCCCTGTTGTGGGCATGTGTGGCGTGCGATAGTAAGGGCAGGATCCCCACGCTGCCCTGGACGTCTCCAGACACGTCTGCGGTTGTCGTCAGGACACAGTTGGAAACGGGACTCGTCACTAAAGACTATACGTCCCCAGTCAGCGCAGTTCCAAGTTGATCGAGCCCGGCACCACTGTAATCGGACTTGACGGTGTAAAGGCGTGAGAGGTAAGCGGAGTAACGGTCGACGTGAGGGTAAATTCCGCTCTCTCAGTCATCTGCAGAGGGTCATGTTGGACACATGTGTGCGGGCCACACGTTGGAAAAGTATAATACACCCTTTTGACATGGAGCCCAGGAACTTTGCTGCCTCATAACGTATACACATAAATCATATTTTACAGTTCAATTGCTTTGATTTTCTATTTTTACAGATTTAATGAAGGGAACAGTAATTGGATTTCTTTAGACTATGAAAAAGGATTTTTCTTTTTGTTGATTTTAAGTTATCTTTATTATATTTTTATGTATCTATATTTATTCACGCACACACACACACATATATATATATATATGTGTATTATTTTGTTGATTTAAGCGAGTTTTTTCACTTTTTTCAATTGAATTTACAATATAGTTTTGCCTAGTTTTTTAATAATTAGTGCTTTTACTATTTAGGAACGCTCTCTGTTATCGTTAGTAAATAAGGAAGAATGATGCGAGGGTGGGGAAGTTTCATTCTGAGATTATCATAGTTTTGGCTAGAAAAAAAACCATATTTATAAACTGATATAATAATTTGCAATAATGTATAACTACGTTTTCCTGTGGTCTCGGCGAGTATAGAATATATGTTTAACCTTGTCTATAAAGATAATAATATAATATCGAATATTTTTTCCCGATCCCTAAGTATCGTTGTAGACAGATTTCACTGTATTAGGCTTTGAATATTCCCATACGGTGCTGGTCATTTGTCGTATTGCATGTATGACTGCTAGTGAAATGCCATGGCAGCAGCAGTCAGGCCTTGTTATCCCGGTGGTAACTGTTTAACCCCCCTCCTGTTGTTTTTCTATTGATTCTCTTAGGCAACAAAGGCTTGGAAAGCTGCAAGTCATGTTGAAGCATGGTCTTGGTCTCTCTTAACACAAATAAATGGAAATAGATAGCTGGTGCCTTGGTATCGTTTACTACATTTGTCGTCAAATTTTTTAGAATTGCGATCAATTATTTGAAGCTATATATACTAGCATCCCATTTAACTTTAGTGGATATGGGAGAGAAAGAGGGTTTTTTTATATATATATATTTTGATAAATTTCTCATAATACCATATGCATATACATACACTGAGTGAATTATGCCTGAATATAAATTTTTGTTTCCCAAACAATACAAAATTTTCACATTTCAAAAACTTGTCACAATTCACTAAAAGTCAGCATACAACTCACACATTTGGGAATCACTACTTCTTTCATGCATAAAGAAATGTCCAAGTTTAGATGGTGCCACCTAGATTACTGTAATATAGGTGGCGCTGGCTTAGCAAAGAGCCAAAAAGTAGCAGCTCAATGCATTCTAGGAAATAACCTTAGGAATTTATGTCACCGTTTTGTGAGAATAGTATATAAGTAAGTAATTTATGTTATGAAAAGTATGAGCGAGAAATGACAAAAAAACCACACAGACAAATCTCACATCATTGCTTTTAATTTAATAAATATTTTTTACACTCTGATGTAAGAACACCATTGAGGGGGCTGAGCAAACATGTTTAAAAAAAAGTACATAATCATGTAAACAGTTAAAAATATTGTTCATAAAAATATGCAAAATTAGATATTCTTATATGTTAAAATTAAACAACAATATCAATCAACGTTTATTGGCGTAGTGATACCAGCGCCGATGGTATGGCGTGATTAGATGGTGAAACGTTCGAAAGAAAATAAATATTTCTGCCTTCGGTGGGACCTGAACCCACGACCTTCCACTCTGGATTGGAAGGTCGTGGGTTCAGGTCCCACCGAAGGCAGAAATATTTATTTTCTTTCGAACGTTTGTGGTAGATCGTGGGTTCGGGTCCCACCGAACTCAAAAATATTTATTTTCTTTCGAACGTTTCACCATCTAATCACGCCATAACATCGGCGCTGGTATCACTACGCCAATAAACGTTGATTAATATTGTTGTTTAATTTAATCTGCGTAGTGTTCGATTTATATAAATTCTTACACGTTTCACAAAGCCAAGACAAATATTATATGAGAAATGTTAAAAAGCGAAGCAAAGTCAAGAGCTGAAAATCCATGCATGATGAAAAATGCACAGTGAAAATATAAATACCATTACAATGTGTGTGTATATATATCAAACAAATAGGGTCAGTTCCATTTCAATAGAAGAAATCACCTTTGATGAAGGCCAAAGGCTGTATTTGGGATGTTTTAACTTTGAACGATAAGTAAACGGACTTCGATATATATTTTATTTACGTCACTTGGTTTCAAGAGAAAATGCAAACCTAAATAAATATTGACTGAATAGACTATGGGCCAATAAATCAACTCAAAGAACAGGAAACCAAGTGTAAAACTACGCAAAAAGCTATAGTATTCTAATCTTAAAGCCCTGCATTGCACGATTAACAAATAAAACAATTTAACTATTGAACCTCTCACTAAAACGTATGAAATAACTAAGCTATATAAAGCAAGCAAAGCACTAAAGCACCTACGAAAATACATCTGCTCCATAAAACATTATTGCCTGATAATACAGCTGAAGTGCTTTGAAGGTAATAAAGCGTGTAGTGTCACTTTCACTTTTAAGATAGACAAGAGTTACTGATCCTTATGCAAGTGCTTGCAAATTGAAGCAAAATGTAGGGCCCCTGAAAGAAATACATTTAAAGGGAGGTTCAAATCTCCTAAAAATTCCCACCAACACACAAGAGCAAGCTCTTTGAAAATTTTTGATATATCTCTTCGAAGGAATCCTTGCAAATACTTATATACCTCATCCCTTTGCTAACACCAATACAATATTCTGAGTCAACAAATGAACCACAGAATGATTTAACATATGGCAATGTGTTAGCAAAGAAAACGTCACCTGCTGCCATTCCAAAATAAAATAATCTAAATTCTCAAAACTCCCAAGTAGAAAAAACTCTTTTGAAATCTTCATTTATTTCTGATGATTATCTTTCAAAACTATTTAAAAATATACTTTCGTTGTGATTGAACAGACCATGTAAACGTCAATTTTGAGCAAATTCATACACCGTGAGAAATATTAAATTTTCAAGAAATGATGTGGATGGATTGCAAATACAATGAAAAAAATATATTTTAGCAAAAACTTGAAAAAGTAGGAAGAAGTGGAAGTTACGACAATTTTAATAGAACAGTATAAATGGGCTATGGGTAAATACAAATCAATTTTTTTTGTGAAAATGATATCAAAAACTTAAAAACAAAAAAACACAAAATTAAAAAATCATTAAAAATATAATACCAGTGACAAACACAAATCAAATATAAAAATTAGATCACACAACACAATGAGAAAAGTAAAATACAGGAAAGTTTCAACCGAAAGTGAGAAGTAGAAAAACACAGGAAGTAAAAATTGTACAAAACAGATGAAGAGTAAGAAAAATAAAGTGTAAACGACAACTTAAAATATAGACAGTGGTTAGAAAATAAGAATGATGTGAACAGGCAAAAAGAAAACAATAGAACAAAAGATGATAATGGGTATAAGAAAAAAAAAAGGCTTTTGATGCAGTTAAAACTTCAGCTCAAATATTGACGGAAAGCAAAATGGCAGAAATAAGTAACTTCAATAACGTGGACGGGTAGCAGGAAAGAAAAGAACATATTTGTGTGTAGTTTCTAGTAACATGTATATGTTGTACAAGAAGTAACTCAACATAAAATATCACACGAGCCAAGCTAAGGCATGTGCAAATAGGTATACAGTTTCAAAGCTTTAGAAATATGTGCACAATAATTGTATACAATAATATGCATGTATAAAATCATAGAATATGCAAAAAAATGAGTTTAAAAGGAAAATAAACTGGTTAAAAAATAAGTCCAGTTCCAGTCAATCAAAAATATCACTCCACATTAAAGAAAACTGTGGGCATCATTATAGAAAATAAAATATTTTAAAAGGCAACAGTAGGATGGATGATTGCACATGCAGCATAGCAACCACATGCTATTTTGCAAATATGCTGAAAAAGAATACTCCATGAAAAGTCTATAAAACTAATTATAATATAATAATTCTTTCTATAATTGAAAGAATAATTAACAAACAAAAACAATTTATGCAAATGATTAACAGAGTAAACAACAAATCTTTAATAATAATTTTTCTTTCGTTGTGAAAGTAAGTTCCATTCTAAAAGATTAGAAGTTCACTGGAACAAGTTAAAAAACTTAGATTTTTTTTTACTAACACCAGTAATTTTATGTCTATTACAATGACTAAATCTGGTTTCTCTGTTAAACCGAATAATTTAACAATGTGATGTACAGTTCATTATAACCTGCTTTAACACTTTGTGTCATAAAATCATGGAGTTATCCTAGAAAACTAAGGAAATCTCTTATTGCAACGTTAACTTACAACATCTAGAAAAATTAAATATGATGATGTATCAGCAAGCAAAATAAAACGTAACACTAAAACAAAATATTTTACTTGTAATATCAAGGATCAATGCCTAGAAAAACTGAATATTGTACATCATTGTGATTTGCTCTGCAAAATAACGTAAAACTATAAACTAAGGTTGGGATAACTTGCTTGGTATTTTGCTTATTTTTTACTACAACACCAAGATGAACCAAAGGAGAACTTAAAGAAACTTTCTAAAGTCTAAACATTATCCATTCCGAAAACTATGTTCGACATGAGACACACTTATTCTATGGGAAGTCTTCACAAATTTTGACAACATTCAGGGACCCTGGTGGCAACTTGGAGAACTAAAATTCTACATTTAGTAAAGCTATGTCAATGATTTTAATAGTTATTAGTAGCAAGTATAACAACAACAGCTATAACAACCATAACAACGACAACAATATGTTGTGGACACAAAATATCTACGACGATGACAAAGATGTAACTAGTGCAGCCCATGCAATGTTAAAGACAATGTGGTACAAGGAAACTGAAAAGCTGTCGACAACCAAATGTTTCATTACCGAATATGTTGGACAGTAATAAAACGCTTTAAACGTCATTACTAAAAGCACCTTTTAAGTTCAAATACTTGTCTGCACAGACAGAAAAACTCAGCAACTCAGAATAAGTAAGAATCCTGAAGTCCTCTAGAAAGCCACTGATTTCTGCGTGCTTGATGTTGCTGCACCTCGCAGCGCATCTCAGAGCAAGTATCCTGTGGATTAACAGTAAACTGTTGTTTCAGCGGTGCATAAAAGGGATGAGTTGATGAGAAGGGGGGAGGAGGTGGGGCTGCTAGTTTTTCTGTCTGTGAAATAGCGTTAAGTTGAAGCACTCCCTGATAAATATGATTGCAGCACCGTAGAAAACCAGTGAGCAATTCAGCAAACGGTACGCATATATGCTTGTGAAGAGTCATTGTTGTAAGTACAAAGTTTGCATTTTCACCCATCAAATGGTGTTAAGATGCACAAAGTAGAACGGTAGAGCAAAATGTTGCAGTAGATATTTTTCATACGTGGCATACGTTTGATTTCAAGTATGATGGCAATGAATGTTTCCTTATGAAAGAAGAAAGCAATAACTACAAGGTCAAAACAAAGTCAAATACATAACATTGTTGGTGCATTGTTGCACGCTTTGCAATGCAGCCTCCAGAGGACTTCTCTTTTCATCGTATAAAGGGATGATGGAAGGGCGAGGAGAGTTAAGGTTAAACATAGTAACTGTTGTGCACAGCCTTTTATTACAACGGATCCAGCACGTTTAATATCAATACCCAATAAAATTAAATGAAGCACTTATATTACACTTGATAGCATACTTTAGCTTGGGGGGAGAGAGAGAGATAGAGTTGCAGATTGAAGGAAGTCTAAAAAGCATTGTCTTTGGTTAAGCGAGTTTTCTCCATCACAACAAACGATTGTGTTAAGTTTAAAAAATGTATCATTACATAGAGGTTCGATTTTTAAAAACCGGTGTAAAATGAGAATATATTTTAAGATTTATTCATAGAAGTAAAAAAAAGTTACAAGTATGCGAATCCATTAGTAATGCAGTTCGCAGTAGGATGTGAAAGAGTTGATAACGAAACATATCTACATGTACTGTCAAGGTCATCTACAAGAAGCAACTACCAGCATTGTGGGTGATTGATTTGTTAAGAAAAGTTAGATAAAAACATGATAATACACATGCTGCTGGTTGGAGTGATCAAAAGTCGAGTAGTGATCAAAAACGCGCTTCAGTCTCTCTGAAGAGCGGTCCATAGTCAATGAAAAGCTGTGTACACAGGCTATCTAACAAGCACAGAGTTGTCAGATAGTAAAATACAAGGGGAGAAAAACAGTTATTGCTTTCTACTTTTGCTGATTCGAATATATCTTATACGCAGAGCCACTATGGGCTCTGAGACAATTGCGGCGAAGCGGCTTTCTGGGAAAATTTTTAAAACTCCTCTGAGAGTTGATCTACAGATAGGTTCTTTGTGGTACTCTGCTAAGAGTTTCTAGAATGTAATTTGGCATAATCTTCATCATTATAAATCCTTCTCGGCAAATTCCATAAAACCACAAAATAGAGTAAAAATTTGATTATTTTTTGTAATAATGACCAAGGAATCACTGAGCTCAATAAATGTCCCATGTCTATGAAATCAGCCACAGGTAGACCAATTGTCAGCTATTTCCACAGAAACATACATAGAACTCGTGTAACAATACAAAATTATCCATATATTTGGCAACCAAGTGTCTTTTATATGTTTTAAATTTTCTTACAATACTTCTTACATGACATATTCAGGAAGTAAAGATTGACGGTAGCAATAGCTCAAATTAACATGGTCACATTTTCCAACTATTTTAGGCTCATGGCTCCCTTGACCTATAAACAAATTCTGTAGACTCTAAATATATGAAAAACCAGTTTTATAATGAAATGTATTCTCTTCGTAAAATATATAAAACAGTCTGTCTATTATGTAAACCTGTAAAGGCAAGAAGTGTATGTAAAAATGGTAGACTGAAATTATAAAAAGATGATAATTAAGAGAGTATTTATTTTGTAAATGCAGTAAAATCTTGACCAACCGAGGAAGCCATGGCACATAATTTGAAAAATGTTTGGATTAAGACGTTTCAGCACAAAGAAAAAGTATAACTTGGAACAAATTTTAAACGAACTTAAAAAGAAAATATTAAAAACTTACAAACACACTTTTGTATTTACGTTCAAAATACCCGTATCAAACCAAGTTGTAAGGAAAGAAGAGCATGTTGAAAACCTTTCAATGAAACACGGTAACGAAAAACAACATCAAGGTCGTAAACTTGTGCGTTGTAAGTGCAGGGCACTTTGTTATACCCCATAAGTGTACAACACTTGTGCAATGAACAACAAGATCAGATAAAAAATATTAAATATCATAAGGAATTGCGTAAAAGAAATTCCAAGAAAAAAGACATTTACAAAACTACATAAAGATGTAAATATATCTGGAAAAATGAGAAATCGGTAATAGAACCAATTCAGCGGTGGAACTGCGTTTAATTTATACAAAACCATCGACAATTGCCTGTTGCTGATCGATGCTCTGGGTAGATGTAAAATAATGATTTGGTTACGTGGTGATGATTCGATGCTGATATAACAAAATATGGTTGAATTACCTAAAAAGAGAAAAGTAAACGTTGAACACATTTAAAAATACACTATACAAACTCTAAAAGCAACATGTGTATAGCAAGTAACATAGGAAAAAATAAAAAAGAGCATTTAATAAATTAAAACTTTTCAAAATAGCAGCTGTTACAAAACAACATTCTAAAAGGTCTGCTTAAAACAAAGCAAACCTACTTTTCTAATTCTCTTTTCTTAACACATTCACTGAAGAGGTATCAATATTTGGTACTTTTGAGATTGATTCCATATGGCTGTGATGTATGAACATTTGATACCCCTGTCATTGAATTAGTCAAGGAGGGGAAAGACTGGTACTAAACAGTTGGCTTTCTTCTCATATCTATTCTTCAGTAAATGTTTAAACTTCATCGAATTCGTTACACCTGCATTTTCATCCATCCATGGATATTTTCCAATCTTTTTCCATCTAATTTGAGAATTCTAAGTGTATCTCTATATTTTAGAAAGCACCAAAAGTGTTAAAAGGGAAGACATATCGATTCAGGGTTCGTACTTACTGAGTAAAAAAAAAATTTCATGACTTTTCCATGACTACAAACTAAAAACATTTTGCAGCCGTTGAAACAATTCATATTCACTTAAAGTATAATTTTGAGTCCCAGTATTAAATTAAAGTCACAAATAAAACCAAAATATTAATTTTGAAATGTATTATACAACAAAATACATAAAATAATGACCAAATTGATTAAATTGTTATCATTTATCCTATATTACAATAAACAATGCAGGTACATTAAAGATTGCTCTCACCTTGTAATATATACATATTGTTTAAAAAAAATAATCACACACTAATGTTTGTACTAGGCATCTTTTAGTTTTGTAACTTTTCATTAATTTGTATTTGCACATAAATTTATTAACTCAATAAATAAATACAAAGATAACAATAAAATACAAATTACTAACTTGTGGTACGTTAACGGGGAAAGACAAGCTACATTTAAGTTTAAAATTTACTAGACCAGTGTTTCTCAAAGTGTGGTCCTGTGATAGCCAAACAGTCGCAGGATCATCTACCAAAATTTCCGTGAAAACCCCAAAAACTAAAAATTGCCAGTGTAGCTAGAATTTAGGTTCGGGTGAGATTTATGGAATTTCTCGTAAACATTACTTGTTATAAACCTTACCTTTCGGTGTTTCGTGAATGGTTTGAACCTTCTGAATACACCCACCCATGCTGTCTACATTGCTTATTATTATTATTTAAGTTAATGATGTCATTTTCATTGTAAATTTGATAAAATACGATCGTAGCTGACACTCTTTTCATCAAATAGCATTAGTCTAAAAATTATTTTGTTTCAGGTGGGTTTGGCAACCAACCCATATTTTAAGAACATGGTCGGATATTTTAGAGATTTTCTGCCAAAAGTTCATGCTTTTTTAAAGTAAAAAGTACAACTAAAAAAGCTTAAAATTTACCGAAAAAGAAGTTAAAATTATCTATAATTTATATTTCAAGGGATGAATAAATCTCTCCTGCCGGTGCTCTTATATACATAATATATCGTATATAAGCCTGCCAATAAATCAGATACCTGAAAATTTTGCTATAAGCTTTTTCTTGTGGGGGGGCACATCAATATGACAGTGGCTAAGTAGTGCTTAATATTATTAACCATAGCTATCTCAATATATTAACCTCAATTTCAGGCAATATATTTTTTAATGAGGGGGGGAGAATTCCTCTCCCCACATGGTACACGATAAATAATTGAATGCTTAAAGTGATCCGTGAATGTTCGAAGTTTGAGAAACACTGTAGTAGACATTTATCTTTGATAAATGGCTTAAGCTTGGTAGTTATAGACAGACAGATAAATTTAAATCGAAAATACCACAAAAGCAGTTAGGAAGTTAACACATCGTTTATAATTGTTTTAGCACAGGGGTGGACAACCTTTTTGGGAAGAGTGCCACTATCTGGAAAAAAATTATGCGTACCACTTCCAATTTTTCCAATATACTAAAAAATATAAAAAGTGAAAAAATGTTATTTATAGGCTGATTATGGGAGTTTTACGCAAATAGTACTTTTTTTTCATGTAACGCTGAGTAGTGGAGATTTAAAAAATAATATAGTAAATAAAACAAAAGTACAAACTTAGGTTTTATTGTTAATAAACGTTTTTAAAGGTTCAGTTAGGCTATGTATGAAATAAAAATGAATAACTTGAAACATTTAATTCTAAATAATTATTAAACAGCCAGTACCTAATTAATGTGGCTTTTGAATTTGTAGTTTTTTTACCAAGTCATCTATATTAGGATTAGTTCCTAAAGATGCTAACAAAATTAAGCGTTTTAGGTGCATATCAGTTAATCTTGAACGATATTTTGATTTTATTATGTTCATAATAGAAAATATTCGTTCACAAACATATGTTGATCCAGACCTACATCAATATCTGACAGCCAAACCTTGTAAATTTGGAAAATTGCTTGTTGGTACGAATTTCCAAAATTCAATATAATTTGGATCACTTGCAGTTGAAATAAGTTCCTTGTATTTGCTTTTCAGTGTAGTATGGTGCTGTAGGTCAATAATTTCGATTTGGATTTCAGGTGGGTAACAATTAACGTCTTGCAGAGAAATTGAAAAAGGATTTGTGAAAAGATCAGCATTTTTTTATCATCTTGAAAATCATCAAACCTAGCACTGAATGAATCCTGCAAAATGGATATTAAATTTTTAAATCTATCATAGTTCGGAGCATTATTGACTTTGGTAGCTAGTTCCTGCATTAATGTGAAATGTGTTAATCTTTTTTCTCCAAATTCGAGACGAAAAAGCAAAAGTTTGTTCAAAAAAGAAGATATATGACCAACTAGGATAGGAAAAATACGATCTCTTTCCCGTAATCTTAAATTTAAATTATTTAAATGTCCCATAATATCGGTGAGAAAAGCTAAATCCCATAGCCAATCTTCATTCTTAAGTAGCAAGCACTCACTGGGCAGTTCATTGTTTTCTT
>QLNU02014802.1:81618058-81629531 GCA_006491805.2 Dysdera silvatica | reverse complement strand
TTATCAAATTCCATGTACGTTTCTGTATCAAATCTTACTGATTTGTGTAGTTATATTTTCATGATAGCAATATGCAAATCGAGAGGGTTTGATAAGGATGATTTCCTTTGATGTACCAACTAATTTCTATAGCTATTAAGAAATTTCATTTAATAATTATGCATTTCCTCAATTAGGAAATTAAAGACCATTATCATACTTCTTTTTCCATAACTATTTTGCCATTGTCTATTTTATCCAACCCATTTTTTCCGCTTACCATGATTATCCAAATTGTATGATATACAATTTAACTGTTAAATGTTCTATTTTTATTGCCGTAAATCCATTTTTTTAACCTATTTTTTTCTATAATGAAGAAAATACGCGAGAAAGATACAGACATGAACATAAATATTCACATGGATCGTGCGAATGCTTAGGTTAATGTATTCAGAATGCAGTTAAACCTGTGTAAATCAATATAAGGATTATATATAATATTTGTTTGCCTCAGCTGAACCGCGTTTTTCTACCACGAAGCGTATTAAAATATACCTACGAGCAAGAATGGCTGGGAAATGCCTTCGTAACTTAGCCGTTATATCCATAGAGCTTAAAATCTAATCCCTTGTGATTAATCCTGACACAGTAATTGACAAATTTGCACCTCGAAAGGGATAACGACGTCAGTTTTCGTTGTAAATATTCATTAAATGAAAGAATATGTTGAAAGAAATAGCGAAAATGGAGATAAAGAGGATAATAAATAGTAGGGAATAGAAAGATAATAGGATAGTGGAGAGCAGAGATATAAGAGGATAGTAGAGATTGAAGAAAAAACAGAAATAGAGATAAAATTGCGAAGAAATATGAGAAAGTATTAATTGAAAATATCCATTTCCTCGTCATTTCAGAGCCCAAATTAGCTTTACCAAAATATTAAAACAGAAGTTGATTCTGAAGCGTGTTATTTTTTTTATTAGGTATTGTATAGTAGACTTCGGAGTATAACCATGAGATATATGGTGTAATTCAAATATGTATTTAAGTATTTGTTTATGTAAAATAAATACCGAAAACTATTATGCATGTTAAAATAACATACGTTTTCCATGGTAGTCATTCTACATTGTCAAAGAAATAAGTTCCTTATTCGGAGGTTTCCGTTCTTCAAAGCCGTCCGCTAATGGAAGTTTTATTTTATATTTGTTAAACCAATGTAATGAAATGAGCCCCCCCCTCATCTACATGGCACCAATTGCAGACTTTTGGCATGTCACTGAAGAACCCTCCTCCCTCCCCAGTTAACTCAATGAAGGGCCCATCCAAAAATGTTGAAACTGCGCCCGTCAGAGCTTTGATTCGCAGGCTGAGCAACGCCTCATCTCTGTGTGATGACTATTTCAAAACTAACGATGAGATTTGGAAAACAGATCTGGATATTTCATTGGTCGAAAACAAAGTCATAGCCACCATAAACACCTTGAAAAATTATAACAGAAACCCAGGTTATATTGTAGACAGCTAGAAGAAAATGAGTTTAAATTTGGCATCATTGTCCCATTTGAGGCTGATGAGAATTTTAAATCCACTGCCAGAGATTTCATTGATATACTAGTCGGAAACATAACAAAATAATAAAAAAACATTTCAGTAGTAACATTTCTCAGTGTTCTCAACTTGTAAAAATTAGCAGTAATAATATTTCATTTTATGGTACTACTAAAATGACTGAATTAACAAATTTTTAGAGATTAAGTGAAGACAGCCTGCTTAGTGAATGGGATGATTTCAAAAATAAATTTCATCAGGAAGGAACAATTGATAAATTTTTATCCTTGCCTCATGTGAAACTCCATTTAAAATAAATGATACAGTTAGAGAAAAATTTCCATTAATAAAAAAATTTCTATGTATTGCTAACACATTGCTGTTATCAACAGCAGACGTGGAGCGAGTTTTCTCTCAGGTTAAATTAATAGCGACTGATCATTGAAATCACCTGAAAGTTGACAATTTGTTAATTATGAAACTTAACAGCAAAACAGTTTTTGAAAAATCAGTATGGTATTAGTTGAAACAAATGAATAGTAGATTATTCAATCATGCTGTAATTTAATTATTGTATTTTTTAAGTCATTAAATCATTCGAAATTTAAATGCAGTCAAAAATAGTATTATTTTATTTAGCATATCTAAAAATTACATTTTTTAACTTTTTACTATATACGAGTGCCTTTTTCTGTTGAAATAGTGCCCTTTCCCATCTGAAATAGTGCCGTTTTTAGTGACTGGCACCCTCCCCTCCCTTTTTTTTTTAGAGTGAACACTAGAACATATAGGTTAATGGCACACTAGGCAATGTATTACCACTGTATCACCATAGAGACTATAATAAATAGTAATGATCATTAATAAATAACAACAGTAATGATAAATTTTTCCATACACTCTTGTAAGTACTTAAGGAGATTTAGTAAATAGTACTTAGTGTTTTCGTTAAGCCTTTTCATGAAAATTTACTGACGATCGAAGAAAGTTTGAAGATTTGCTGGTTGATTTAAACATTTGGTGAAAGTTTTCCCCTCCTTTATGATGTGTGGTGAAGGGTTTTCATAATATTTTGTTCACACAGCGGTGTTTTTTTTTTTTTTAAAACCAAGGAACTGAAAGAACATTACCGAAGAGACAAAGCCTTGTTGGTAGTTGGGTAAGATATTGGAGTTCAATTGGTTCATATTCATTACATTTGACAAAATCATGTCCGTCGGATTCCCCTGAATGTCAAGCAGATTATTCTGATTAGGCATCAGCATCCCTGGTGGCAATGACTGCGCCTGTGAATTTTTTCGCTGGACATTGATACTTCCCTCTAGAGAGTGGTCATAATTCTTGTAACAGCCAGCCCCAGTATGGATACGATTAGAGTCATCTCCGATACTGGTGGTGTCAATCTAGAAGATAGAGACAATTTCACCAAAATTCCATTCGTAGAACACTTACTTGTAAACGAAAATTCTGATATAATAGCTTTCAGATACATTTACAAAATACATACACACTGGCCAAAAAATCAGTACACCTTAGAAATCATGAGATACCTGTGCCAGAAGTTCAAGGCAATCTAGGACAGATGGTAAAACCATCCATTCTGGGGTTGATCTTAGGGATACGTTTGTGGTAGATCTATTTTAGGGTCATCTAGAACAGATAGTGATATCTATGTACGTGACCTTTATAGATAGTGATATCTATGTACGTGACCTTTATAGATAGTGATATCTATGTACATGACCTTTATAGATAGTGATATCTATGTACGTGACCTTTATAGATAATGATATCTATGTACATGACTTTTGCAATCATATTATCTGATATGTATAAAGAATTGTGTGGAGTATGTGCAGAGATTTTTTTGGCAACAGTCCTCTTCCTTTAATTCTAGTCCAATAGTACTATATTTTGGTAACAAAAAATGTTACAATCAAATCAAAATAGACACACCACAAAATAGTATCACACAAAATCCACATCATATAAAATCCAGGTAGTACTATTTGTAATTGTAGATTACAAGAGTATGTAAATGATTATCCTTGAAAGAGCACATTTTATGTCTGTTTCAGAGGAATCTAACAACAATACCTTAATCTTTCGATTTACATTTTGAAGAAAGCCCAACTAGGCTACCACAACCTTCCATGCAGCACATTATATTTGCTGTTACTTGGAAGAAAGATACGTGAACCCATTTCATGATGGGAAATTTCAGCAAATAACAAATATAATTATCAACACTTACAAATTTTTAAGTTTGTTGAAGTGCAAAAAACAGGTGAATCATTATATTTATGACATTAATAAAAAAGAAAACTATTATTAATGAAATGAACAAGGCAATTATTAATTAAATTATTAATGCATATAGTTATTAATTGAATTAATAATATTCTTCAAGTGCTTTTTCTGATTCGTAGGTTGATGTGGTTGATCATAGTTCCCTCTCCCTTCCACGAATGGATGATTCCTTCTGTACTTACATCGTTAGTTCTGCCCAAGTCTTTAGATCTGTGTTTCTCAATTAAGGTTCCCCCCATAACTGTAGAGATCTACTAAACATCGCTATGCATTCCATGAAAATTAGTAATGAATAGCAGTGACAGCAGTTTGAATTCAGTTGGGATTTTTGTATTATCAATATACTTTTTATATTGCATAATAACAAAGAAAGATAATACTATTGATACGAAACATTTTCCATGTAGGTGTTCTCTCAAATATGAATATTATTTCAAAGGTTTCACGAGGTCAAAAAGGTTGAGGAACAGCGTTGTAGATCACTCATCAATCCTTTTTCTGCCTCTAGGTTTCTTACTCACAATGCTTCTCTCTAGTGCTAATAAAGGTAATTAGCACTTTTCCACCTTTGACTATGTGTACATAAGATGCTAACCTTTCTCTTCATACTTAGGATATCCTAGTCTTGTTAGTACACTTCATTTTATTACCCCACGAAGGTCTGAATTTTAAAAGCCCTGGTTTTATTCCCTGTGTTCTTTGCTATTCATGTAGCAAAATAGGCCATATATCCCAGTTTGGATTCAAGATCCTAAGTTGCAGACAATTTTCTTTCCCATAACACTTTTATCATTTAAGATTAATAATAATGTAATTATTAATTAAAATAGATGTAATTATCAACAGTCTACCAAGAATTACACACAGGACAGAACTATTTTTGCAAATTTCAGAATCAATATTTTTGAATAGAACTTATTGTGGGGTCATTCCTTGCCAAGTGGTCCAGGGGTCCACGCTCGACCCTTTTTGATTTTGTTGAAATTTTAAAAAGTTGTAGACAAGTCCAAGAAATGAACATGTGCAAATTTCTAGCCTACAATAAAAAATAACAAGGGACATACGGCCCGATGTTTTAAGGACCCCTCCAAAAGCAGAGCCGAACACCAAGTGAATATTCAAAGTTTCGGTGCCAATAACTTGACAGCCAAAGTCGCTGTTGATCAGAAAATAAGCATTCCACTTTAGCTTCATGCCATTAATCAGAAAATGTCATTCTGAAAACGTGAAAAATATTTCCCTCTTCGGAATATGGGCTAAAAGTGATCAAAAAAGCTCCATTTTCAAATTGACGTCAAATTTCGAGGCTCATTATTTTTAGAAATGACAATTGGAGAAACATGCCATTTGGTATACTTAAGCCGAATATGTAACTTAGTGGATTATGAAATTAACAGCCTCATTATTTAATTAAATATGGAGATATTGCGCTACAAATATGTTGTAAGACACAAAATCCTCAAAAGTGACTTAGGTTCAGCCTCAAATATCGAAAAATGAGCCTTCTCAAATTCTAATTTTTTTAGCATCATTAGAAAGAGCAGATTTTGAACTACTTGAAAGAATTTTTTTCATTCTAGAGACTGTTTTGCTAAGACATAGAAAAAAGGGTTAAATATTCTTATGAAAAATGCACTGTCGGAGTTCGCGCATATGGTTGCTTAATTCCAAACAGCGCTAAGTAACAATATTATTAATAAAAATCAATGTTATCAATAAGTAATAAAATATCATTAATAATAATCATTACTTCATCAAGTGGAATTTTTCATCAATATTGTGCAAAACAATTTCTGCCAAGCCATATTGCCCTGCTGTTGAAGTAATGGAGCTGAAATCTTCACAATGATGTGCTGTTCATGAATCCAGCAAGTATCACGCTTTTTCGGCTACTGAAATGATTGCACACGACAAAAAGAATGCACAAAGATGATAAATGCATCATCCTTTTCATTGGAGATGTCATATACGCTACCAATGCACCGGTGATTGTCTTAAATACCAGTTACATGTAGATCGGGGTAAGGTTCAGAATCGATGTAAAAGGAATATGCCTTTCAACAGATTAGTCGATAGAGGCAATAAAAAAAGTTTCGTCATTTGATACACGGCTGGCATGGATAAACTTTGTATCAACAGGTATAAACTGCTGATTATCTCATGTTCCAGGAATTGTGTTATAACCTTCGAGCCGTTCTTGTGCTTGAGCTGCCCTCATTTCTTCTATTTCTTCATTTCATGTAAAATAAAGCTTAATGTCACAATTACTTTGGTCATGAAGATTAAATATGTTAGCAGGTTTCAGAATTTGGTGTTCGGTGATACGTCGATGACTATCTCCAGTTGCTAATTACTGAAATGTCATACCAATTCCGTCATATGGTGATTTGCTATGACTTGTCGCTAAGAAATTTGACTCTACACTTGTGTGGAAGTTTCCTTGACCATAACATGTTAGTGAATTTCGATTAAATTAAAAAATTAATACTTTATTGTCACCACTATATTGAAAACCACCAGGGTAATTACATAAAGTAATTGAAAGAATACTTCCAGCCTGGTAGAATAGTGAAAATATGGTTCGTAAGTGGAAAAAGGAACATCATTGTACTATGGAGAAGGGTGAGATCTCTAATCTTCTAGTTGACTATGCTTAGGAGAAAAGGTATGTTCCTGATTGGAATGCTGAAGAATGTATTTTATAAAAATGTTATTTCTCGCCCTTGTAGATTTTTTTTTTTTTAGTTTTGGGGGATTTTTTGATTACAAAATCAGACAATTAATATCTTAAAATTTATTCTTGGATCATACAAGTTTTGTTCAAAAAGATGGGAAAATCTAAGATAAAGAGTTTGGGAAAAACTTTGGTGCAGGACTGCTCAGAGTAAAAACACAATATATGGGAAAGGAAAACAAGACATTCTTACTTTATTGACATTTTGCTTGATAAAGAGAACAGTAGTTCATGAAAGTTTGCAGAATGTTTTATTTATTAGATCATTGACAAAATTTTACTTGTTATCAACTAAAAAAATAGAAACAATGAGGGCAGTACAAGAACAGTTGGAAGGTTATCACATAATTCCTGGAACATGAGATAATCAGCAGTTAGTACCCACTAATTCAAAGTTTATCCATATCAGCTGCTGTTAATTTCATAATCCACTAAGTTACATATTCGGTGTAAGTATACCAAATGGCATGCTTTTTCAATTGTCATTTCTGAAAATAATGAGCCCCGAAGTATGACGTAAATTTGAAAATGGAGCTTTTTTTGATAACTTTCAGTCCATATTCCGAAGAGGGAAATATTTTTCACGTTTTCAGAATGACATTTTCTGATCAACAGCAACTTTGATTGTCAAGTTAACGGCTGTGAAGCTTTACATATTCACTTTGTGTTCGGCTCTGCTTTTGGAGAGGTCCTTCAAACACGTGGCCATATGTCCCTTGCTATTTAATATTGCGGGCTAGAAATTTGCACGTACTCATTTCTTAGACTTGTCTACAACGTTAAAATTTTAGCAAATTCAGAGAGGGTCGAGCATGGGCAGTTTTTAAAATTGGACCGCTTGACGTGAAATGACTCTGTGGTAAGAAATAATTTTATTACAAAATACAGTTTAATATCAAAGGTAATTTTATTTGTGATCTCCAAGTAATTCTACATTTAAAAACAACTATATTTTACACAAATTTCAGCATAAACACAGCAAAAATAAGTATAAATGTTTAATTATAGTATATCATTATATCAGCAGTTATTTTGAATAGTAAAAGTTAATTAGTAGTTCACTGCGTAATTAATTAAATATAAATAAAACCATAACTAAATGATCAACTCAATAGTGAGAAATGGGGACAATCCTTTCAATCAAAATTTAGATATTGAACAATAAGAAGCGGATTATATACTTATGGAGAATCTAATATAAATATATAATAATCTAATAATAATATCATAATTATGGACAAAAAATAGTTCTATTATAAGTTATTCCAGAATACAGTAATATCCAAGGGCGCTTTCCCTGCCCCCCCCTATATGGGCACCTCCCAAGCCCTCCTCCTAGCCGTTCAAAAATTGGATTTGCTCGATTCTTCTAAGCATTTTCTTTAAAAACAATGTATAGTTACATTTTAAAATAAGGTACTTTTTAGCTCATTACTAATTGCCAAGCAGTATCAATTATTTTTGTAGCATTTTAGTATCTTGTACATTCACTAAAATTTTTGACAGCTTTGAGAAGAAAGTAATAATATTTCTCAGCCCCTCGGAAGTACTCTTAATGTTTCTCACACCCCTGGAGGTACTCGTGAGGCACCCATGGAAAAATCCTTCGTGAGTAACAATCACTAAAAAAAAAAAAAAGAGTGACCGTAAAAAAGGTTTCACTGCATTAGAATTAAAACAGACTTGGAATAAAATTACATAAAATAGAACTAATACACTTCTATAAGCATATCATTAAAATGACAACTATTGAAACGATGAAAGTAGAGAATGCAAAAATCATACCTGGCTTTCATTATGACCGCTATCAACAAGTACGTCAATCAAATCCATACTCTTCGCAAATGCATCTCTCAAGTTTACACGGTGGAAAGACACAATGCTCCCTTCCCGTCTCGCTCTTTCAAGGGCTTCCTTTCTCTTTAATGCTTTGTCGCGCCTCATTTGGTTCTGATAGAACTCGGCAAAGTTGTTGACTATAATTGGAATGGGCAGAGCGATAACCAGCACACCGCAGACACAGCAGATGCTACCAACTAGTTTTCCAAGAGGAGTGGTAGGGTAAATATCACCGTAGCCGACTGTTGTCATCGTGATACTTGCCCACCAGAACGTTTCTGGGATGCTTGTGAACTTTGTATCTTTCTCGTCTTTTTCCGCAAAATATGCGAGACTTGAGAAAATCATGACTCCAATGGCTAGAAACAGCATGAGTAAACCTAGCTCTTTGTAACTGTTCCGCAATGTGAACCCTAAGCTTTGGAGGCCTGTGGAATGCCTCGCTAGTTTTAATATGCGAAGAATCCGCATGATTCTAAATATCTGCACCACCCTCCTCACGTCATGGAACTGGTCAGTCTGCTTATTGGATTCAATAAGAAATGCAACAAAGTATGGTAATATAGCCAAAAGATCGATGATGTTCAGACCGCCTTTGAAAAACTTCCATTTATTGGGTGCGGATGCGAAACGTAGTAAGTATTCGAGAGTAAACCAAGTAATGCAAACGGCCTCCACTACAGCTAGTTTGTGGTTATCATCGACGTGTCCGTCTTTGCCTTTTTCTTGGAGTGCCGGCAAGGTGTTTAAAGTAAGTCCGATTGTCGACAGTACAATGAATAAAATGGAGAGAACTGCTACAACCTAGAAAATATACCACAATAATGCAGTGCAATGAAGTCTAACTGCATAATGATGGCAATAACATATGTCATTGAAAATATTACTCCTAACCAGATGAAATTTTCAAAGTCGATGATTTTACAGAAATTGTATTTTATTTCTGTGGCTAATGCACTTGGGGCCCCATCAAAGTCCAAAACAAAACACTAAAAAATTTCAATCAAAACAAAAAATCACAAAATCGTATAAATAAAGACAAAAAGCAAAATGGCAAAAAAAGGCATATAATTTACATACAGTAAAATGTCAGCTTTGTCTTTTACCGTTTGATGAAAAGTGAATTTTAGATCATAGTTTGGAGTTAAAAGTGACATAGTTCTAGCTAAAGGTCTTTTCTTTTCACCGGAGAAAATGAATGTGTAACAAAGGGTGGGGGGAGGGTGGTACATACATATATAATGAAAGTATAACCTATAATATACAGCAATGGTCTCATAAAAACACATATGATTGGAAGGAATTGATCAACCATGAGAAGTCATACTTTAAAAAACTGCATTCACTACATCGTCTCTTAAAATACACACTTTCAAAACCATTGGATACCTAATAGAAAACTGTATGCAGTTTGTCAATAAAGCAATAGCAATTCTTGGTAGCAAAATGGTTTTAGTGGCACCGATGCAATAGTAAAGATTTTTAGAACATAAACCACAAATTCTGAATGGTATTCAATAATTACTAAATTTAAACCAAGCCGATGAAGAAACTTGGTTTCTGCTCTAATCAAAAAATCAGTTTTTATGGTGGTAAGCCCAGCTATTTTCTCAAAGTATAAAATACATGGATTTTTAACAACAATCTACAGAGGTTGACAAGGGGGCTTAGCGTAACTAAGAAGATTTTGACGTTGGTTGGAATATATGAAATACAAAAGGAGGTAAAACATACCATCTGTAAAAATATCTGTAACATTTCAAGGACTACTACTATTTCTATTCATCAAGGAAGTGTAGGTGTTCGGTATTTATACCCCAACTTTTGGTTTCCCTGAAGCTATCCTACAGTCAGGTCCCTCTCTCCCCTCACCACCTGAATCTCCTGAAAACTGCCTCATACGCTATTTTCTCCACAAGGGCAGATTCAGGATTTTATTACAGAGGGGGAGGGGAGATTCTGGAGGCCCTCCCCGGGAAATGTTGTAGTTTGGGGCCGTTAAAGAGTTTAATTAAATGTTGTTGTCCGTAAGTTACATTACCAGCCTTCCTTTATACTATCAAAATATTTGATTTACAACAATGAATAAAAGTTGGCATATCTTTTTATTAAACTATATGGTTTAGGGTAGATTATAGTTAAAGATAATTGTGACAGAAGGATAACTTAGTAAAGGAGACATATACAATAACCAAAAACGATAATTTACAATGTAATTAATAGAACAAGTTTAAATTTAAACTATAAAAACATTGTAATTATTTTACTTTTTTTATAACAAGCAACTTTTTAAAAAATTTGAAGTTTATAGTGCAAAGTCGAGCCATCTTGGTTTCTTTGAAAATTTGTCAATCACTTTATTTACATCAATATGAATGTCTCTATGGATGTGTATTAATATAAGTTCAAAGTACTAATTCAAAGCCAAGTTTAAAGGTGCTTCAACCATGAAAACCTATGTTCTGCTGAAGCAACACTTACTGAAAATGTAGCATGAAGTGCGAGAAGCTCATAGATTCATGGAAAAACGTATAGAGCGCATTTTTTCAAGGTTTGGAGACTTTGGATGCCACTATTAGACTTTTGTTTATTACAGTTAACAAATAATACATAAAATATTCTTCGCCATCTTTATTTCTTTTCCTATTTAATCCTAAATGATGGGGAGGGGGTTGCCCCCCTCTGCTCTTTGCTGGACATGCCCTTGTTTCCCCATCTCCTAGCAAAAATGCGGTAAGGTTCAGGCATCGATTTTGCGATGTTCATCGCCTTACTTCGCATTCGAAAAGTCTCCCAAGACTCCAGAAAAAGTCTACAGCAGCAAGAAGTTTTATTATACAATAATTTTTATTTTGCCACCATGTTAAGGTATTATTACCCTCCGCAGGGATAACACAATTGCCAAATATGGTCAATTGACCATAACATCTTTACATACGGAGAAAGAGAGCGTTGTTTCCTGTCCTCATTCGTCTAGCGGTCCAAGACACTCCGGGCTAAACGGAGGGACCCTGGTTCGAATCCAGGATGGGGAAAGCGTCTCTTTTTCTCCAAAAG
>QLNU02014802.1:81595622-81617958 GCA_006491805.2 Dysdera silvatica | reverse complement strand
TCGAATGGGCCATCTGTAGAGTGAGAAAGCCTTATTAGTCCAGATGCTTTTTGGACTATAATAAATGCATATACACTTCCTACAATATCATTGAAATTTATTTTAGTAAATGTAAACTGCAAAAAAATGCAACTGTAATGCTGAATGATTCTGAGTTCCTACATCCATTAGAAGGAAACAAAATACCCAAGTTATCAAATGAAAGGGAAAATTAGAGAGGGTAATTTCCCGAGGCTTCTTTAAATTTTATATGCTACTGGCTTCAAAACCTGCCAAAATTGTTATTGGAAAAAAAAAAAAAAAATCAAGATTTCCCACCATTACCACCCAGGGGTATCTGCGGGCTGAGGTATTAGTAATGAAGCATACTGGGAGAATGACACAGGGTTAGTTATAAATTTCAGTTGCATTAAAGATGGCAACTCCTTAAGTTTCTTTTCAGATTAACGAATTTTAATGTAATCACCATTAGTGGCTCTGCGGATGTCCAAATATTATTCGATCTCTTGCCGGGTATTTAGTTATATCTGAGATATTATTAAATCAATACTGCTGCACAGACACTCTGTTTCAAAACATCCGAATCACAAACTTTTTGCGGATACATAATCATTTTATTGAAGCCCTAAGTAAAAAAGTCCAATGACCTAATGTCCAAAGATCTTTGGGGCCAAGCAGTAGGGCCTTCTCTTCCGATCCAGCATCCAGGGAAGTCTGGTGGAGCACTGTCTTACTGAAATATGAAATTTGGTAGAATATGTGGAACAGCAAAGTTCTCCAATAAGTCAATGTTACTGCGTCCTGCCACTATCGGTTCTGCGAAACAAAATGTGCCGATGATTCCATTTCTAAGCATTCCTTACCACAAGTCAGCATACGACTGCTGTGGAAAGCAGCTCAACGCAACTGTCAACAATGCGCATGCATAACCTTAATAGAAAACTTGGAGCAATCTCCTATCATTGGCGCAGCACTTCCATAACTAGTCATGTGTGTTTCTCTCAGTATAAGTCATTACTTTTGGATACCTTCAGCCCAAACACCCTGTATATAACCTAAGACAATACAGTATAAGGGTTAAAGGTATGCCTACTGGTCAACTTATCGTTAGAAATACGCAAATTTCACAGGGCTTTTGATTATGTATCACAGTAGTGAAATCATGGTTGATGAGGCAAACTGACATCATACTGCAGATAAACATAACATACTGCAGATAAACATAACATACTGCAGGTAAACATAACATACTGAAAACTAAACATAAGAAGCAGGTGCAATAACTCACAATCAGATAACAGCCAATAAAATTTAACACTGACTGTCAGGGCAACAATGCATGCAACGATTTCCAAGCGATCATTTGCTTGAGTGCAAGACGAATCCAGGTTCCAAATGCAAAACAGGCAACAACGTATGACATGCAAAGCTGGAAACAACTGAAGGATCTGTGAAATGCGGTCGTATCTCTGCCCATTCCAACCATATTTTACATTGAATGCTGACAAAAAGGCTGTGATGAGAGAACACTGCAGACACTGGAAAATAGTGACACACTTGAAAAAAAAAAATACATCAGATAGTAAATCATAAGAACGTGAAATACACAAGCAAGCCAGCAACGAGTGTTCCGTTATTCTGCTTATCATTGAGTTGAAGGTTAGGACAGCATAGTTGAAGTGACATCAGAGCAACTGTAGTTAGTTTACATGAAAAGGTTTAAAACTCCTTACTAAATCTAAGCAAATATCATAGTAAAACTAATTAATACATCTTTTAAAATTGATTCCTGTTATGTCTCAAAATAATGACAATGCAGCTGAAAAATGAATAAACAAAAAACGTTAATAGACATAAAAATAGTAAGCACACCTTTGAAAGATTACACTAAACTAAATACAAGAAGAATGTTTTGGAAAACATTTTTTGTAAGAAAAGTGGCTTTGAAGTTGGTAATAAATTAGTGGACATTTGAATTCTTTCTGAAATAATTGACTACATATATATATGCTCAGACTATATATTGCACTGGTTACGCGTGGTGGATTGTGGTGGCTTATGTTTGATAGGATATGTGGAAATTAGTATTGTTGGCCAGACATATCCGAAAAGCATAATTTCAAGAAGGTTGCAGGTTGCACTTCAATTTATTTTATTTAAAATTTAACATCTGCACCACAATACACAAGGTTACGTATCACATATGTAAAATGGTTGGAACACATACATTTACATGTTTAAGTGTGGAATGAATGAACTCCTGTGTCCGAAGCTAGTTTACGTTTTCATGATCAAAGCATTTTTAGAATGCTTTTTAAGTACACTCCTGTATTTCTTATTAGTGCACAAAGGTTCCGTGTTTGGGTTTCAGCAATGTATTTTAACAGATGGGAAATGCATTTATAGAAATGGTTAGTAGAGGGACGTGCCAACATTTTGGGCAATGGGGAGGAGGCAAGAGATCTTTTACGGCACGGGTCTTCAACCCGTGGCTCGCCGACATGTATTTTGTGTCCCTCTGGCTCATGAAAAAATACAAATTGTTTCACACAAAAATACACTCTTGCTGCCTGTGAATCTTAAGTCTATGTATTTTATTTTATTCTGTTCACATTTCGTAATATCTTAAAACGCTGGAGGACTAAAATAACACATGACCTTCCCACAATCTTGTTTTGTTTCAATTTTCTTGCATATATCGATATTAAAGGTAGTTTTATTGATTTGCAGTGCAACAGTGATTTTAAAATAAAATTCAACTTATGACTCATTGAATTCTATTCTAAATAAATCGATAAGAACATCTTCCCAACCATCCGACTGCATGCTCTGAAAACGATATCACTATTCGTGAGAACTTACGTCTGCGAACAACTCTTTTCAAAAATGAAGTTAGTAAAATCAAAAATTAGGACCAGAATAACTGACGTCCACCTTAAAAACACTCTTAGGGTTGCAACGTCAAAAATAAGACCTGACAAGGTTGTTAAAAATAAACAGTGCTATAAATCTCACTAAAAGGTTTGATTTCGCTTTATATATTAATAACTAAAAGTACTATAAATGTTTTTTGCTTCAATGTGTATTTTACGTTGTAATATATGTATATTCAGTTCCAGCGGTGGATTCAGAAAATACTTTCAGGGTGGAGTGGAGGAAAACCAATATAGAGATTTTAAAAAAAAGTGAAACAAAAACGAATCCAGGGTAATTACCCCTACCTCCCCCCACTCGAATCCACCTTTGTTCAGTCCTAATATTGCCGGTACAGTAATGTGGCCCTAGAAAACCAACAAGAATAAGCAAAATTGGTCCTTGGACTGAAAAAAAGGTTAAAGACCCCTGTTTTACGGCCATAAACTTCTGGCGCCATCTATTGCCACAAATCCCAACAGTTATTATAAAATGTTAATTAGATGTTAATTAGTTAATTAAACAATTAAAATAAAAATAATCACAAAAAAATCCATTTCAATGATTTACAATCTTACTGATTTCGCAGAGCACCAAGCTTTAAGATCGATAGTTTCACAAAGACTGAAAGAAAATGTACAGGTAAAGAGATACTAATTACATAAAAAGGTTAAACACTGGTAAAATAGCAATGAAAAAGATCACTCAAGCTTTCGGACGCATCAGCAGCAGTCCTTCATCAGGAGTAATGACGATGTTATGTTTCTGTCTCTTTTTTATACTTGAAATTTCTGGAAAACCCTTCATCAGAGTAGTCCCGCAGAATGGGAAAACCCAATGAGAACCAATGGGAGGCCTCCAATAGAATCATGGAAGAACCCCAATAGGGACCAATGAGAAACCCACACTGCGGGTTACCTAATTTGGGGATGTCTCATACATTTCAGAGTAAGAGTTGTTTATAAGTTTCTGGAAGTGGTTGTGATGTATTAATGGCTTTCCCATGTAGTTTGCAAGTTTCCCAAGATACAAAACTACACGGAAAACCATTAATACTAACCACTTCAAAACTTGTTTCAACTCTCTACATTGGCAATGTTTAATGTTATTTTTGAAGTTAAAATTTTAATAGATAATATGACCCTCGATAGTGAGAGGGGAGGAAATATACCTTTTGACTCTCCACTTCCGAGACTGGGGGGGGCGAAAAAAAAAACCTGCCTCCCCTGTTGGCACGTGCATAGTAAAAAGCAGAATGCATTTGCTTTAACTGTCTGGAGTTGGGCAGGGGTGGGAAGGGGAGAGATAACTTAACGTAATCTCTGCACCATAATATATTTATAAACAACCAAGTTCAATGGGAATCTGACATAGCCCATAAGTCCAAAAACAGTCAACATAAACATGCGGTTATTGAAGTACACATAGTTTAGTGCAAAAGCAACTCTTAGTAGATTATAATTAGTTATTTTGATGCTGCTTGAGTTTTGTTTCAATCAGTGCCGAACTTACATATGGGCCAAGTTGGCCAAGGCCTTGGGGTCTTAAGATTTTGGGACTCGCATGAGCCTAGCATTATTCTAATCTTAATTTGGGCCTGAAACTTTAGTATATTTCTATGTTTGCATATTCATTATTGGATTGTCATTCATTATACCATTTGAAGGTCCTCAACTCTATAGAAATAGCGATTTTGAGTTTGTATCCCTAGTAATTTAGCCCATATATCCAGCGGCATGGGTAACCAGCACCTGGGGCAAATTATTGCATCTGCTAAAATCCATTAGCACTCCCTTTCACCAGTTAAATACTGAAATTTTGCACCCAGGGCTTTCATCCCGGTGGTACTCCAATGCTACACCACTGCATATACCTACAGATAATGCAGACACACACACTCTTTAGAAACCCATGGTGCCTATGGGCATAATCACTAAAAAGCTTTCTATTTTCTGCTCAATTCTTTCTTTTAAATTGCTGTCTATTTACACCAGACAGTTTTACTACAAGCTTTTTTTTTTAGAATTTTAATAGAAAGGCCAAAATTCTATATTTTTCAAATTTTTGCTAGGACTTTTGTAGGTAGATGGGTCACCTCCTTTAGGCACCCCACACCATTCCATTCTTCCAGTCTAGGGCCTATAAGAACCTTAAACTGGCAATGATTTCAATACAGCAATGGATCTTTCAAGGTACGGCCAACATCCTGAATTATATCCAAAATCTATAATATAACACCTTTACACAAAACCAAGCCTATTTGGTTTTAAATCCAATTCACTTAACCAGCATAAATATTACGCTTACAACCAGTCAACCACTGGGAATTGAAGATATTATATTGCAGAATTGGGCTTGTATGAGGTTTTCTGAGCGTGAATGGGCAATTTAAAGGGACCTCAGTCAATCATAAATTGCAGACAGAAACTGCAATTGGAATTAATGTCAATTATCGTGAAACTAGGTTCAGACACTATTTCATACATGTGTTAAACATACTCCAGTATTTTTGCAGGAATCACAAATTTGAATGGCATAGACTACAATTAACATTTGTGCTACTAACAGAATTAGGTCAATGCCACATAGTAATGAATAACAACTGTTTACACACAAAAGGTTAAACACTGGTAAAACAGTAAATGAAAAAGATCATCCAAGCTTTTGGAAGCATCAGCAGCAGTCCTTCATCAGGAACTCCTGGTGAAGGACTGCTGCTGACGCGTCCGAAAGCTTGGCGATCTTTTTCGTTTTCGATTTTACCAGTGTTTAACCTGTTATATGTACATTCCTTCTCTAGTACTTTGTATTTTCTTTCTATAATAACAACTGTTACTTTGAACACTAATGTAATGTTAAAAAAAAATAAATAGACAACGTTTGGGAGCTAACTGCTACCTTTATCAAGTGAAGGTAGCACGAGAGAGAGAGAGAGTTTGGATTGCTATCATGTGATAAAGCATGCATCTAAGTTTTGAAAAGCTGTGTTTTTAGACCACACAGCAGTGTCCAAATAACAGCTGTTATGGAATATACTAGTATAACTTTATATTGCCTTGTTATAGTAATGGGTGAAATGTTATCCTAAACCTCACATTTTTTGCAATATAATGCATGGTTTGCATGCCCATATCTAGGACAGAGGGGATGCCATAGGAACTGGTCCCCAAAATTAAACTTGTAATAGGACTGCAAAATCATGTATATGTATTTACTTGTCAAACTTGTAAAAATGGATAAAAATATCTCCCGAATCTTGAATAATTATCAAAATTCTGACAGAGATGTCATTTTGTACGTCACTAATTTGAGAATATCTTAAATATATATATATATCAGCAGCGGCTTGTGGTTAGAAAAATAGAGGAAGAGCCTTACTGAATCAACCTCCCCACCCCACCCCACCGAAATTAAATTCTGTCTCTATCAGTGATATGAAAAGGTAGTAGTTTCAAAAATTATTTAATGAGGATTTAGCTATTTTCTGTAAATTAAATCAATTCTTCTGTCCTTTAATGCTGCAAATCTGTCTGACACGTCATCGTAAAAGGGTTGTTTCTTAATAAGCGTCAGTAATACGTATTTTTGAATAGAAATATTTGCTAGATAAGAAAGCCTCTCTTGCGAAATAGTATTTCTTGAGTAAGTTTTTATTCTTTTAAGGCAAGAAAAACTCCTTTCCACTGATACACTTGTAGATGGAATTGTTAAGACGAGAGAAAACGAATTATAAGCCTCTGTGAAAATTTTTTTATCATAAAGCATTCGAAGAACTTCTTGCATAGATATATTCCTGAATTTTACAAGGGCATATACAAGACTTTGTTCATTTTTAAGACGCTGTGCTTTTTTAAATACATCACCATATAACTCTTGCAGATTTTCAAGTACTTGGGATGGAAAATGGAAATTAAATTGTTCAAATTTCGTTGTATCGGCAAGACAAATTGCAGTTTTTCACAATCTTGAAATCTTGTGTTTATTGCCGTAAGCATGTGGTCTAAAATTTCAAAATATAGCTGTTTATAATTTTGAGAAATAGTTTATAGTGAAAGGGTGGCATATTCCCATTTAGATTGGACTTTTCCTGTGATTTTCAGCGTGTTTTCAAATATGGTTTTAAAAACACCATCCTCCCTTTTACGGCTTAATAGCTCATGAGTGTATTTTATTTGAGATACTCAATAGTTTAAATTAAGTGATTTTTTTAAAGAATTTCGAATAATATATCAGTAAGTCCAAAAATTTCATTGAATATTACTGACAAAAAACGTAAATTCAAAATCTTTCATATCATTTAAAATCCCCTTTGCAAGTTGAATTGTTGTTTTGTCTGAATGTTCGCTGTTTGTTATAAATTCGAATACTTCTTTTAATTTATCTCAATCTTCAACGATCACATTCACTAATTTCAAATTGGAGGGCCATCGAGTTTGTGTTATGGCTAATATGCATCTTGCAAAATTTGATATAAGGGCATAAGATGGTTTTGCCGAGTGATGAAAAAAACGAAGGAATGCCACTGAGGCTTGCAAAAAAAATAAATAAATAAATAAATAAAAATTCGACACTTAGAAATTTTAGAAAAACTTTGCTGCAAAACAAAATTGAAGCGATGTGCCAGACAATGGACAAAAATGGCTTGAGGAGCTTCATCTTTGACTTTTTTCTGGAGTTCATTCGAGTGTCTAGATATTACGCTGGCCCCATCATAACATTATCCTATTAATTTGTGATGGAAATCAAAAGGATCCAAAATTTGCTCCAGCATTTTGTATAACATTTCTGACGTCCTGTCTTTACTCACATCATGGAAACCCAAAAATCGCTCAACTAATATGACTTCACAATTTACAAAACTTAATATTAAGGAGCACTGGGAAGTTTGATTTATGTCAGTGGTGTCGTGCACTTGAGTAGAAAAAATTTTATCTTCATTTATTTCGTCTTTGACATGATTGTTTAAATAATCAGAAATACATTCAATAATTTCATTTTGAATAGTTCTGGAGTCACCAGTGAAGACGTTTTTAATCTTTTTGTAATGAGTTTGAATTTTTAAAGGACTTTTTGAGATCAACAATCTTAGTAATTCCTTAAAATTTCTACGATTTATGGAGTCACTGCTTTCATCATGTCCCCAGAATGCCATTTCTTGTTTGCTCAAATATATTACTGCATCAATCACTGTTTGTAGAAACAATCAAACAATCTATTCAAACGAACGTTTTCATTGAACTGCACTTTAAAAAGCCTAGCATTCTCCCTCAGGGCATCAACAATTGTGTTCTGATTTTTTTTAAAACTTTGTAGCATTAATTCACACTTTAGATGTTTAGCAGAATCATCATGCCTATGGAGTGCTCGTGTTATGTTTAATAAGTCGGCGAATCCGTCTTTATTCCGAACAGAATGTTTATTACTAAAAAGCAAGCACTGCCAGCAGAATAATCTTTTTAAGGTTAGACTACTGCACAGCCATTTATACTGAATAAACCAACACTCTTTAAAGCTAATATTGTATGACTTACTGCTCTTCCTAATTTTTTTTTTAGCAATAGTCGTCAATAAATCCGTTGGACATGCTTGATATAATACATCCCTTTTGTCTTCATCTTTCTACCGGCTAAATGGAGTTTCCAGTAAATTACACATAATATCATTAATTGGATTCATTTTGCTGAAAAATCTAAAACAAAATGGTCAACAAAATCACTGCACCACTTCACACGTATATTCAGCAGTTTCAATTCGACTGGCTAGACTTCTTGGCACTAAAGCTCTCTCTGTTAGTTTTCCGTTTTCGCTGCTCGCAACGGGAAGCGAGGGATAGCTACTTTTTGGTTTCAACCGGCAACCCTATAGAGGATCCGGGAATCATGTTTCTAGACTTTTTCTGTCTTCGGGCCGAGAGTCCAAATACTTTTCGGCTTCTAATGGTGTTGGTTAGCGGTGTTGTCATGGCAATCAAATGAATTTGCGTACGGGAATGACTAAAAAATGTTTAGCACTTCAGTTGTAGGATTAAGTAAAATGTTAGGAACTTTGTATAAAATAACACATCTGCCAAATGTTACGGAATAGACAAATGATAAAATGAAGCAATTAGGTTATAATAACATGGCTATAGAACTTATAGTTTGTTCGCCAAAAGTTGACCGATGGTACCTTTAGAAATAACGAGAGCTGACGTCACAAACGGGTTGGTTCATTACAACAGAGGGGAAGGCGTCATTTCATAACTGGTTTTTCGCGTACGTTTGTCTGCGCGAAAAAACGGTTATGAAATGATGTTATCTCCTCTTCTGCAATAAACCAACCCGTTTGTGACGTCAGCTCTCGTTATTTCTAATGGTACCATCGGTCAACTTTGGCGAACGAATCATACTTCAATATTGATTTATATCATAATTGCCATAACCCTAACTCAAGAGGAATGTTCTAGACATACACATATTGAAAATAACTATGTGTACAAAGTATTAGCAATAAATAAATATATGTGATAGGCTAAATTAGATATTCTATACAATATTTACACATGGATTTCATCTAACTAAAATATCGGTTAACAAAAAAAGTTTTGTAACTTTTACATATAAAACTAAAGAACTTTAATAGAAATTTTTTTTCAAAAATTGTCTGAGTTGTTACAACACTAGGCCCTATTAAATTTAGCAACGTTTTTTCAACAAGATATATGCTTATTTATATATTTTTTTTTTTTAGAAAATGTCTTGTTTTGAGAATTGAGAAACCTGGCAACCTTTGATTTTATCTCTGAGGCATGAGTCTTTAACGGACCATTCAAATGCCTTTTATTTTTATTTAAGGGCAATATGTTTAATGAGAGAATCTTTGGCTTTTTCACACCATTTTAAAAAAATAAGGTTGCAACTTCTGCACGTTGCAGAATAAATAGGAATTTAACTAATTTGTATTCAAGGATGAATCAGAAACAGTCAGTGGAGCAGGAACATAATTCTTTCTGTACATTTTAAAATGAGCATATTTTACAGTGCAAATTTTTTGAGTAAATCAATTCATTTTCATTAATGCCTAATTTAAGAAAGGAAGGATGAGCATTATCATTTAATTATGGAAGTGTGGTATTATTTGTTTAAACTATATCCCTTTTACTACATTATAGTTCTACTATTTGACTATGTATATATATATATATATATCAGCAGTGTAGAAATTCAAAACTCATATGGGGGCTTAAGGGGCTTTGAAGATAATTATGGAATAATACAGCCTTACAAGGGCTGTCTCCTGACTGTCATAAACCGAATTTAACGAAATTAATTTAGGTGAAAGCGTATATTATAAAAACCTGTACTATAAAAATTAGTGACCAAATCCCCTTAGAAAACCTGAAATTAAATTTTAAAGATTCGCTAAAATAACGCCAAATGTAATCTTTTAGCGGCATTTGGCGATAATTCTTTTCAGTTAGCCGAAAATTTTAAACGAACGAATGTCATAATACCATCAGGGTGATATAATCTGCTTTGAAACTTAAAATACATTTACATCTGTTTACTAGTTTCAAACATAATGGATTTTGTTTAAGTTGTAAACATTTTTTTAAGTCAGAATTTAATATCGTTCGTATTTTATTTGTGACATTTATAGCAGAAAATGTTTTAGTTTAGTTTTTATATTTACTTTGCCAGTTGTAATGATTCTGATCTTATTTTGATTTTCATATTTCAAAATATGGTAAAATTTAGATAAATAACCTCAGTTAATTACATAAAAGTGCAAACCAGTGTGGAAAAAACCCCCCCCGCCCAATTGTGTATATTCCTTTACAGCGTTTACTCAAAAAGAAATTTGGTTGACGCCAAATGGCGATAAATGCTCTATTCTGGTAACTCAAATATATTTTTTATTAATTTTTCTGATGTTAATATAGAAATTTGGCTGCTAATTTTCACGATATATGCCTAGAATTGGATGGACTATTAGCTGATTTTTTTTCGTTAAAATCTGCGTGTGACAGTCAGGAGAACGCCCTTGTTAGGGAAAATAATGTGCTTAGATATCCAATGGGGGGTGGGGGGGGGTGAGTCCCTTCTTTTACTGGATCACTGATCTCTCGCTTTCTATATATTATCGAATGTTTAAGAAGATATCACATACTTGTTAATAAAAAAGCTTACCCTGGCAGCCAATGAGGAGGTTGGCTTTTCCAACAAATCCCACAAACACTTCCGATATGGTGCACACCTTCCAAAACCAAAGTCCTCTTCTTCTCTTTGTCTCAATGATTCCGCTTCTTTTCTCATTTCTTCATAGACATGCTCCTTCTTTTGGTGATATTTATGCTGACAGCAAGATTCTAAATACAGCTCATCAACGCCCCAGTATTCCAAGTCATCACTGAATGCCAAAACACACATCTCCTCAACCAAATGCAACTTCCCAGTGCGATAGAAATTGATAACAGCACTGAACGAGCGAGGATGACGGTCAAAGAAATACTCATTGTCAACCAAGCTGTAATCATCACACAGTTCCATGATAGCCTCATGTGTGTTGCATTCTCTCAACCTTCCTAGACGAGTATGAGGCAGGCGTTCCAGCGTCTGCCAAAGAATCTCATGTTTTACACCCCCGACGTTGATGATAACACGACGGTTCAGCGCTCTGCTTCGGATAATCATGAACGACTCTGGTGGGAGAGACGACATGGACCTGGAGTGAGCGCGGGTTTGTTGCTGGAGTGGGGCTACATGTTGGGGATGAGGCCCATACTGTTGCACCACATCAGCAAATTGAGGTTGAGGTGTCATCGTGTTTGGCAGAGGTTGAACGGAAGGATTTGGCGTTGAGGCTGTTTGTTGGGTAGCGGGCGTTAATGTGAATACACCAGAGCTTGCCTTTTCCATTTTGTCGGAACTAGTCATTCTTTCAATACTCGTCCCCTCTATCCACTAAGGGAAAGGGGGACAGGACCGCTAACCGCAGTCACACTGACACATAGAAAAGACAAGCTTTCTCAATGAAAAAACTGTCCTTGGAGGTGTGCACTTTCCCTCCTTTTCACTTCCTCATCACTCCATTTTATGTCACTGGCACCGAAAGTACTTTGAATTCCAAAAAATGGCTGCACAGATGATGCTGCATGATGTTGGTTCCTGATGACCACATCGGAGAAGAACACCTGCAAATAAAAGTTCAAAACTATTAACACCATTCGATACACCTTTTATGCAATATAAGCATAAAAATATTAAAACAATGAACACAGCTTCTGAAAAAAATTAAATGCAAGAAGAGTTCATTACTTTCAAGGTGCTTATCGTTTCAATTCCTTCTACCTCTTGTTAAATATTAGGGTGGGTCGAATTTTCAAAAATTGCTCGAATCAAAATACAATAGTGTGGAAAAGTTGCTACTACTCATCAAGATAAAAGCAGTGGAAAAAAAAAAGTTTTGGAATCGGATATTTTCAGGTTGTGCATGAGCCCCAAAGTTTGAGAAATTAGTTATAAATTGACCTTTTTTAGAAATTTTTGAAAAGTGCCTTAAATTGGTCGGATTATCATGAAACTTCAAGTGTGGCAGTAGTTTGAAACTAGTTAATGAGAAATAATACTTGGATGAGCAAAAATACCCCAAAGAGAGCGGGGAGGGGTCGCTTAAGAACGAAAATGGGCCAAAATTGTGAAAATAAACCAAAATATTGTAGACGTGTTCATGACTTCACAAAAATAGGTTAAACATACTGTTTGATAACTGTTGCTGTGCAGCTCTTCACCCATTTCCATTCCATATTTAGTGAAAAGTAAAACGACCCTAAACTCACCATGGGGAGGTGGCCGCACTTCGAGTTCCACCCACACCTTTCTCAACCGACCAACCATAGTTGGACATTTAAACTACTCTTTTGATTTGATTTAGTTCCCCATTAACTGGACTTCGTTTTTAAATAATGACATTTGACAGCGAGAAAGCAAAGTTGCTCTGATGAAACCATCTCTGCTGTCACCGCCACATACTTTACTCACTGCTTCTGTGATTAGTTTCACAGTAAGTTTAACCTCCTGAGTGTGACATGGAAATTCGTTTATGTTGAAAGTTGTTATCTGCTTGGAATGAATGAGGTCTAAGAGTTCTTTGGATATTTCAGATGCTAGAAGTGGAGGACAGGTAATTTTCGTTGATGACTAGATGATCCACCTTGTCTAGTCTTTTGCATTAAAATTTACACCAGGAATGATGAACGTACGTACGGATTTGCATTTCTCTGGTCGTTCCTTGGCTTTTAAAATGGGTCTCAAAGCAAACTCTCTGACATGCTGTCTTTCGTCTTTCACCATAGCCAGAAAAAGATTCTCGAGATGGGCAAAGAAGGCATTGTTTTGGATTACTGGATCAATGATTGTTTTGAGATGATCTGGTAAATATCGGGAATCCTGAATACACTGAAACACATGTTTTGGGCCTTGAAGTATTGCTGGTTGGGTTTTGATTGTGAACCATAGAGGTGAGTATACTTTCAGGATGAACGTTGTGATATGAATAAGATTTGAAGATGGGTCTGAGGAAGCAACGTATAGTCTAAGGACTCTATTAGCCATTGTCAACCACCTGGAATGGCTGAGCAGTCCAGGGTTACGAATGATAAGATTTGGAGAACAAACACCTGAGCAGATGGCCAGTGAAATTTCAAGTAAATATTTTTGATCTTTGTTTAGGATAATCTTGTTCACTTTTGGAAGTATGCAATGAATTTCCAGAAATTTTGCCATTGGTAATTTTTCGCATCTTTGAAGGTGCTTTCCGATAGGTTCAGAGTACGACTACGGGGCATTTGTTTTGCCATCTAATTTTTCAATAAAGTGCCTCAATGGCAACTCATTGAAGTGGAGCATACAGATGGACCACTGAAAAATGTTTTTTGACGGAAAGTTCTATACACCTGATGGGTCTGTTTTTCCACACATTGTTTGTTCCATTGCATCCAATGCCTTTTTTGCCCATCCTGAAAACTTTTTTCTGGTTATGGTGAAAGACAAAAAAAATGCATGTCAAAGAGTTTGCTTTGAAACTCAGCCAGGGAAAAACCTGAGAAATGCAAATCTGTATGTAAGTTCACAATTCCCGATTTAAGTTTTAATGCAAAACACTACACAGGGTTGATCAGTTGTTCATCAGCGAAAAATACCTGTCCTCCACTTCCAGCATCTGCAACATTCGAGGAAATCTTAAACCTCATTCATTCCAAACAAATACCAATTTTCAACGTAGGCGAATTTCCATGGCACATTCGGGCAGTTAAACGTACTATGCAACTAATCAAAGAAGCAGCGAGAAAAGAATGTATGTTGACGATGACAGCAGGGATGGTTTCATCAGAGCAACTTTGCTATCTTACTGTCAAATGACAGTATTTGAAAACAAAGTCCGCCCTGCGGTGGCGCAGTGTGGTAACGCGTTCTCCTATTGCGCGGCTAATCCGGGTTCGACTCCCAGCAGTGCAAAAAGAACGCTTACTCAGAGATCTCATAAAGATCGCACTGCTCACTGTAGTCCGGGGTTTGGTTCCCTAGGCCTTAAGAGGTTCGGATTCCTCGGAAAACAGTAGGTCCCGGCGCAGCATGACCATTGTAGTCTTTGAGCCATAAAACCACAAAACAAACAAACAACAAAACAAAGTCCAGTTAATGGGGAACTAAATCAAATCAAGAGTAGTTTCCATGTCCAGCTATGGTTGGTCGGTTGAGAAGGGCGTGGGTGGAACTCAAAGTGAGGCCACCTCCACGTGGTGAGTTTAGGGTCGTTTTCCTTTACACTGAATGTGGAATGCAAACAGGCGAAGAGCTGCACAGCAATAGTTAATCAAACAGTCTGCGTAACCTATTTTTCTGAAGTCATGAACGCATCTACGATGTTTTATTTTTTTCACAATTTTGGCCAATTTTCATTTCAAAGCAACCCCTCCCCGCTCTCTTTGGGGGCATTTTCATCCATCCAAGTATTATTTCTTGTTAATTAGTTTCAATCTACTGCCACACTTGAAGTTTCATGATAATCTGACCAATTTAAGGCACTATTCAAAAGTTTCTAAAAAAAAAAGGTCAATTTATGGCTAATTTCACAAATTTTGAGGGTCATGTGTGACCTGAAGATATTATCCGATTCCAAAACTTATTTTTTCACTGTATTTATCTCGAGAAAAAGCAACTTTTCCGCACTATTACGTTTCGATTTGAGCAACTTTTGAAAATTCAACCTATACTATTAAATATTCCCATTATTAACTAATAACAGATTTTTTTAACAGATTTTTTTTAGCACAACCAGTTTGTAGACATATTTAAAATTGGTACTACTAGCACTGCTTTTTTTTTGGTCATGTACATGGATGCCCATGTGGGGAGAATAGAGAGGGGCTCAAGTCCCCCTAGCCATTCAAAAATTTGATTCCACCCCCCGGTTCCGCTATGTATTTACTTTCAAAAGTTTTACAGTCACATTTTAAAATAAGGTACTTTTTAGCTCATTGCTAATTGTCAAGCAGTATCAATTATTTTTGTAGCATTTTAGTATCTTGTACATTCACTAAAATGTTTGACAGCCTTGACTTTGCCAAGTCTTTTGACTCAGGTGCACAAGTGCACCTAAGCCACAAGACTTTGGTGCACTTGTGCACCTGATTTAAAAAGTTAATTTCAACCCCTGCCTTGACAATTGCAAGTTCTCCAGGTACATAGGAGGCAGGGATGGACTGGACCCAATGGTGTGCCATCATGAGTGATAGGATTTGAGCCTCCGAATGGGCAAGGGCTTGCACCATAGGCGTAGGCAGAAAATTCATAAGGGAGTTATAGGCTCAATGAGGGAGGGTTACAGAGCTACAACTCATATATTCCTATATTAAATATACAAAATTTCATTGCAATGGGGGTTACAATACCCAAAATTAACCCTGGCTACGCCTATGGCTTGCATCCTCTGAAAATCCGAGGTATGTACCCTTTAAGAGTACTTAATTCACCCCTAGTAAGAGCCATGATTAAGTGATGTTTATTAAGGGGTTCTGTGAGTAAGTATGCGGCATACGAAAGTGTTGCACACACTGGCATATACCGAGAGGAGGACAATGGCAGACGCAGACTTCCATTTTGAGGGCTCAAGGACAGAATTTGCCATAGTCTCAGAATAACACCCTTCATTTATCATGAAAGTTGAAATTTTTTACAGTGAAAAAATATATTTTGGGGGTCATGACCCCTGTGACCCCCTTGTGTCCGCCTTGGAGGGGGGGGGGGATGGAGTTATAACTACCCATTACAATGCAATTTTGTATATGTACATTAGGGTAGTCCTTAAAAATGAAATTTCAAAATTTGTTCATCTGACTGCCTCAATCCATTCCATTTATTGAAAAAAAAGTGAAAATTTTTTCCACAATTGGACGATATTTAGAGGTCGTTCTCTGAAGTGCAAGATAGGCACCAGGCGGCTAGTTCTCCAAGGTTTTCATTCATTGTATATCATTCTGAAACATGTTACTCGGTTATTTATTGTTCAGGCTTTTTAAAAATAATGTTTTAAATTTTATTTATGATAATAGATGGCGGGACAAGCTTAATGATTCTTACATTTATAGTTTCTAATATAAAAATAGTGTAATATTTTCTAATATAAAAGTAGTAATATGATGTTTTCTAATATTAAAAATAGTAATTACTCTCTAACCCAATGCCTTCATAGTTTGTTTATATTCTTTAGCTGTGTTTTACTCCACACAGGGTGTTGGGTGACCTTGGTTTAAGTCTTTAGAATTAATTTTTTATGCTCAATATCTCTAATTATTGACATTTCAAGTCTCAGAATTCTTCCAATTGGTATGTTAATATAATTACAAAATGTAATTGCTGAATATAGTTACAAAATGTAAGACTTTTGGTGATAACAGTGTTTTTGCTATTATTATAGATATTGTTAGAAAATGCAATCGTTGAATATAGTTACAAAATGTAATAGTTAAAAATAGTTACAGAATGTACTTGTTGAATATAGTTATAAAATGTGACAATTTTAGTGGCAACGATGTTTTTATTTACATTATTAAAGATATTGTTACAAAATGTAATTGTTCAATGGATATATATGATATTATTACCCTTTACAGGGATAATAATACAATTGCCAAATATGGTCAACACAGAAAAAGTTACAGGGTGAAATTTTTGTGAGTTTTTCATGGGGGAATTTATTATACAATAATTTTTGCCACCCACATATATGTAGCTCAAACTAGAGTTTTTTTCGTTTTGGAGAAAAAGAGATGCCATCCTCATCGAGTCATTCCATGTCAAATCACCCAGAGGTGGTTGCTGGATCATTTTATTAATTTTTTATATTTTCACCATAGGTGGTCTGACTAATGACTTGTGCAAAACTATTTTTGAAAATTTTTTTATCTGCCGCCATTTTGGATTTATACTCATTTTTCTTCGCAGCGGCAAGGAAAAATTACCATTTACGAGGGTTTTGAATAAAGGCTGCTGTGTGGTTTCTATTACAAATAGCATGTTCTGGTTTTCATTGTCTTAAAGTAGAGATCCTAGCCTTTCAAAAAATGTATATGTATGTAAGATAAAGTTTTGGTAACTGAGACTTTAATGGGCTTAAATATAGCCCTCATAATGAAAAATTTTACCGATTTTAAAGATTTGTAAAGTCAAAAGGGCTTGAAACTACAGTATGGAATTTTTTTTAAGTACTATAACTAGAAGGGTCTCCAGCCATGGTGAAATAAATCCTGAGTTGTAAGCCCTTCTGGCGGATTTTGAGCTCAGAAATTGGAAAAATTCCAAAATTTGTGAATTTCAAGGTCAAATATCTCAAAAGGGGGACCTGCCAAAAATTAGAATTTTTGGCCATGGATGTTTGCTCCTACTAGTACTTAATAAAACCTGTAAAATTCATTTTTGAAATCACACGGATGTTCATGTTATAGGCTGTCAAACATCTCTAAAAATAATGTGAAAACATGATAAAAGTAGGCTTAAAATGCTCTATTTCCATTATTTTATAATCTAAAAATATATAAATTAATATCATTATTTTATAAAGGTAAAAATAATTCATTATAGATGAGGGATCATATTCTGTGTAAAAAGTTAGGCTACATGTGTTTCTTCCCATTATTGCAATGCAAATTTTCTTTTATTTCTAAAATTATGTTCTATTTACACCATTCAAGATATAGTTCTATAAAATAAACCATTACTTTTTTCAGTTTCTATTTTATATTTGAATACATACTACTGTGTTTTGTTAATCAACATCTATTTCTTCATACGTGCTTGTAACTTCAGTGACAGTTCTGTGTTCTTCTGTTAAGTAATGTTGTATGTTCTCCAAGTAGCAGTGGTGAAGTCACATGGTGTCAGAACATCAATAATGTTGTTCAACTTCACCCAAATAACATCATTTCTTTGTAAAGTAAAACTAGTTGATGGCCCACCAGGATTGAAGAACATCACCTTAATATCATTGTTTTCTTTTGACATTTTGATTACTTTACCCACATACCACCTGTCGTTGTAAACACAAATGACATTGTCATTTTTAGCTATTTCACTAAAATCAAATGTTCTTGGTGATCCATCAATTCTGAACTCCACATGGTTATTCTGAAATGATGCAGATATTCTGCTTATCAGAAGAGTTGACAAGTCTTTGGGTACGTAACGGTGGTGATCTCTTGTTCCTTCAAATCTCTGAGCTTCATTCAGAAATCATTTGAAGCAGTCATTCAGATGCCCTTGCTCATATTTTATGTCACTTTCAGTCACCAAGATAAAGTTTATGCCTTTAATATTTTCCATACAAAATTTATACATGGCCTTTGGTGTAAGGATGTGGTCCTCAGTTGTGCGCTGTAGACTTGCTTTTGCCACAGGTCTCTTTACCGTTCCATTATCACGATTACCAATTCCATTACAAGGACTCTTGCCATGACTTGTGGCAAAGAAATGCCACTCAGCAGCCACACCAAAGTATTGTTTATGCTTACATAAGTCGATAAAATTCTTTCTATTCGTATACTGGGCCACTGAGCCATCAGAGAAATAATAGGTCTTCTTTAGACTTGGGTTAAACAACTGGACAAATGGAATCAGCTGCTTTTGGAAAGCATAAACAGCAACTGTATTATGTACAATGTAGTCACTTACAATAGAGAGACTTTTGATACATAGAGCTGCAGAATGAGTCTTAAAATAAACACAAAAAGGGTGGATAATGGCTTGGGCATTAATCCAGTGATAACTCTGAATTTCGTCTTGTGTAATAAGTGTGTAGTTTTTGGAGAAATCATCGATCACTACACACTCATCTTGTGACAGATTTTTTTTTTTGTCAATTTCAGAAATCGTGATTGACTCTGTGCAACAAAGTGGTAACTTTTTAATTTCAGTAACTTTGAAACTAAATTTTCTTTAAACTCTGATATTGTTTCTACAGTAGTCACGAAATTGCAATAATCAGTTGTCATCCACTACTTGTATGTTATTGTTTTATCATCGTTTTCATCAGAATCATCCAAACAGAGACTAGCTTTATATAAGTTTAAATTTTCTATTTCAGGACAATTTGGACACTCACCTATCATGCACTTCTCATTGTTTACATCACACACTACTTTTTGAAGCAAAGATTTCCAGTCATTAATCTTTGCTGCTGAAGCCATCAACTTCACATTTTGATGACTGACAAACACACGGAATGAGCACCATTTAGGCTTCAGCTCGCAAAATTTAGAAAATCCTAATTTTAATGGTAGATGCTCTTCTTTAAATTGTTGGTACAGCCCTTTCAAATCAGATAGACATAGTCTCTTCTGTTTCAATTCCTTGCTTCCATCATCCAGATGATCTGACTTCGTGTCTTTTATTCAGGGGCACATTCTGCTTACTTCATCACTGTTGTAAAATTTTATAACCAAATCTTTAGTTTCTTCTTTTAATCTTCTCCCTGGGTTCACTAAATTCACTTCAGGAATGACACCATATTTTTCTACAAGTATTCGTGTTTTCTTCACAAGGTACTCACTCACACCTAGTTCTTGTGCTGTTTTTGTTATTAATCAGCTCTTTGAGGTTACACTGATCACTTTAATTCTTTCACTATTAGATGTGCAACATTTAATCCTTTCTTTTAGACTCTGCATTAAATACTCTATGTCTCTTTCAGCAACATCTTGCCTTTTCCTATTTGTTTCCTCGTCTTTTTCTTCATCCTCCAACTCATACTGTTCATTGAACAAGTCACCTAGTTTCTGTTTAATTGCACAAGAAAACTTTTTAACCGTATGCTTAACTTCCAAATGTTTTTTTATTATCACTAAGTTTCCTGATTTTGATGGGTGAAACTCCTAATATTCCAGCTGCTTCATTTAAAGATCCCACAGCTATTTAAGGAGCTGTGAAAGGTGCTTTTTTCAGCAATATCATCATCAGTCGCATTACTGCTAGCGAGTCTTTTATGGCATACAGAACAAACAAATTTTCCTGGTATAAGTTTTAATGTGTGCCATTTTTCACACATTTCCACAGTTACTTCTCTCAGGATTTTTTTGATCACCTTTCTATGTAAGGAAAATGGGTCACAACATGAATTTCCAAACAAATGTCAGTATTTTTCGGTATACTTCTTATAATGATATATACAAATACTATCTATTTCTTCAAGTTCAACTCTTTTCCTCAGAAGAAAAAGTTCTGAATCACTTATTAAATCTGATGATGGCTTAATAATTGACTTTCTATAAGGATCATTTTGACAACTCCCACCAACATAACAACTTACTGAACACTCCATGATTATTCTCATAATATTTTTAAAACTACTAAATCTCACAAGCATGTTCAGTGCACATGTTTACTCTCTGGGAGTTCACAACACACTGATTAGCTGGCTGCACCTTTTGGTGTTGGTTGATTTTTACTTTTGGTGTTGGTTTGATTTTTGGTGTTGATTTAATTTTCACTTTTGGATTCAGTTTCATTTTCACCTTTCGTTCTAGTTTTATTCTCACTTCTTGCTTTAGTTTCATTTTCCTTTTTGGTTTTAGATTTTATTTTTACTTCTTTTTATTTGTTTTGTTTTCCACTACATCATATGTATTAAAAAAAAAAATAGATAACTCTGTATTATGAAAAGATTCCTATCTTAAATTCTTTTTACACTTATAAAATTTTTAGATTATAAAATAATGGAAATGAGGTCATTTTAAGCCTACTTTTATCATGTTTCACTCGTCATTTTTAGAGACATTTGACAGTCATTAACATAAACATCAGTGTGATTCCCAAAATGATTTCACAGGTTTTACTAAGTATTAGTAGGAGTATCCATGGCCAAAAATTCTAATTTTTGGCAGGTCTCCCTTTTGAAATATTTGATCTCGAAATTCACAAATTTTGGAATTTTTCCAATTTCTGAGCTCAAAATTCTCCAGAGGGGCTTACAACCCAGGATTTATTTCACCATGGCTGGAGACTCTTCTAGTTATAGTACTTGAAAAGAAATTCTATTTTGTAGTTTCAAGCCCTTTTGATTTTACAGACCTTTAAAATCAGCAAAATTTCTCATAATAAGGGCTATATTTAAGCCGATTAAAGTCTCAGTTACCAAAACTTCATCTTAAATACATATACATTTTTTGAAAGGCCAGGATTTCTACTTTAAGACAGTGAAAACCAGAACATGCTACCTCTAATAGAAACCACACAGCAACCTCTTTTAAAAACCCTTGTAAACAGTCATTTTTACTTTACTTGCCGTTGTAAAGAAAAATGGGTGTAAATCCAAAATGGCCACAGATAAAAAAATTTCAAAAATAGTTTTGAGCAAGTCACTAACAAGACCACCTATGGTGAAAACATAAAAAATTAACAAAATGGTCCAGCAACCATTTAATATATAATTGGGTGATTTCGTGTGGAATGACTCCATCCTGGATTCGAACCAGGTGTCCCTAAATTGATGTAGTTACAAAATGTAAGACTTTTGCTGGCAATATCGTTTTTGTTTTCATTAGTATAGATATTGTTACAAAATATAATTGTTGAATTGATATAGTTTCAAAATGTAGGAATTTTAGTGGCAACAGTGTTTTTTGTTTATATTATTATAGACATTGTTAGAAAATGTAATTGTTGAATAGATATACAGTAAAACCTCCCTACAAGGATATATAATATAACAATAAATCCCTCTACAATGACAATTGTTTGTTCTCGGTCCCTATAATATTGTTATAGACAGGTTTTACTGTAGTTATAAAATGTAAGATTTTTGCTGGCAACAACCTTTTTGTTTACATTATTATAGACATTGTTACAAAATGTAATTGTTGAATAGATATAGTTACAAAACGTAAGAATTTTAG
>QLNU02014802.1:81551075-81570901 GCA_006491805.2 Dysdera silvatica | reverse complement strand
ATTATCTTAGATACTAACTGTAGTACTTTTTTAATATTTTCATAGTAAGGTGTGAATTTGATGTATGAAGTAAAATTGATGTATAAGTATAAACATGCCTCGTTATACACGGTTTCCAGAGAACTGGCTGAGTGAAAAGAATGGAAATAAACATTTAATTGAATTGTGGTGTGAAAAGCATACTGACTTTATGGCACACTGCTTCATATGCAAATGACCTTTAGTATTACAAATTCAGGAATACAACAAGTATTATAACATACAAATACGTCAAAACACAAGATTTTGGTGACAACTGCTTTATCCAAAGATCAAACAAAATTCACAGTGTCAGTTTCATCATTTGGACAAAAGTCTTCAAATTTTGTATCTAGTGCTGAAACTTTGAAACACTGGAATGTGAATGATGCTGATAGAGTATCTAATGCAGAATGTTTATGGACAATGAAAATTGTTGAAGCTGGTTACCCATTCAGTTCTTGTAAAAATTAGAAAAATGTGTTTTGTAAAATGTTTCTAGACAGCAAAATTTCTAAGCCATTTACGCTAGGACAAACTGAGGTTTCATATGAAATTGCACACGGACTTGGACCATATTTTCATAATCATTTGATTAGCTCTGACTAGAAAAGTGACTCTTATTTTACCATATCATTTGATAAGGTAGCAACTGAAGATGGAAAGAAACAGACATTCACATTCGATACTGGGACAGTGATCAGGAGAAGGTTGTATGTCAATTCTTGTGTTGCTTTGTGCTTGGTCATGCAACTGCTGATATACTTAAGGAAAAGATACTGTTATCCCTATCAAAAGATCACTTGCCTCTTAATAGATGATTACTTGCGATTGGTTCAGATGGGCCTCCAGTGAATGTGAAACGTCTGAAGGATATTCATTCTATTTTCAAAAGCGAGGGTTTGCCAGGTTTAATTAATATTGGTATATGCAATTTGCAAATCTTGCATAATTCTTTTAGGAATGGCATAACTCAGTGCTTAAGTCATTGGGAGATCGAAGACTTTTTGGATGCCGTACATAAGTATCCAGCCAGAAGTGAGGATTTTCACAATATTCAGAATAACCTTGAAATGGAGCAGAAACACATGTTGAGTTTTGTTAACAATAGCTGGTTTTCTATGGTCCCTGTTATTTCAGTAATAACAAAGCAATGGTCTGCCTTAGAGGAGTATTTCCTTGAGTACATCCTCAAAAACAGCAAGAATTAGGGCAAGTCTAAACTTTATCTAAGTATTAGATCTCACCTGAAGGATCCAACAACTTTAGCCCACGTGCTTTTCCGGAAGTCAGTGGATGAGACTTTTGATAAATTTCTTCTTTTAATGCAACGAGAAGAACCCTTGATACATATTCTATATGATGAAATCTGCTGTGTTATTCGAAGCCTTGGTTCAAGAATTGTTAAACCAGAACTGTTGGGAAATATGTTTGGAAGGAACTTAAAGAACTTTGATTTCAATAACCTGGAAAATATTCTTCCAACAACTGAAATTGATGTTGGAATTCTTGCCAGGAATGAAGCTTTAAGACTGAAGGAAAAAGAATTAAAACTATTTTTCCATGAGGCGAAACATTTTATTTTGGCAATCATTGAATATTTACTTGATAAAGTTCCTCTGAGCTACGTTACTGGAAAATATCCAGTGCTTTCATCCATTATTTAAGATGGAACTAATGTCTTTAAAGTACATACCAAGAGTGGCTAAAGAAATGCCACTTATTTTCCACTAGAATAATATAGATGAGCTTTCTGACGAATGGAAATTATACATGATTGAACAAGTGAATGAATATGCCCTGACAACTGAAACAAGGGAAGATAGAATTGAAAATGTAGATGATCTGTTTGAAGAATCGGAGATTCAAGATGATGAGGAACCTGCAAACAAAAGTTCCACTCCTGTAACAAGAATAGATGTTTATTGATCTGATATCCTGAAGAAGAAGAATCTTGGGGAGAAATACCTTCTACTTTCTCGTTTAGTCAAAGCGGCACTGGCACTTTCCCATGGGAAGGAGAGAAGGGTTTCGCTTAACAGACTCTTTCTTAACTCAAATCGTCCACTGTTAAATGAATTATAAGTGAATGGTCTTCGTACTGTGCAGGCTGCAGTAAAAGTAAAGAATGACATTTGTGACATACCTATTAACCCTCTGTGCCTGAAATATTTCCGAGAACCACATAGTAAATACAGAAACTATTTGAAGAGCGTAAGAATAAACTTTCAGCTAAAAAAAATGAAAAGAAATCATCCTTCGGATGTTGAAATACTTGAGAAAAAAATTAAAAGGCTACAGGAATTAATCAAAACAAGTCATTCACTGATTCGGGAAGCTAATGAAAGACTTTCAAAAGGTACTAAAAGAACGGATATGAAAAAAATGTCAGCTGCACAGGCCTTGCTAGAGTCGGGGCATGAACAACTCATAGTAAATGCAGAGGAATTGAAGCATACAGAAACTACATTGTTCTCACAGATAAAGAGGGCTAAGAAGTAGCCAGCATAGAACAATAAATCCTTTTAGGGAACTTTATCTAACATTATGGTTTTGAAATGATCACATGAATGACTGTTTCTAAAACATCTAAAGTTTGGTTAACGTTATGGTACCGACTTCTAGTTGGATGGACGAATTATGATTGCAAAAATTGTACCACATGTGATATAAATTGTTAACATAACTATCTGAAGGTTTCATTCAGTCCTTTTGCTACTTGGGTGACCATGTCTTATTTTTCATCTACACTTTGTTTAGTAGTATAATTCTCATTTTTCTTTCTTCTTGCTTTTTTTGCATTTACTGTATATTATTAACAGTTAGATATGTTTGTTGCCCTTTAATTCACTGGCACAGGTTCACATTTGAACTTACGCCTATCATTTGGTATAATAACGTGTGTATTGTGTAGTGAGAATTGAATATCTGCCATACTACACGTGTCAAACTGACATAGACGGCGGATGGGGGAATAGTTGGTTTTAAACCCGTCTCTCAAAAAGATTTTTTTCTCATAAGAAAAATCAGAAGGTTTAGAAATATACACCCGCCTCCTGTTTTTTTTGTTTTGTTTTTGGTGCTACTGATACGTCCTATATTTATTTCATAAATGTCCTATATTTTTTTAAGTTGTGACTATGACCCCTGTATGAGATATTATTACCCTTCATAGGGATAACACGGCTGCCACGTTGTGGTCAACACAGAAAAGCCTCCGGGAGTGGGGTTTGTGTTTTTTCGTGGGGAATAATTACACATGAAAAACCTGCGTTTATTAGCTCAAGCTAGAGCTTTTTGTTTTAGAAAAATAAAAGACGTCGTCCTCATCGTGGATTCGAACCAAGGTCCCATCGTTGAGCACGGAGTGTATTGACCGCTAGATGAACGAGGGAAGCTCTAGCTCAGTGGTTCCTAACCTTTTTCAAGCCGCGACCCCTCTCTATCCGCCGCCGCCACATTTGCATAATAAAAGTATTTTAACGGAGTAAAAAAGCAAAAACAAACCACATTAAATATAAAAATATATTAATTATATATATATCATATTAATTATATATATTAATGTATATTATAGATATGAAGTTAACAACCGTTAGTAGAATATTGCAATGTGTGTAGCCATGTTGTTATAAAAGCGTTGGAAACATTTGGTATGAAATTCCTTATAAAAATAATTGCAACTAAAAATAGTTTCGGCCATTCTCCAGAAACCTGTTCACGACCCCCAGGTTGGGAACCACTGCTCTAGCTTGAGCTAATAAACGTGGGTGTCGGAATTTTCATGTATAATTATTCCCCATGAAAAACACACAAAAAAAACTGGCCCCGAAGGCTTTTCTGTGGTGACCACTACGTGTTATTCCTGTGAAGGTTAATAATATCTCCTATCCTTATATACGGAGAAAAATAGCGTTGTCCCTGTTCTCGTTCTTCTAGCGGACAAGGTACTCCGGGCTCAACGGAGGGACCCTGGTTCGAATCCAGGATGAGGACGGCGTCTCTTTTTCCTCCTAAAACAAAAAGCTCTATTATGAACTAATAAACGTATGTATCGGAATTTCCACGTATACTGTGATATTACCGAATTATCGATACCAGTACCGCCAATATTGAATGAAAAGTATAGATATCTTCCCATATCGGTAGTATCGTAACGTCCCTACATGTGGTACGATAAATGAACGCATTAACTCTCCGTCACCGTTGAGATTATTATAATTAATGAACGCGCATTTTCGGAAGATCATGGAAGTTAGGACAATGACGTCATACGTGTGTGGGCGACAGAAATGTTGGAGACTAAATATGCTAGGAACTTCAGCATGAATGCTTGGCATTCTTTTGGCGGTGACGACGCTCCACTTCGTTTATTTATGACTGTGGCATTTAAATAGCCAAACGCATTCTGCAATATGCAGAACATTAAGTTTGGCGCCTTTGTAACCTTCAAATGTTAATTAAACGAATGACAAATTAATCGCCACTGTGCGAAGACGTCAATATTTTGTGCTCATGAAAGTTTTAATTTCGTTTAGATGTGCAACCAGAGACGTAGCCAGGGAGAGGTTATGGGGGTCGTCACCCCTTTCATTTCAATGAAATTTTATATATTTAACATAGGAATATATGAGTTGTAGCTCTGTAACCCCTCCCATTAAGCCTATAACCTCCCTTATGAACTTTCTGCCTAAAACTCTGCATACTTTTTTAAATAAAATTATTTTATGCATGTTTCTAAATAGAATTTCTGCTTATAAAAATTTAAGTTGTGAACGAGATTCATAAAGCAGGGATTTCTCATCGTCTAAAAGCTATTTTAAAGCTTAGTCACTGTATGCCAGTGGTTCCCAACTGGTGGTCCGTGGACCATTGGTGGTCCGCCAAAGAGTCCCAAATGGTCCGCGAGACGGGTCATTATTTAAAAAGAAATAATAATTAATAAAAACGCTTATAAAAATTATTATTAAATATTAAAATTAAATATAAAAATGAAATTGATAGTATATTTGTAGTATTTTACAATCTGACGGAACTTCAGAAAACGGTTCGTATTAAAAGTAATTCGTCTTAAGCGTGTTCATCTTAACGAGGTTTGACTGCATTATCATTAGATTTTATTATTTCTTTTTCTGTTTATTTATTTATTTTTACTAAAGAACGATTTTACAAACACATTTCCCCCAAAAAGACTCAGCTCCCTTTTTAAGTACTTGCTTCCACAACTCTTGAGAATTTTTCAAAGTGGTCCGCGGGTACAATTGAAGTGGAAAAGTGGTCCGCGGCTTAAATTGAGTTGGGAACCACTGCTGTATGCGCACTGATTATGATGCACTGTTACTTTAGATGGAAACAGAGTCGTAGCCAGATTGGGGCTATAGGGGGTTGAGCTCCCTTGGAAATGCAGTCAGCTTACCTTGGAAAATATTTTTTCTCAAAATAAAATATTGTAGACTTTTATTTTAAATTTTTTGTTTTGTATTAAATTGTACATGATAATGGAAATTGTTCTTTGACGTTAAAAATGTATTCAAAATAGCTTTCTACTGTAGATCTTGTGTATGTAATTTTTTTTACATAGGTTTGAGTCTTCATATACTTTATAATAAGGATTGGGGAAATTATAGAGGGGTATACTAAAAGTTTTCAATGCAAAAATTACATTAAGAAATTTATTTATTAACGTTAAATATATTATTCTACTTACATATTTAGTAATAATGAATATATTGACCTGCAAAAGGGTTGCTGGTATCTAACTGGAAGGAGACCCACACGCTGAACGTATGTGACGATGTGTGGAACCGGCCAGGCCAGTAACCTAGTGTCCTACCCCGCCTTCAAGTGGTGCAGGCTGAGCTTTCTATTTATGTGGCAAATTAATATTTGCTGCACGGATAGAAAGGCGGAAGGGGAGGGCTAATTCACCAACCCGTCTAGCCAGCGTGGTGAAATTATGGCTAATTCCTCCATTATGTTGACACACCAGAAACCATGGCCCCTAGTCTCCAGGTGCTGGAGTGCTCCTGATCAAGGCAGCGGTCAGTGTGGCATGAAAGCAGGGGGTGCTAAGAATCACTGGAATGGCCCAGGCTGCCGTTTGTTATTGACCTTGGCAACGTATAATGGACGATCCCTTGCTTCTGAAGCAAAACTTCAGGAATTGGAAGAAGAACTTGACAAGATCAAATGGGACATTGTAGGACTCAGTGAAGTTAGAAGAAAAGGTGAAGAGTTGGTGGAACTTAAAAGTGGACATTTGTTTTATTATAGAGGAACGGAAACTGGAAGAACAAGTGGTGTTGGCTTCTTAATCAACAAAAGAATTAAAGACTGTCTTCTGGAAGTTGAAAGTACATCAGATCGAGCAGCGAGGCTCGTTGTTCAACTAACCCAGCGATACCAACTTCAAATAGTACAGGTATATGCACCAACATCAAGCCATACCGACGAAGAGGTTGAAGAATTTTATGAAGAAATCAAAGAGTTACACACCAAAGGGAAACAACATATCAAGCTCATCATGGGGGATTTCAATGCAAGAATTGGACAACAGGAACAAGGAGAGACATCGGTTGGTAAATACGGATATGGGGAAAGGAATGAACGTGGCGATCAACTCATCGAATTTGCAGAAGCTGAAAACCTTAGCATCATGAATTCATTTTTTAAGAAGAAACCGCAAAGAAAATGGACATGGAAACACCCAAATGGGGGAACTAGTGAAATTGACTATATCCTGGCAAACAAGAAATCAATTATTGAAGATTGCAGTGTACTGAACAGATTTAATACTGGAAGTGATCATCGAATGGTGAGATGTAAAGTGCACTTAAATACTAAATTAGAACGACAGAAGCTCATTAGGAAACAAGTAAGTAAGAGGGTGGATTTAAAGAAATTAAAAGAAAATACCGAGGCATTCAAGTTGGAATTAAAAAATCGCTTTTCTGCACTGGAAGGACTTATTGATGAAAGTGATATCTCAGAAGCAAATGAAAACATTGTTAAGACAATAGTTGAAACTGCTGGGGAAATTGGTGGTGTAACCTGTAAAAAGCACAATAGCAAATTATCTGAGAAGACGAAACAGCTCATGAAAAGGCGAAGAGATATGAAGGTGGACAATCGAAATACCAGTTCCAGGATTGAGTACATAGAACTTTGTAAAACTCTGCGCAAAAGCATGAAAGAAGACATAAGAAAATTCAATTGTGAGTTAGTAAGGAAGGCCATTGAAAATAACAAGAGCCTTAGGGTTGTTAAAGGAAGTTTATCTGTTGGGAAGAAACACATCATTGCATTAAAAGGAGAGGATGGCACCGTAACAAGAAATAGGGAAGAAATACTTAGAAGAGTTGAAGAATTCTACAAAAAACTATATGAAAGTAACAGTGGATTAAACGAAGACACTGAAATAGTCGAAGGAACAGCTCCTAAAATCTTAAAAGAAGAAGTTTCATTTGCAATAAAAAGTATGAAGAAAGGAAGAGCCCCTGGCGATGATGGTATTACATTAGATATCCTAAAAGAAGCTGGAGAATATGTAGAAGACATACTTGCAAAATTCTTTACCAAATGTCTTAACAGCGGTAACATACCAAACCAATGGGATTCTGCAACAGTAATTCTTTTGCATAAAAAAGGTGATAAAGAGGATTTGAAAAATTACCGACCAATTAGCTTGTTACCTGCTATTTATAAAATCTTCACAAAAGTGCTAACACATCGCCTGCAGAAAAAATTAGATGCAGCTCAACCAAGAGAACAAGCTGGATTTCGAAGTGGATTCAGTACAGTGGACCATATTCAAGTATTAAGAGAATTAATTGAAAGAACACATGAATATGAACTTCCATTGTGTGTTGCATTTATTGACTATGAGAAGGCCTTTGACTCTATTAAAACATCAGCAGTCATCAACTCTTTAAGATCAACAGACATTGAGGATGTGTACATTGACATGGTGAAACGTGTGTATAAAAATGCAAGTGCAAAATTTCGGTTACATAAAGATACCAAAACTATCAAACTTGGCAAAGGGGTGAGGCAGGGAGATACCATTTCTCCAAAACTTTTTACTTCAGCTTTACAGATGATTTTTCAGCTGATAAATTGGAATAACAAGGGAATAAAAATAAATGGTGAATATTTAAATCATTTGCGGTTTGCTGATGACATTGTTATTTTTTCAACGAACCCATCAGAACTCCAAGACATGGTACAGGAGCTCTCAACTAGAAGTAAAGAAGTTGGACTCAAGATGAACCTACAAAAAACTAAGATCATGTTCAATAATTTTGTAGAGGAAACAAAAATACAAGTTGACAACATTGAGCTAGAAATTGCTGATTCATATATTTACCTTGGCCAGCTGATTTCAATGGATGGCAACATTATGAAAGAACTCAACAGACGTATTAAACTTGGCTGGAGTGCATTTGGAAGAAACAGTTTTATCCTGAAGGGGAAATTGCCTTTGTGTCTAAAAAGAAAGGTCTTCAACCAGTGTGTATTGCCAGTCCTCTCTTATGGATCAGAGACATGGAGTCTAACAGTTGGAGCAATACGAAAGTTACAGACAACGCAAAGGAGCATGGAGAGGTGCATGCTTGGAATAACTAGGAGAGATCGAAAAAGAAACACTTGGGTGAGAGAGCAAACTAGAGTAGAGGACATCATTGTTAAAGTAAAAGGGCTGAAATGGCGATGGGCTGGGCATATTGCAAGAAGAACTGATCAACGATGGACAACAGAAATTCTGAACTGGATTCCAAGAGACCACCGAAGACCTAGAAAACGTCCTCAAACTAGATGGGTGGATGAAATAAGAAAACAGGTTGGGGTGACGTGGAAGCGAATTGCTCAGGATAGACTTGTGTGGAAAGCATTTGGAGAGACCTTCATCCAGCAGTGGATAGATAATGGTTGAATATGATGATAATATTAATAAAATACATAAAAACATTTACGAATTTTAATCCCCGTAGCTTTTTGAGACCCCTGTAACAAGGGTCTTGCTACGAGTCTGGGTAGAAAGCAAAAGAAATATAGAGGCCCTAAATTTTTGACGCCACCCTCTGAAATATGTTTGTAGACCACTCTCGTTTACTGAGAGAGAGAGAGAGAGAAATCACGGTCGTGTCTTGCTTAGCCAACTGAAAATTTAGAACGTGGGAAAAAAAATCCGAACTTTACTAAATTGAAATGTGCTGATTTTGGGTTGTCATATCAAATAAAACTTCTGCTTCCCAAAACATAAATCAATTGCGCTGACTGGAAATACGAAGGTCAGCAAAAGACAAAATGGCAAAAATCCACCGTTTTGTGCCAAATTCTGTAAGCTATGAATTACGCCGCACTAAATTCGTTGTCATCTGAAATTGATCGGCTATTGAAAACGTTAACACTGACTACAGTTAAGCCGTAACTTCTGGACAGTTTTGGCACTTCTTCCAACTTTGTAATGCATAGACACCGTAACTTGTCCCGCTTGCTCTGTGTACGAGTATTTGGTATATTTCGTACATTTGTATGAACCGTTGATCGAAATATATTATGAATTATGCCAGCTCGTAAAAGTGAATGGAAAATAGCGGAGCAGTACATGGACAAGAATCATCTTAACACATTCGAGGGCCCTGGAATCGATCATCTATTGGCGCTCCTTTTTACATTAACTTTTATATTTTCAAATTTTTACGGTAAGAAAGATATATTATGGACTGAAAAAAAAATTATACCGATTTAGGGCTCCTGTTTGAGTCGGGGGCCCGAGTGAGGGCACCTTGGTCAACCCTTTAGGATGGCACTGTACGTGGACAGTACATCAATAGCAATCAAAAGAAAGTAGACAATATGGGGCAATAGATGAAAAGGAAAATAAAGAAATAAAAAGACGATCTCACCTTTGCAGCACAGGAATAAGCATTAAGTACAAATTCAACAAAGCGAGGACGGATAAAATCAAATTTGGACGTAAGTAACGCTTCTGCAAATAAGCACTGGAAACTGCAAAATGGTGTGATTTAAAAAGATCCTATGTGTGCACAATGTGTGCAACAGCAAGAAATTTGTAAAAATCGATTATAAAGAATTGCACAATAAAGTAGCCAACATTATTCACCCATGCATCTCTTGCAAGTAAAGATCGACTTTTAAACGTTTGTTAGAAATGACTAAAAAACTTCAAAACAGCTGTTATAAATGACTAAAAAAGTTAAAAACAGTTGTTGGAAATGATTAAAAAGCTTCAAAGCAGCTGTTAGAAATGGCTAAAAACTTCAAAACAGTTGTTGGAAATGATTAAAAAGCTTCAAAACAGTTATTAAAAATAACAAACAAAACTTCAAAACAGTTGTTGGAAATGATTAAAAGCTTCAAAGCAGTTGTTAGAAATGACTAAAAAGCTTCAAAACAGTTGTTAGAAATGAGAACAATTTATTTTCAAATTTGACGCGCGATAATAAGCATTTGTCACACAATACTCTAAATATAATAGATGGAGACAAAAAAATTAGTTTGTAGACATGACAATACCTAGAAATGGATGAGAAAAAAATAAAAAAAATGTAAAAATATAGAAATTGGGGTGAAAAGGCTTCGAAGAAAGGTAGTTAGTTACAGCTGGTCGCAAACGTAGTGGATGCATTAAGTGCAATTTCCAAAAATTTGAAACACTATTTCATCACGAACTCCCCGCATTCGTCCATAGCCAACGCCTTTCCCTTGCATTTAATATAGAAAGCGATAATATTGAATCACTCTGCATTAATGTGCGTATGCGCAGAACACGCGCCTATATATCTGTCACATACATCCGATCAAAGGTCAGTGACACATAAGACATATTGATTTGAAGCAGCTGTAAGAGGCTGGGAAACAATTCGCTTGATGACCTGACAGTTGCGATCGTTCAAATGCACAGTCGTGCAGGCACGAATCTTTCAGACACAATAGTACACAGAAAAGACATTAATGACATTGAAAAAGTACCACAACGGAATGTTGTTGTCAAATACCACTAAAATGCTCGCTAGAAACATGGTTAGTTGATCCAAATAAAGCCAGCAACTGGAATAGTAATAATGAATTCAAATAATTTCTATCTGCAAGGCCGATGGTAGCAGTATTACCATAGGCGTAATTTAGGAGTTTAATTTTTTTTTGGGGACAAAAGCCTGTACATATAATATATATATAAAGCCACAAGACTGGGGGAGGGGGGCAAAAATAGAATTTTTCTTATGCTCTAAAAACTGAAGGGGCACTTGCTTCCCCACTAAAAAAATTTACGCCTATGTTTTCACCATCCTTCTTACATAAACTTTGGGAACGCTATGAGGTGGAATGTTACTTTCGCCGGCTTGAGATAAATAGTTGGTTTTAAGACTGCCAGACCCCTATAAATGGACAATGGTCAGCTACAACTCGCCATTTTGCTTTAACTCAATGATTTGCGACGTAGATTATATTCCGAATTTTCTTTCAAAGGATTATTCTAGATGACGTTGTGCTGACTAATTGCCTCGTGATTTTTCTGTTGTGATCTAGAGGATATGATGCTTTACATTTTTTATGTTATCGAAGATTCAACCTTTCTCCGGTCTCCGGGTTGTTATGAAAAATTACGTTTGCATGGAGCCGAACTTTTAAGTTGTAAACATTATAGTAGAGGGATAGAATGGAAAGTGTATACTATTGTAGGATCAGAAAAGTTGCACTTTTTCTTTTAAAAAGTCGTGAGAAAGTAATGTATTATCGTGAAATGGCAGCGATAATACTGATTGTGAGAAAAAAAAGCCCCAAAACTGGAGGAGGGGAGGGGGGCAAAAATACACTTTTGCCCCTGCTAAAAAGAAACTGGGGGCACTTGCCCCCGCCAAATTACGCCTATGAGTATTACCTTGATAAATCACTCGCAGAGCAAAGGAAGTTATCGTGCGTTCGATTGATGGGCAGTGCGATCTCACGAGCTTTTCATTACCGGCGAAATGTTTCATCCATTGAGTCATGGATAAGTAACAAACTCTCTCCTGCTCCAATTTGTCCGTCGTGAAGCTTTATATACGCTCGCAGGGGAGAGTTTGTTAGCTGTCCGTAGTGCAACGGGCAGAGCATTTCACCGGGAATGCAAAGGTGGTGGGATCATAGCCCACCGGACGAATGAAAATTATTTTCTCTGTGAATGATTTATCAAAGAAATGGAATATTATTAGCGTGTGCCCGTATACAGAAGGGGAATCTTAGGGAGTGATTCCCCCCCCCCCTCGAAATTAAATCCTAGTTACGGTCTTGTGTTAGCCTAAACTTTCCGAAGCAAATTCCATTTTAGTCGTGTCGTATAGCAACGCTCATTTGTTTAAGTTGCTCTTAAACAAGACATGCGGGCGTCGCTGTCAGAAAAGGCGAACAGTTACAAAAGAAATACTAAATTACACAGACCGTTCAAATGTAGACGAGATGCGATTTCTGCCTCGAAATCAGGGCTAGATTATTGTATAGACGCACAAGACAAATGTTTAGGGTGCCTTTTTTTTTAGGGGCCTCCGCGCGGTGAAGACTGAACGCTACTTCGAATCGTTGCCAATCAGACCTTATCACCGTTGTTAATCAGATCTTAGGTCTTTTCAAAACTGAAAATTTAAATTCACCGTTAAATATACTCCAGTGCATAAAGGAAATACAAATTATATCTATTTTCCCTAATATTGAAACTTCGTTGTGAATTTATTAGACATTGCCTATTTCCAATGCAATTGGAGAAAACGTTTCGTTATTACGAGTAAAAAATTATCTACGAAATTCCTTAAGCCAGTTAAAACCATGTTCATCTGGCTTAAATGTTAATTATTATGTATTTATATAAATCGAACACTACGCAGATTAAATCAAACAACAATATCAATCAACGTTTATTGGCGTAGTGATACCAACGCCGATGGTATGGCGTGATTAGGTGCTGCAACGGGCATTTCGATCAATTTAATACCAGTCTCTTTGCAATTTGGTTTAAATAGTAGTCCATGTACTACACCATTCTGCGAAATAACTGGCAACAATATATATACGTTCGTAAAGAGATTATATATTGTCCTTCGTAGCTCAGTGGGTAGAGCCTCCGCCCGGCAAGTGGAAGGTCGTGGGTTCAGGTCCCACCGAACGTAGAAATACAGTCGAGTCTCTATTTAACGAAGTGCCATCGTTCCTCTGAAAAACTTCGTTATAAGGAAAATTCGTTAAATAGAAATTAACATAAATGTTGAAACTTAATTTCGATAAAATGAAAAAAGCTAAATTTGGACAGTAAAGACTAAATTCAGTAGACTCTTCTTTTTCAACGAATTTAAATATTTTTCGTATACAAGTACGTACAAATTAATAACAAAAGTAAAGACTGAGGATTACTTTATATCTGTATGATCCTCATACAACATATTTGAAACAGAGAAATAATCACTAATTTTGCTTTGTACAGGTTTCTTATAAAAAACGTTTTGTTCATAGAAATTCTCACACTTTTGTAAATATCGGAACACGTCATCTATAACATTTTCTTCAACAATGCAACACGTATGTGCGAGAAGCAAATTTCGTGGCTTAGCCACACCTGCAGAGTGATACACCCCCGCTGCTTCGAAGTTCCCAGTTTAGAACAATAGAATTATTTATCACAACTGGTTGATTGATTGATTGATTGTTTGGCTTTTTTATGGCGCAAGAGCATCTGGACTATACTGCGCCAGTTATCACAACTGGTCATATGTCCACAGTACAGAAGGCTACCTCACCTCCGTCTTTTTGCTTAAAATCCTCAACTACCCCTTCTACCTAACCATCCCGCTGAAAAATTGTAAAAGGTAAATTAAAAAAATCAAATTCTTTATAAAAAGAACTTCGTTATATAGAAATTGTTTTTCGTAATATGGAGACAAATTTACATGTTAGTGCCATTCAAAGTCAAGGTTCCGCCGAAAATTTCATTAAATAGAAAACTTTGTTAAATGGAAGTTCGTTATATGGAGACTCTACTGTATTTATTTTCTTTCGAACGTTTCACCATCTAATCACGCCATACCATCGGCGCTGGTATCACTACGCCAATAAACGTTGATTAATATTGTTGTTTAATTTTTACGTGTAGACAAAGATTATATTGGTTAACAATAATTATGAACAAATAATTGATAATTTTTCTGAAGGCAGGGAAAAGAAAGAATATTTTTAATATAAATTTTATAACCCGTGTAATATAAACGAAAGTTGCAAATTATCGTTACTTTTTTTTTAATTTTTTGGAAGTGATATAGGATTTTTAACCGAGGCGAAAATGCTGAAACAAACCTTTCAGCATTTAAAATCGGAGAATTCCTAAGAACTCTCATCTTTCTCAAAATACATACGTACTAAGGAATTCACAATAAACGCTTTCTTGGAAGAGATATAAGATTTTTAACTGAGGCGAAATGCTGAAACAAACCTTTCAGTATTTGACATCGGAGAATTTCTAAGAACTCTCATCTTTTTCAAAACCTCCACCGTTTAGCCCCGAGTGTCTTGACCTACTAGACAAATGAGGACAAGAATACCCCAGGATAAAAATTAGGGACCCCGATTCGAATCCAGAACGATGACAGCGTCTCTTTTTCTCCTAAACAAAAACAGATCTAGTTTGAGCTTCTTTCTACATGGGTGTCGAAAATTATTAAGTAAAAATAAATTCCCCCACGAAAACTCACAAAAACTTGCCCGGTGGCTTTGTGTGCAATTGTGTTATCAATTATGTTATAATAGCAATTGTGTTATCCCTGTGAAGGGTAATAATATCTTACAAAATTATTAGAATTACAAGAAAAAAGTTTGTTTCCACCAAAATCCCTCCCTTTGTCATCAAAAACACCCCATTTTGAAATATTTTGCACGCGCCTGATTTGCATTATGTTAGGTTGGGCAAGATGTGATGCTACCATTACCTTCCATAAAATTAATCCACCAAGAGGTGTCGTTTCAGCCACTCACAAGGTGGCGCTCGAGCGACAGCCCGGATCTCGCTCTAATGTCCGCGGAGATTAGAGGTTCCCAAACTTTTTGAAGTCGTGGCACACTTGAAGTCCTACAAAAAATCGTAGTACTACACAGAGTGCTAATAAATAAGATGCAAAGATTATTTTTATTTATATTAATATTAATTTTTACAGGTGTATATATTTACCACAGGTACGTCAACTTCCATATAGCCCTGTATTTCACTCTATAACTAAAAATCATTTTAATAATAACCCTACACGTATCTATCTGTGATTTCCCAGGGCGCAACTAGGAATGACACCAGGCACACCGGTACGCCTAGGTAACCCAAAGTAGTTATTATATAAAATTATTAGTTAAAACATTAATTTGAGTAACTATATAAAAATCATCTTCAAACATAAAAAATTAAAGTACGATATAGTTTTTTCTTTTTTAATATCTTTTCTGTATAAGGGACAAAGAAGGCGGTTTTACAGCTTGTGTCTAATAGAGGTGATATGGGCTCAGCCAAAGTCTGGGCTCGAAATTCGTATTCTATATCATTTTCGGGCCCGGGCTCATAAGACGGTTGTAACGGAAGTCGAAAACTGACTTTTCCATATTGAAGTTTCGGGCGCAAATTTCTACAAAGTATTTCGGGCTCGGGCTCAAATTTCTACAAAGTTTTTCGGGCTCGGGCTTCGAAAATCATCGTGCCCGAACTCATCTCTAATGCCTAAAGGCCATGGTCGCCTATACGAGTATTTCAGGGGAGGGGGACTGAGAAAAATTATTACCTCCTTCTCAAAGCTGTCGAGAATTTTAGTGAATGTACAAGATACCAAAACGCTACAAAAATAATTGATACTGCTTGACAATTAGTAATGAGCTAAAAAGTACCTTATTTTAAAATGTGACTGTAAAACTTTCAAAAGTAAATGCATAGTAGGTTCGGGCAAATAGAATTTTTAAACGGCAAGGAGGGGATCGATGCTCCTCTGCCCCCCACCCAAATGGGCGACGATGCTAAGGACGGAGATTCTATAAATCCGCCATTATTCTCCAAAAAATCATAACATTTGCAAATTTATTTTGAAAAAAAAGAAAGAAAACTAACGGAGAATAAAAACCTTTGCATCGTTACTTCAATTTGTATTGAAGATTTTTAAGTGTTTTTCCATAGCTGCTTGGGGAATTATTACGTAATATATATATATATATATATATAAAAATATTACGTAAGCACCTTTGGGGGAGTGAGGGGTTGCCGTTGGTCTTATTTTCCTATGTTAGCCAATGTTAAATTTTGCTTTCTGAGGTGGGGGTTGAAATGGCCAAAATATTGCTTACGTAATACTTGAACTTTTCCTTGGTACGACGGAACAAAATTTTGGACGGATTAAACACGAGAACGTTTATAACTAGTTTATAAGGCTATTCTATCTGCAAATGGAATTGTAGAGGCCTTAAAGAGCGCTTTTTTTGTTTTTTTTTGGACAATTTCGTTTGTCGACCAAGCCAGGTTTTTACCGCGGAGTCTGGTAGGAAGTTATTAAATGTTGCCAAAACAAGGAAATGGGGCTAACATGATCGCGTAAGCTCGAAACTAACAGACAACTTTGGACAACCTCCAAGTTTAGGCATAATCAGATTCAGAATGCCACACTTGCTGCCACTTTTCGAAATCATTTTTAAGGTTTGCCCGGTGTTCCTGGATTTTATGCTGCAGTCAAAAATCGGTGGACTCCGGGAGATAAGGCGGGAATTCGTGGCAATATCGACGTTCTCGGCATATTGAAAATAAAAGGAACAATTCTTTGGAGCACGCTTTTCTTTTCTATTTTCGGGGAAATTTCCTTTAAAGATAAAGATGCAGTTTGTTCGAGTAGTTTGAATTTAAGTTTATTCTAATCTAGTAAAATTTAAGATTGCATTGAAATCGGGAAAACTTTGTAAAAGAATTTTTTCTGTTAAAGCAGATATTTTCTTTAAAGAGCAAATAATTCTTTCTTAAGGATCAGCTCACAGCTTTTAAATAGCAGCTGGTAATATTTGAAATGGAAGCTAAAGCGGACCTTTATACACACACACACACACACACACACACACACACATGTCAAATCTCCACTTAAATCATTGGGTGATAAAACTGAATTGGAGTAAAGCCCACAACGGAAATCGGGGAAATGAAAACTTCGATGCACTTGTCAAGTTTGCAGCCCTATTAGATGACCTTCCAATAATTTACGATAAAGCTGCTGTGACTGAAATAAAAAAAAAAAGCTGTAGAAGATACAATACTTCAGAAAGGGGAGGAACGATGGAAGCATTCAAGGAATGGCAGCGTAACAAAGAAATTTTTCCCAACTGTCAAAGATAGGATGAATGCAAATCATCTAGAATTCTCTTACAAGTTAACTCAGTTGCTAATGGGTCATGAAAGGCTTGGCCAATATTTTCAAAGATTCGGTCTGCGAGAATCTTCTTCCTGCTTCTGTGACGAAACCGTTGAGCAAACAGTGGAACATGTTATTTTACACTGTTCAACACTGGAACCTGCTAGAATTAGCATTCTTAGGAAAGCGGGAATCTACGGCGAACAATGGCCTCTTGCACTTAAAGAAATGGTTTCTAAACGGTTTTTCGGTGATTTCATGGATTTTTCTTTTCTGATGGACTTTTTGTAGTTCTCTTCATTCTAGTGCAAATTACACAAATCAACTGGACTTTATAAATGAACTTAGTAAGTGTTAACAACGGTTTATATCAATTACGTTATCTATCTTGTACATATTTGTGTGTGTATATATATTTCTATATTTTTGTAAATGTGTCGTGCAAACTGGAAAATGAGAACATCGATACGTGTAATATTTAATTGTGCATGTTGAACAAATACCTTTTCCTATGGGAAAACACACACATACACAGATGCGAATTTACGATTTTGCCTCCTTAAGTTCTGACATATTTTGCCGCCCAATCTTACCAAACGTAACTAGAGGTATGACAGAGATTTTGGCGCTTTTGTCAAATTTTTAATTGGACACCCTTGGAGCTTATTTCAAATTCGCCTTTCCACAAGTATTTCCGAATTTGGCATCTCTCAAACCTCTCTCTAGACAGTGCCCATGGCAACTCTCCTTTTGCCAATGCCTATTTACGCCTCTGAACATAGCAAATCAAAATTGATAATTCAACTGGTCACCAAAAAATTTCCGCCATTGCAAACTTTTCGGCAACAAACTTTCCGTCGAAAATTCGCCGCCGTCAAAATTTTTCTACCTTAGGCTTTAGCCTATTGGTAAATCCGTCACTGCCCACATGCACGTGATCAATAATAATGTCATTACTTGTAACGTCATTGACTGCAGAAGTCTTACTTCGTTAGTTTTCAGCCTTACAGAACGTTTAAAATATTGTGTATCGTTGAAGAGTAACGATGAAGTAATGGAGCAAAACTCTGGAAGGTAATGATGGCGTTGCAGATAATGACATCATTATTAATCGCATGATGTCCTGTTAAAAAGAGAGATAATTTGTTCCTTACGCTTTATCGTCTTTAATTAATCTTATCGTTTTTGATGTTATCAGATTCCTCAGTATTTTTGTATTAACATTTTTTGTTTAAAATTCTTCAAGGAATCTCGCTACATAGTTTTCTCTGGGACGTTATACTCGCCTAATTTATTCATATGTTTTAAAACTATATTATCATAAAAATATTTTAATCACAAACATCATTAATACATAAAACACTTGAAATAATTTGACGACGACACTGCGCATTATTAAATTAATTGAAAAGAAGCAACAACTATTAAACTTTTTAAAACTGTGTTAATTTATTGTTCCTTTTTAATTAATTTACATAAAACACATCGCCATCATTATAACACCATAAAATGTATGATTTTAAGGTTTCAAAATTAAATAAAATTTAAAAATATAATTTTGGTTAAAGTAATATTATCATGACGGTTGCGGAGGTGGGGAGGGGGGGATAGTTATACAATTTAAAAAAATTGGGAAGAAACTACAAAATTCTAATCATGAATGATCAATCAGCATTCGGAACTTGAATAACGAATAAAAAAATATAATATATTTTTTTAACTCATCAATAAAAATTATTATTTGTGAAAGAAAAAAAAAAAATACTGAGAAGTGAATATTTGAAATTAGAAAAAAAAATGGTTTTGAGAACCACTCTCTCTCTCTCTCTCTCTCTCTCTCTCTCTAGGGCAGCGGTCGCCAACCTTTCGGACCTCACGGACCACTAAATTCATAATTTTAAATCCCGCAGACCACATTCCGTGAATTTAGTGCAATATAAAGGTGGAAATTGTCATTCAGAATATGAGAATTTCTTAGAATATTATTTTTGTTTTATTATTAATAAAATATTAAAAATGCAAATAATGTCCAGATTTTTCTGCGGACTAACTGTTGGCGACAGCTGTTCTAGGATTCCATTCGATGCTTCCAGCCTAAGGCCAGGGCTGGGCAAAATATTTGGAAATATGTATTTTCGATATAAAATGCAAAATACCTAAAAATTTGTATTTTCGATACGAAATACAAAATACCTAGAAATTTGTATTTTCGATACAAAATACAAAATGTATTTTAAAATACTTTTCGAAAATACAAATTATATTTGCTAAAGGTGTTTCTTACTTGTCATTAATGCACTTAGGCAGCCTAAGTTTGGCTTAATAATTTCGTTATTTTAACAATGTTATCATAATTTTATAGTAATATGTGATCACATAATTCCATAATATGTAAATACAATT
>QLNU02014802.1:81538779-81550975 GCA_006491805.2 Dysdera silvatica | reverse complement strand
GAAGTTTTCAACCGTTTGATTGTGATAATCCAAGCCCATATCCCCTCCCACACACACATACCCTTGACTACTGCCTGAAGTGGTCCGTAACACGATCGCGATGTCCTTTATTTTCTGAGCATGCGCGAAAAAATATCCATCTTGACCCCCAATCACCGCCCAATTGTTACAAATCTTTTATTATTGCTACTTTTTTCCTTTTGATGTTTTGCCGCGGGGCCTCCCCCACCCCGATGACTCCTCCACCCCGCTACACAATTGGTGCTATCTGCTTTAACAGTCTACTTAAACCGATCATGAAATCGTCTTTTGAGTATCATCTGTTTAGCCAAATGGCCAGAATTGAAAGTTAAAAATTACAAACTGGATATATTTCCAAACTTAAACGTATTTCGAAAATACAAAATACGACGATATTTGTATTTTGATACAAAAATAAAATATATCAATGCGTATTTCAAATACATGTATTTTCTATATTTCCCGAAAACTCTGCCTAAGGCTCATAAAAGTTATACAATAATTTTTGCCACCCACGTTCATATAGCTCAAACTAGAGCTTTTTTTATATTTGGAGAAAAAGAGGCGCCGTCCTCATCCTGGATTCGAACCAGGGTCCCCGCGTTGAGCCCGCGGTGTCTTGACCTACTAGACGAACGAGGACAAGAACAAACGCATTTTTCTCCGTATATGAGGATGTAAGATATTATTACCCTTCACAGGGATAACACAATTGCCAAATATGGTCAACACAGAAAAGCCTCCGGGGCGAGATTTTTGTGAGTTTTTCGTGGGGGAATTTATTATACAATAATTTTTGCCACCCACGTATAATTAGCTCAAACTAGAGCTTATGTAATTTTGGAGAAAAAGAGACGCTTTCCCCATCCTAGAGTCGAACCAGGGTCCCCGCAGTGTCTTGACCTACTAGACGAACGAGGACAATAACAAACGCATTTTTCTCCATATATGAGGATGTAAGAAATTATTACCCTTCACAAGCCCATAAAAGTCTTAAGCCTGCACTGGCTCCAGCAACAGTTTTGACCTATTTAAAAGAACAGTTCGTTCGTCGCTTGTTAGAAAACAGTCTTTTCAAACAGTTTGACGTTTACGTTCCCATTGCTAGTCGATACCGACGTTAAGACAGTATGGATGTAAGTCAATATAGATAAAGGATCTATTTAAATTCCTTTACTAACAAGACAAATCAGGGCCGTCCTTAGATAATGGGGGCCTGAGCAAAACGTTTTACGGGGGCCCATACATATACGAGTAAGAAAACAAAACAAAAAAAAAAATGGAATAATGTATGAGCACTAGATGGCACGAAATGCGAGAGCCTAAGAAAAAATATTTTTGGAAAAATTTTTAATATTACCAAAATTTTAAATTTGAGAATTACGCTTCGTGGGGCGGGGCATCGGCCCGCTCGCCTATAAAAAGGCGGCCTAGAGACAAATAAGCGTTTAGTTACGAAAGAAATTGGAACGAAGACCAGACAAAGAATCATTATTGTTTCTTAACCAATATTTCATTTTCTGGGAAGTTTTAAAAACAAAGCAGAAGAGATACGGCTCAGACGACCCACCCATCCACTTAATCGATGAATGTTTTGCAACAATCGTATCGAATAAGTTCCTCCGGGTCAATGGCATGTAACAGTTGAGAGAACACCCACTGAGTAAATTATTAACCGAAAACTAATTTACATTTGTAAATGGCATATCCGTGATGTAAATTATTCGTTTGGGCGTACCATCTCATGTCATGATCAATTGACTTTATTTTTTAATTAGCTCGTTAAAAAGGAATTGTTGAACAAATAATTACGAGCATTGTAGCTTTGTTAGCGCCCAACAAATTTTCGAAGACTTGCATATTTACTCAAAAACCAAATAAAGGCCATGGAGAACCGGTTTAAATGGAAAAAAAATTTTTGTTTTCATAAATGTTTTCTACAGCGAGCACAAAAATCCCGCTTATACCTTTAATGCCCAAAATATTATGAATCTTTGGATATTTTCTGCTTTTTGAACAAAAAATCCATTCTTACACGATGACTAAGCAAGGCTATGGCGTCGACTGGTCCTTCTGCATCTCCAAGCACATAGGTAACAGAATTCAAGTTAAAAAAAATAGGATACTAACCAGTGACGTAACGGAAAATCTCAGGGCCCCGCAATATATTTTGGGCCCCTCTTTAGCGAAAATTCAATTGTATATGCATATATGAAAAAAAATATAGATATAATATATATATAGTGTTGTGTCTTCTATAAGAAATTTACCAGCGATGCATTCCAATATTTTAAACAGAACACATGTTTATTAGTCACCGTTTCATGACGTAGGGTTCTGATGCAAAGCGTATACTATAGCTTCAAAACTCGTCTAGATTTTATAATTTTCGGATGTTGAGTTCAATTTTAAAGGCAATAAAATCAGCTAAAGTAAATACGCGTAATGAGTTTGCCACAGTTGGAAACCGTTTATTTTATATTTTACCTAAAGATTAAAAAAAATCCTTATTAACTAAAAAATATAATATTTTTTTACTTATAAATTTTATGGAAAATAAACGACGATAAACGCTTCTACAAATGTCTTCTTAGAGAAAGAATCTGAAGACTTCTACAGTGCGTTCGCGCTCGGTTGTCACCCGATACCGTTACCAAGCAGGTTGTTCCATTGCAGTTTAGGGAAGGCCGTCTTGGAGGAACTGGTTTTTCCCGCGCGAAAAACCAGTTTCGGCAAGATGCCCTTCCCTAAACTGCAATGGACTAACCCGTCTGCTAACGGTTATCAGGCGTCAGGTCTGCGCGAACGCACAATACATTAGTGTTTCTCAACCTTTATGTGGCCGCGGCCCCTTAATTTTTTTAGTGAGGCAAGGGCCCAGTCCCAACAAATGTACTCTTGGATACCTTTACATTTTTTTTAAAGTTCCTTCATTAAACTACCATAAATATGAATAATTAATTATGGCATAATCTTATTACCAACACACCCGCCCATTAATATAGACTTTGCTGTCTTAATTAATATAGACTTTCCATGCTAATTGGTCACTAGCATTTGCAACAGAGACGTTAATTTGTTCAGTTTTAAGAACAGAAGATGTACCTCACATCATTGTAATTGGCTTGCAGGCACTTTCCATGACCGGCCATAATAAGCGATACATATACCCTTTCTCTAACGTTAAAAGATTTCGATGTTTGAAAATTCTGGATCATCCATGAATACTCACATATTCAAAAATACGCGGCTTGGTCTCTGGTGTTTTCTGCACGGATGACGCTTAAGTGTTTTAAGATTTCTTACGTATTTGCGACTATTATTCCCCAAAGAATATTTCTGCGATAAAATATTTATTCATGCAAAATTCTTAGAAAAGTGAAATGACAAATTTCAGGGGAATGCTTCGCGGCCCGGCGGCTGAGAAATACTGTCCTACATCATCGTGTTGTCAGTGTGTTTGAAGGGCAGAAAGAAACTCTGGAACAACTTCTGCTGACATCTAAAGTGTACCAACAGCCTAGAACCAACAGCCTAGTACCAGCCTAGTACAGCCTAGTACCAACAGCCTGCTCTTTTCAAATCTTGTAGCCTCCTCGGTCTCCTTTCACACGCCCCAAGATGTCAGATCTTCTCTCCATCAGAACTCTCGCCTTCATCGGCAGCTCCTTGCTGTAGTGCATCAGTTCTTCTCCTGCCTAAACCACTTCGTTTGGCTTTCCGATCTCTTGGCTTCTCTGTCTTCTATTTCAAAGCACTGTTCAGGGTTACAATGTAAAGAACTATAGATACAATGTAAAGAACTATAGATACAATATAAAGAACTATGGATACAATGTAAAGAACTATAGATACAATGTAAAAAACTATAGATACAATGTAAAGAACTATAGATACAATGTAAAGAACTATAGATACAATGTAAAGAACTATGGATACAATGTAAAGAACTGTAAATACAATGTAAAGAACTATAGATACAATGTAAGAATAATTGCAGATGTAATGTCAAAGATAAATGTTGCTACACTCAGAGCGGATTACTTTCATGGGTTCAACAGGTTTATAACAAAACGGTTTTCTAAAAAATGCTGCACCTATCATTTAAAAGAAATGTTGCAGCTACAAGAGCGATCCTTCGTTACTGTTATATTCTTTTTATAAAGACTTTACAAATACGCACTAGTTAAAACATTGCTCCACTTCACGTAAACTATATCGATTATTTACAGTTCTTAAAATAGAAGAATTATTTCATTATCATAAATTAAATACAGCAGAACCGCTGATAACCGAAACAAAGTGGGGAACACGGTTTCGGGTAAAAACTAAATTGTGATTTCTTACGTTAAAAAGTGCAAATGCACCACAAAAACTCAATATGAACTCTAATAATTAAATGTTTATTAAATTTATATAAAACGTGTACTGTATTATGCATCCCCTAGAGTGTTTTGTTTTGTTTTTGTTTTTTTTGAAAATCAAAAAAATTTTGAAAATTGCTTTTTTCGGGAAAAAAAAATCAATTTTCCTTTGCTTATTTCTTTCACGTCCTTTCCGCGCGACCGTATCTCGCGATCTTTTCATTAGATGAACGTTTGAAGGTTGTGCTTCATCAGATCGTTCAACAAACCGTAATGCAATCTGAAAAAATACAGTACATGCTGTAGTTTGTAGGAAAAGCCTGTACAGTATTTCATATTAGTTTTCATGGCCTAAACCAGTAGAAAAATTCTTAAACCTAAAGCACTGAAGGCTTTTGTCGGCGGTTATGCTGCTGTCGCTCTCTCGAACCTTGTCCTTATTGTCCCCTCTTTGCTTCTGGGGAAGCACCATGTCAATAATGTCTGGGTCATTAAAATCAAGTTCAGAATCATCGCCTATATATCCATTCACCATTCCCACTTTGGTTAATTTCTTCACATCCTGAAGCTTTTTCTAATAGGTCTTGGAAATCATCTTCTTCTTCTTCTTTTTCTCCTCCAACATCCTCATCATCATCAGAAATCAAAATTCCGTCGAATATAATCCAAGGCTCAGTAGCGGAGGATTAAGAGGTTGGCAGACCTGATGGCCGCCAGAGGCCCCGAGCTCGAGAGATTCCCAGCTAAAAGCAACCACAACACAAAAAGCGAAAGATGCAATACTTAATATTATTCACGTATTTTACGTATATAAGTACAAAACGTTCTTTTTTTTAAATTAAAGTTAATTAAAAATCATATCAGTTCAAACATGCTCTGGCGCACCTACCTTGGGGGCCCGCGCACCCCTTGGGCTAACAAAGTGGAAAATTATTTATTATTAAAAATTATTTTTGTTCATGTCTGCCTGGGTAGCGCAGGTAAAGACGTAGTCTGACAAAGCCTGCACCACCCAGGAGATACCAGATAGCCAAAGCAGCCCCATGGGATATCACTGCGCAAACATCAGCGAAAATTAAATTAAGTATGCGATTGATTAAATAGAATTAGTAAGGAGGATCCGGATTAAAGACTTAAACTTAGAATAGGAATTTATCTCTTTTATATTAGAAGGCAGCTGATTCCACAATTTAGGACCTGAAGAACCCACTCTGTGGTAACCCAGCTCCAGACGAGAAAATTGAGGTCTGTAGTTATGTCTACTTGTTGTTGGATAGTTATGTGTAGGTTGCTGTAAATCAACTGGAATAGATTAGTATTTTTAATTTTTTTAAACATTCATAACAAAATTTTATAATTTAAAAGTTGATTAAAAGTTAATAAATTGAATCTTTGCGGAACCTCACGGATCGACATTGGTTGTGGTAATTTATGGTTAATAATATTGAAGAATTTATTTTGTAATGACTAAATTCTACTTTGGTTAGCCTGTGAAGTGTATCCCCAGACCGATAAACAATAAAAAAGATGAGAAAAAATAAAAGAATAATATAGATTGATCAAAAATTTTATAGGTATATAAATACTAATGTTGCGCAATATTCCCAAAAATCTACCAATTTTTAAGCACAATAGGTTAATGCGTGTATCCCATTTTAAATTGGATTGAATAGTAACTCCAAGGAATTTCGTCTCCTGCGATAACGGAACTATATCGTTATCTATTTTTATGGTATTACATAAGTAGTTGCTTTTGTTATGTTTATTTGAAAACAGAATACATTTGGTTTTTTTTGTATTAAGTGAGAGATAATTATCTCTAAAATATTTTATATATATATGTGTGTGTGTGTGTGTGTGTGTGTGTGTGTGTGTGTGTGTCGTTATTTACAAGTGAAAACAGCACATCAAGATTCCTTTCCCTATAAAAGATGCTTGTGTCGTCGGCAAAGCATAGAACTCTAGATCGAGTTGGCAGAAAAAAAAGATCATTAATATAAAAAATAAAAAGCAAAGGTCCCAATGTCGACCCCTGAGGAACCCCACATAGAGGTGATTTAGCGGAAGATTGATTTTCATTTATTTCCACATATTGAGATCTTCCAAAATGGTAATTTCTGAAAAGAAGATTTTGCTTTCCGCATATACCTGCCAATTGTAATTTATATAAAAGTCTATCATAGTTAATGGTATCAAATGCCCGTGACAAATCAAAAAAAATTCCAATTGATGAGTCACCACCGTCCAAAGCCGAATATATGAAGTCTGTTGCCGTTAACAATACTTGTTCAGTAGATTTATTTTTAGTAAAACCGAATTGATTTTCCTGTATGATGTGGTTATGTTCAAAGTATTTTAATAATCTATTATAAATGAGTTTTTCAAGTATTTTTGTAAACACCGATAATATTGATATCGGTCTATAATTAGCAACGTCAGTATATGAACCCTTTTTATGAATCGGAACAAACCTTGCCGTCTTAAATTCGGGCGGAATCTCACCAGTGGAAAAGATTAAAGATGTTATATTGCCATATTGCCGGTTTAAGCAACTCACTAAACATCTAATACTGAAATCTTTCCGAAAAGATTCTCAGTTTCTTACACATTTTTTTTTTTGTTTGTTTGTTTTGTTTTGGGGCTTGGGTCTCAGGGCCTCGAAATTTTTACCGCCAGGGGCCCTCAATAGACTTAACCTGCCTCTGCCAAGGCTCCTAGAAAAGAGAGCTGGCATATATTCGCCATTTTCTTGCCATCGTATCACGTAATCTCATTCACTGCTTTGTTAAAGTTGAGTGATTTACAAGTGTATTATTTTTAATAAAATAAGGTGAAATGGGTGAGTGTTCCACTGGGAATTGTTCTAATCATTCGAGGAATAAACATAGAATGTTTGCAGCGTAAAGTTTGTTTTGATTATTTGCATTATAATTTTACATTAATCGGAAACTAAGTTAGGGTTGCAAATTGTATTTATTGGCGACATCTTAAAAGTTGCGCCAATGTTTACATTCGTCGGATAATCGCGGATTGTTGATTATTTTTATGCCAAAATAGCGATCCTTGATTCAAAGCGGAAAACCTTTATCGCCAAGGTAAATGAAACCGGAAGTGTACAGGAAAATGGCGGCTGATGCGTCGGCCTATAATTCTAGGAGCTCCAATTTATCTCATCATTTTTCCAATATACTATACAGTGTTCCGTTTATTATTAAGAAAAGTGTTTTTTTTTCAGAAATCGTAAAAAAAAAAGTCCCTTTTAACATTGTACATATCTCGGTTAATCGGCATTTCGGTTAAAAGTGTTTCGGTTAACGCAAGTTCTACTGAAACGAAAATAGATTCTAACAATTCACAGACTTGGAAAGCACTGTCGTGTTTTTCTATCTACAATGAAAGGTCTCGCCGCACGCGAACCTCGAAACGTATTCTAACTACGCAACGCAATTTTTTTTTTTCCTTCTTTTATGCTCATTAACCAGAGCGTTTGTTTCTGGTTAATCTCGCTAATATAAAAGCCGTGTGGTTAATGGTAAATTTCATGGTCCAAGGAATTAGAATAACAAAAGAGTCCAAGTGACAAAGAAATACAAAATTTCATCTGGAGAACCTACAACAACAGTTATTTCGGCACAAGCGTAAGTTTTAAAAACACCACGTTTCCAGAACCGACTGCTTCCGTTGTCAAGTGAAAGCCGAATTTTTTCCACCCAGACGCGAACAAAACTGAACCTTTCAAAAAGAGTTCTGTATATAAAGATTTTAAGAGACAAGATGGCAGTTTTTAAGCCATAACGTCGAAATAAATTTTAGTATAAGCTAATTGTAGATGTGTTTAATTAAGTCGGAAATTGTTGAATATTTTATACGAGCGTATGTATGATTATCGAAATAGGTATGTTTTATAAAAAATAAGCCTGAAGAATGTCTTAAGGAATATAAAAAGAATTCGGCCTTCTACGATTAGTAAGTAATTTTTCATCAGTAAATATTTGTTTTTCCTTTAATTTCAATAATAATTAAATTGTCGGATGACATTAATAAATCATTATTCTGTATTTATCTGTATTCTGTATTTATCTTCTGTCCACATTAAATAATGGGCTGCAGTTTCCTTAAATCACAGAGAAACATTAAGTATAATATAGTTAAACACGCGCAATATTAAGTAATACACAATTAAAAGTAATTTATTAACACACGACGAAAATATGCTCCACACAGATAATTTTTGCTTGAATTATATTATTTTTTTATTGTATTATTGTTAGTCATGTTATTGATTCGTTATAGTATTTAGTTGTTACATTATTTGTTTATTTGTTAATATTATTTGGTTAGTTGTATTACCGGTTTAGTTGCTATATTATTTATTTAATTGTTGTATTATTTGTTTAATTGTTATATTATTTGTTTAATTGTTATATTAGACATATAACTCGGGTTCTCTTTAACGTTCTTTCAGAGTGAAACACTCCAATTTTTTTTCTCTCGTTCTTACCATCAAAGATCATGTTGTCCGGAGTCTTTCAAACTTTTGCAATAAATTGCGCGATGTTATAAAGTATCAGTAAACTTTCTCAACCTTTTAAAATTAATTCCCATTAAGCAGCCTGGGTGATGATCGATTTTAAGATTAATCACCAGCAAATAATTCGAATAGCGATTAAGTTCAGCGTTTATCTCCATTAAACAACCTAAAGGCAATATACAAATGGTAACATGTCAAATTACTGCAATGTCGTAGTTATTCAAAATACCCTCAAATTGACGAAGTTTTTTTATTTAATCTATTTTTTTGTGTTAATTTAGGTTTGCTGTTATCAAGAGCTTATCGTGTATTTGCTGTACAACATATTTTCATTTTACATACAAAAGGTTAAACACTGGTAAAATAGCAAATGAAAAAGATCACCCAAGCTTTCGGACGCGTCAGCAGCAGTCTTTTATCAGGAGTAATGGTTTTTCTTATTGCAAAAACTTGGAAATGTTAAAGCGTACGTGAAAAAGGATCCCAAAGAATGGTTAGGCTCTGTGTTCCTGAACAAGTGAAGACGGTCCTGGCATGGTTTGCACTGCACAAGACGCTACGGTGATAGGATGCGAAGACTTCATTAAAGTTCCTTGATTGTATGGGCGCCCATATGGGGACAGGGGGCTCGAGCCCCACCTAGCCGTTTAAAAATTTGATTCGCCCGAACCTGCTATGCATTTACTTTCAAAAGTTTTACAGTCACATTTTAAAATAAGGTACTTTTTAGCTCATTACTAATTGTCAAGCAATATCAATTATTTTTGTAGCGTTTTGGTATATTGTACATTCTTCAAAAGATTCAACTTTGAGAAGAGGTGATGGGCACATATTTAAAGTGTACTCGTATAGGCACCATAGCTTGGCTGAAAGTATAACTACCCCACCCCAAAAAAATAATCCTAAATCCGCCACTGTCCGTGAATATGATTAGTCTTTTCCGTCCACTTACAAAATTTGGAAAATGTTTTAAATGAATGTTGTTTGTTCATAATTTTTGTTTTCGGAGATTTTTACAAAGATGGCAGCCAAGATTTCTGCAACGATTGTAACGTAAATTAATTATTTCCCTCCCCTTAGTATTTAATATATTAATTACCGATAATACTTTATTTACGGTGCAAATTTAATTTTTCTTTCATTTAGATAATACCCTTCGAGGATAACACAGTTGCCAAATATGGTCAACACAAGAAAGCCTCGACAGCGGAACTTGATTTTCGTCGGAAGAATTATTATGCTATGCATTCTACACCCACGTATAATGCTCAATAAGCTTTTTTTTTTTTTTTTTGGAAAAGGGCGGCGCACGTCTCAGTTGAACCAAAGGTCCCTCGGAGGAAAGAACGTTGTTTCCCTCATGTCGTTCATCTAGTCTAGAACCTCTAGGCTAAACAGGGGATCCTAGTTCGAATCAGCACGAGGCGTCTGCAAAAATGCCTGCATTCTACAATCCTTCTACGTATGGTTTCTCTTGACACTCGCATTGCTAACGTGTTTTTTATTTGATTTGCAGACAGGCTTTCATTTGAAGCCAATCTTCGTATTTGTCTATCATCCCGAATGCTGGTCACTCGAGGCCTCCCAGATCGTGATTTTGGTTGATACTGATCACCCCGGGATAACACTCGATAAATGCCTCGCTTTGAACGGTTCAATGCAACAGAAATTTGAGTAACAGATTTACCTTTAGTTTTCAGCCTCCAAATCTTCAAAATCTCGTCATTCGTAAATTGCTTTGACTTCGGCATCGTTCTAAGCATTCTAAATTATTTCAGGCCTTATATAACAACTCTGGGAAACGCCCCTTCGATCACTTGGGAACTTCGCGCCGTTAATTTGCATAAATCTGACATATGTGCCTAAACATTTGTGGCATGCAGATTCCAATATTACGGTGTTGGGATATTTTGTTTCAGTACTTTTGGTAATCTTTTAAGTTGCACAATTTATTATTGGTTCTAGGATTATTTAGATACAATATCGGCGAAGTTCAATGCAAATTCTCGCTTTTATTTATAATTTGCCTCTGTGTCTAAACTTTTGTGCAGGCCTGTATGATGTTTTAACATTATTAAATATTTACAATAAATGACTAAATTTAAAAAAATAAAATAAACATTTAGTATACCTTTATCATTATAAATTAAAACTTAGAGACACAGGTTTATATCTGATTTTTAAATAATAAAACGCTTCATACTAATCATATTTGCAAACAATTTTGACAAGTAATAAGCAGGTAAATAAAATTTATTATTATACCCAAAACCCATACATTATCTATATATTGTAGAACTAACGCCCAAGTAGCATCGAACTTATTACTAAACAGCTGTTTATATGGAAGATTAAACGTGCTCTGGTTTAAAATATTGCATATTAAAGATTAAAGCGAGGTTGGTATCAAGCACTAGTTATCACGGGCGCCCATATGGGGGGGGGGCAGAGGGGGATCATGCCCCCTTGGCCTTAAAAATTTAATTTTCTCGACTTGTTATACATTTACTTTCAAAAGTTTTACAATCACATTTTAAAATAAGGTACTTTTAGCTCATTACTAATTGTCAAGGAGTATCAATTATTTTTTTGGCGTTTTGTACATTCATCAAACATCTCGAAAGCTTTGACAAGGAGTAATAATTTTTCTCATCCACCCATAGCAGTACTAGTTAATTTTTCTCAGGTCCCCTATAGAAATACCAGTTAATTTTTCTCAGCCCCCTCCTCCAGAATACGCCCTTCATGGCGCCCATGCTAGACATGATGTAAATGAGGCTACTGCTGCTTTAAATAATTATTATTCTATTTGTAATCGTAATTTCTGCTCTGCATTTTAATAATGAAATGCCATTTCTTGTTAGAAAAAAAGCTACGATAGACAAAATAATTTTATGGCTGCCAAAATTCCAGAACGCAAAAGTAAAGAAGTTTAATTAATGTAATGAAAAACTTCCGTTAACTCTCTCTCTCTCCCTTTCTCTTCTTTACGAAAGCTATGACTATACCGTTAACCTTTGAAGAAAATAGTACATTAACCTTATTTGCCATTCTGAACCGTATATCGCAGATTTTAAATTTCGAGAGCTTTTAGGGCGGTTAGGTCACCTTCGATTCTTTTCTTAAATTTTTTTTAATGCTTCGCTGAAAAAACTAAATTCTTCTCTGGAAAGTTCTTTTTAATTTTACTTTAAAAGGTTTTTCTAGCTCTTTGAATAATTATTCTGCACAAAATTTAACTCAGTTAACCAAATAAATCTAAATCCTTCTACACAAAGAA
>QLNU02014802.1:81517926-81538679 GCA_006491805.2 Dysdera silvatica | reverse complement strand
CCTTCTACACAAAGAAATCTAAATCCATTTTACCCAAATAAGTCTAAAGATTTTCCATCCTAAGAAATCTATTTTTCTTTTCCTAAAAATATTTCAGGCTTCTTCTTGAAAGAATTATTTGTCTTCTTGCTCATTTTATTTAAATTATTAATTTTCAAATTTAAGTAATTTAATATATTTACAAATACAATCAAAATCGGTTATAACGACCTTCAAGGGACCGTGCAAATTCGGTCGTTATAACCGATAGTCGTTATAAACAATATTTTTTTTAAAATCACAGTAGCCTATAGTATAATACACTTTTAGAGTTTTATAAATTATTTTGATAGTAAAAAGTATTAAACTTTTTGGTTTCAAAATTAAATAAAAATATATTTAATTATAATGAATTTAATTTCCGTTTATATTAAATTATATTTATAACCACACTAAAAACATAGTACTTCCTTAGTTTTTTAAATTGAAAAAATTCTAGAAAATACTAAAGTATATAATGTAGAAAACAAATCTAATGAATAATATTTATTATATTATACTAATGACTTCCGAACAGTGCCGGTTTAAAAGTTTTGTGGGCCCTATACTGAAAAAATAAAATAGGCCTCTAAAGAATATGACCCTCGTGATATTCAATTAATAAATCACTTTTTAAGGTTTATTATCTTTAATATTCAGGTTTAGCAGTAATAAAAATTTCTCAGACATTTGTAAATAAACAAGATTAGAATAACGCTTAAATTTTGATAACTAACCCACATTGTTCCGATTTATGACTGTCAAGTCACGTCGTTATATCCGATACGAATTTCCCTAGTTAGAATCTACGTAGACTACAAAATCGCTGTCGTTATAGCAGGTTTCGTCGTTATATACGATGTCGTTATAACCGATATATTTAGTATGGAGTAGAATAGCAAACCAAACTTTTTGTAAAAATTCCGTCTTTATATGTGGTTAGTTCGTATAAACGACTTTCACGGTATAAGCAATCAATTTCGCCCGTTTATTTTGAAGGAGGATTTTCTTCCAAGTTACCTTTTAATTTGACCACTGTTTGCAAATAAATAAACTCTCTGTCGCCCCGTTTATTCATCTACATACGTATGTATATTATTTTTTTTCGTGTGACCAGAATGTAAAACCTTATTTTTGTTTTCGATTACTGTTCCCTACGTTCTGGAAAGGCATATTCAGCCAAGACGTTCTTTAAGATTCGTTATTCTGATGATTCTTGTCAAATATTCTTTACGATAGCATAGGTTATTTTAAGAAAGATCGATCTCTTTTCCGTGGAGAGGTTTACACGCACTTTACCGAAAGCACACACAAATAGAATATTTCTATAAGGGAGCGTTCAAACATTATGTAAGCAATATTTTGGCCATTCTACCCCCCACCCCTAGTAAGCAGAAATTAATATTGGCTAACATAGAAAAATAAGGACAACCGCACCCACCCCACAAAGGCGCTTACGTATCTTTGAATTCTCCCTAACAAATAATAATAATTTCGATCGTCTGGCGGTCAAAACATTCCGGGCCCAACGGAGAAGCTCTGGTTCGAATCCAGGATTGGGACGGCGTCTCTTTTTCTCCTAAAAACAAAAAAGCTCTATTTATACAAGTCGAACACTACGCAGATTAAATTAAGAAACAATTTTTATCAACTTTTTTAGGCGTAGTAATAGTAACGCCGATGTTATGGCATGGTGAAATGTTAGACGATGAAAGATGATTGACGTGGTTAGACGATGAAAACCTTGCCCGGAGGGAGGAGCTCCCGTTCGGCAAGTGGGAGGTCGTGGGATCGTGCCCCACCGAACACAAAAAACATTCCTTTTCTTTGCGAACGTTTCACCATCTAACCACGCCATAACATCGGCGTTAATATTACTACGCCTAAAAAACGTTGATAAAATTGTTGCTTAAAAAAAGCTCTAGCTTGAGCTACTTATATGTGTGCCGAAAATTATTGTATAATAAATTTTCCCACGAAAACAACCCGCCCCGGTGGCTTTATGTGTTGACTATTATTTGGCAATTGTGTTATCCCTGAGCAGGGTAATAATATTTTACAATAATAATTTCCTTTCCATCTTTCTGGATGTCACTTTATTTTATTGCGTTTCAGGATCTAAGCATGCTTTTCACGTTATTGCTATTTACATATTTGTAACAACATGACTAAGAAATAGATTTTCCTTGATTTTTTATAAAATCTTTCCGAAACTTTATATTTTCTCTTTTTAACGTTATTTGTTTCTTCAAGTATCTCGATATAAAACATTAGTAGCAACATAATTAAGGCTTATTCCGAATGAGCAGTCCAATAACCTTGTTAATGACCACAAATCGACTCCTAGTTTCATCAATGCGTGAAAGGCTATATTAAAAACCATTCACATTAATATATCCTTACTCCTTTTTCCGTTTTTCCGCACTATAAAATTACATTATCCCGTTTGGAGGCGCTGCTGTCGTCAACCAATAGTAGCTTGAAATGCCACCATTTCGTGTTCGCTACGAATTCGCTCCAATCAATTTCTGATGAATGTCAACAGCCTCTGTCTGAAAACATACTCACCCGAAATATCAAAAACGATGATTAACAGCGTTATTACTTATATAGTTATAGTTATATAATATTAAAATAGCGTTGTCACCGTCGTCCGGGGTTTAGCTCCTTTGATAGCAGAGGTTCGAATTTTTCGAGTAGGTCCCAACGCAGCGTGACCTCGGCTGTCCTTGTACCATAAAACACTGGCAATAAACGAAGAGGTTTTATGGAGTGGGTTAAAGTTCCAGCCTTCCCAGTGGGTTAAAGTTAAAGCTCCCTAGTTGGGTCATATCGTGGGTCAAAGGTCACCTTAAGCCGTTGTGGCCCCGTCTCATATTACCCAATGCACAGTCTTGGGACCTAAATTCTTTCAACAAATAAAAACCGTTTCGACTAAATTTTTGGTAGATCAAACATAAAGAAGGAAAATTTAGGTCTTACGGCGCACGTGTGTTGACCCGGAACTTAAAATTATCCAAGGATGCCCGTCTGTTTGTTTGTGTTTTTGCGTCACAAGAATAGCAAAGGCTCTGCTGCGCCAAGATCCACAGTTTTTCGAGGAATCCAAACCTCTTCCAAGGGAATCAAATCCCGACTACGGAGAGGGGGGGGGAGTAATGTAACGGAACTATATTGTTGGAAGTCAAACTCGGGTTAATGGCAGGATAGACAAATGGTTTACCATTAGGCCAACTTAGGGCGTACTGGGTCTACGTTTTCCCATGGAATCCGAATCTCTTAAGATCCAAGGAACCAACCCCGGTGCTACGATGAGCGATTGGTCGGTAACCGTGTTTCTTTTTTACCATTATTAGAAATAGTGGTGCCAGATTGGGCTACAAGTAGAGAATTGGGCTACTTTTAATTACCTTCAGGCTATAAATCTGAAAAATACGCTACTTTTTTATTTTCATATATAAAATCACAAAATATTATTAGTATTACATAATACAATAAAAATTTTGTTTGTTGAACATTTCTATTCGCAGTGAATGATAGTTTCACTAAAACATAACAAGTTCGATACTCACTTAATTCCTATGAGATCTCTGTGGTTCAATTCTTGTTTTGGTACTTTCAATCACAGTGATCTTATATGTATTAAAGTGCACGTCGCGTTAGTCCGAAACTCGCTTAACATTGAAATTCTGTGCAGAAGGCCGCCCTTGAGCAGGGCGAAGGGCGGCCTTCTGCACATAGGGGCGAAAGGCGAAGGGGCCCATGCCTTGGGCCAGTGAAGCGTAATTCTCAAATTTTTAATTTTTGTAATATTGAAAATTTCCCCAAAAATATTTTTACTTCAGATCTCGCATTTCGTGCCATCTAGTGGTCATACGTTATTCCATTTTTTTGTTTTGTTTCCTTACTCGTACATGTATGCACCCCCACCCCCCGAAATATGTTTTGCCCCTGGGCCTGCATTAGCTAAGAACGGCCCTGCCTGTGCAAACCTTCGAGCATATATACGCTATATAGGTTCGAAAGTGCAAACCATGGAGCTACATTAGTGAGGTCAATTTTCCTATGTCACGGTACCTAATTATAATCAAGCGCTGATACAGGGGGAGGTCACGGAAGTCTTGACCCCCAAACATATATTTTTCATTGTAAAAACTTCCAAATTTCATGATAAATGAAGGGTGTTATTCCCAGACCATGGCAAATTTTGTCCTTGACCCCGCTTCCCCCAAAATGAAAGTCTGTATCCGCTCTTGATTATAATGGTGCGTGCTTGTTTAAGTGTAGATTGTACACTGCGGGATACTGTGGAAAATAGTTAACTTGGCAGTTCTTTCCACAGTTAATCTAATGTTTTTAGTTTAACTTGCGTTCCACTCAATTTTCGTTTTATTTTTCGTTCAGCAATGCAAGTATGCAAACGATTATGTTGACCTGCTTATATAAGTATATCTAGGATCAAACATCGAAAACGCTCAGTGAGAAAAAAAAAAAAGACCACAACGCATTGTGGCCGTTTCAAAAATGCCAAATCCAAGGGTTAAAAAAATTTCCAGACATATCAGAGCGCATCGGGGGAGGCCGGGAGCTCCATTCTTTTTCTAGGCTGCTATTGGAGCTACGACTACGATATTCCGTATTCAGAGAGTGTACGTGAGGGCACTTGAAATGTTGCATGTCAGGGCCGTATCGGAGGGAACCGGAGCCCCCATCCTTTTTCTAAGCTGCTATTGGAGATACTACTACTATAATTCATTTTTATGTTTGGGCTACAAATAGTTCAAATCTGCTACTTTTGGAGCACAGTTTGCTACTTTTTAATCTTCAGATCTGGCAACACGGATTAGGAATCGAATTCGGATAATTTTCCGAGGAGTCCTAACCACCACAAATCCTGAAATATCAAACCTGCGGACTGAAAATTTGTAGGAAAAAAACATAAAGGTATGAGTGTCTACTGCAATTAAACCCGGGCTATGCACATGGTAGACAAATAAGCTACTACCGCGCCACCTAGGGAGAGGGAGAGAGGAAGAACTATGCCTGCATAAAATATGCATCTTTTACTAGTTTGCTTAATATGTGCTTAAGCTATGCTAGTTTAGCGTGTCAAAAAATCGATAGTGCTTAAACAAGGAGAAAACACTTTAATATTAGTTTTTGTGCGACGGGCTCATTCAGATTTAGGCCTAATGGCTTTCGGGCTCTGTCTGTTTAATCGTTTGCGACTAATTTGGCACACGCCCTGTTGAGCTGGGATTACAACTATTTTCGACGCGCGTGTTATTTCAAGGATGCCTAAAAAATGATATCTTTTATCGAAGTCATTATTACTTGAAGATGAGACGACGTGAAAAACGCAACGAACACATGAACATGGAAAATATGGAGGAAATATATAATATATAAGAAATATGAAGGAATATGAAATATGTTTGCACCACATTACCTTCTTATCAAAAAAAAAAAAATACAGTGGGATAAATACATTGAGGGATATAGATAGAATTTATATTAATGGAAAAGAAGTTGAAATTGTCAAAGAAATTGATTCCTTAGGAGTAACATTAACGAACGATTTATATTGGAATAAACAAATTGAAAAAAAAAAAAAAAATCAGTTCGGGAACAAGAATTATAAAGAAATTGTCACGTGAAGTTAATAAGAATGTGTTACTGTGTCCATATTATGCTTTTCTATATAGTCACCTGATTTATTGCAATTGTATATAGGAAAATTTGAATAAGAACAACATGAAGGTAATTAAATCCGTACAAAATAAATTTTTAAAAACCATCGAACGAAACACCAGCTTAAGTTACATTACATTATTTGTAAAATATGGTATATTACCAATTGATAAAATCAATGAATATTGTACGCTAGAACTAATGTATGAAAGGATAATAGAAGGAAAACATTTTGGATAATATTGATATCCAATATCACGAAAACAATAGAAATTTAAGAAGAAGCAACCAAATTAAGCTACGAGAGATTAGAACGGAAATGTACAGAAAGGAATTGAATATATGGGAATAAAGCTTTGGAATGAATTACCAAATAATCTTAACAATATAAAATTGTTTAAAAAGAAATTAATTGTATACTTATTAAACGGAGTTTATGCTGCGCCAGCGGATTAATAGGGTCCTCAACCGGTTAAATTTTATAATTTAAACTGGGGACCCATCACGGGGAAATGCAAATTGTATTGTCTGTTCTAAACTGTGTGAAATTTATTATACTTAAATTGAAATTCAAGACTGTATGCAATATGTAGCCCTTGTGACAAATAAACATTTTTGTTATTATTGAATAAAAAAGTATATGTTACAGCGCCTCTTATAGTTATAGGGGACGCTGATAGATCTCACCCGTTCCAATTGAGGGGGTATTAACCCCAGTGCCAATATTAACGGCGACCAATAATTACCAGTTTCTTTCTGCATTTACTTATGTCGAAAAATTTCAAAATTTGAGCGATTCATTCCACTGTAGTAGCAAAGATGTAAGGTGTTTATTGTTAATCCACAGTATTGGATTTGATTAACGGGGTAGTGATTGATTAACGAGGTGACGATCGATTAATGAGAGTGGTTTGATTAACGGGATCTCATGCTTCAAAGGTCCTAGATCGGGGACGTGAGGCTTAGGAAATAGAGTCAGCTCACACAGCGTCAAAAAAAAAAAGTAACAATACGATTTTTATTTCTATTTTATTTCGTTAAAAAAAAATCGTCACACAATCTACTAAACTCGATTTTACGAGCTACGGCTCACCTGCACTTTATGATACAAACTATCGCCAATAAATATCCCATTCGCCAAACCGCCAATAAGTGAGAAAAAAAAAAGGCATAATTCAGGTGGGATTGTAGATAGCCTAATTTAATAAAAACTGTTGATATAGGAAAAGTAAAATTAGACCAAATATAAGCAACTTACCTGTCTAATTAAAAAGAAAAGGTAGCGCCATTTTAAAAAGACGTTACAAGGTTTTTAGAAAATTTAGCCATAAACCGCCAATCCAACTTGCGTGCCAGTTGGATTGGCGATACGTAGAAGCATCATAAAACGCAGATAAATCCAACCTACTAATGGATCCCCATTCATAATTTGTAAGGCATTGTTTTGGAACGAAATCCAAAATTTATGGTTGCCAGGTCGCCAACAACCAGCTCTGGATTAATATTTTCCCGGACTTCAGGCTGAAAGAATAGAATGGACCCATAAACAAGATGGCCTATTCTAATCTTTCAGTCTAGGGCTTTTAAAAACATTACTCCAGCATTGGCTGTTGTTGCTTCTAAATGCGGAATTTCCGGCTGAAATTTAAAAGAGATTATAATAATGATAGAAGTTTGTGTTTTCTTGGGGAAATTCTAAACCAGTGGTTTCCAACTTGGGGATAGCGACGCACAGGGGGCTCGCGAACTAGTTTCTGGGGAATCACTACAATTATGTTTAATGACAATTATTTTTATAAAGAATTTCATATCAAATGTTTCCAACGCTTTTATATTTCAACTTGACTACACACACTGAAATATTCTACTAATTATTGTTTTACTTCATATTTATAATATATATTAATATACATAATTAATATAATATATACAATCAATATTATATAACATTTCAACATGGCTACACACATTGCAATATTCTACTAATGGTTGTTAATTTCATATCTATGGCGTGCTTGTCAGCTATATTGAATTACACTGTTCTTTAAATAATTTTGTGTGGATATTAACGTATTATTACAGGATAATATTAATTTGCCAAATGTATTCTGCGTATTTGTACAAAGTAAGCATGGGTAGACAAAAATAAAGCCAGACGACGTTTTATGGGTTTAGGCGCCAGAGCCAGGCTAAAATAAACAGTGAAAATCCCATAAAACGTCAAAATTAATTAAGGGCTTGTAAATTCTAGTATCGTAAATTCAGGACGTAGTTAAACTCAAAAGACCGCAGACCGCCCCGCAAAAAGAAACCTATCAGAGATCAGTAGTTTGGTTTGCATGGATAGCAACAGCCAATGTACTGGCAAAACGAATAATCCTGTGATTTTATTGGGTAATTTAATTTGATTGACGTGCGGGTCGTACTGGGGATGGAAAGAGAAGAGGACGTCTCAATTTGACGTGAACTTGGAGTTCGGTCGGAGACTTCAAGGCAAGCAAAGTCGCAGGTGGGAAGACTCACAACTTTCCTACTTGAAAGTATCGCACGGGCTCCACTTGGGAATTTTTTATTAAAGCTCCAAAAATTCTCGATTCGCTCAAAAAGACGAGCTACAAAATCGTACACCACAGCTGCGTAGAGTTATATTCATCGCCACTGCAGAGTGAAGAATTCCGGCGGACTATAATTATTCATCGTTGATTTTCGCATCAGCAAATCCCGATGTTTGTCCAAAAAATACGTAGAGTCCCACTGAACTGATGCAGCAGCATCCTGTCTGTTCATCGTTGTTTTCAGCATCAGCAGAGCCTGACGTTTGTCCATAAAATACTCCCAGTCCTACTGAACCGACGCAGCAGCATCCCGGCTGTTCATCGTTGTTTTTCGGATGAGCAGAGCCTGACGTTTTCCTTAAAATACGCCAAGTCCGGCAGGAGTGGAGCAGCAACATCCCCGCAGCCCCGTAAATGTTTTCTCATCAGAAATTGGACTTTGAAGTGCACGACGAGCCACAGCGTAATGCACCTGCAACAAAACAACGGTCACGTGACTGCAACACCCCATCATAACAGTCGCACGTGAGTCAATATCCATTTATTCCCATTTGTACGAGGTGTACCATTATTTAGGTTTAATTTTAAAATTAGGTTGTGTAACTTATTCTATTTTTCCCATTTGCCCTTGCTTACTCAGGCAGTATTTCTTGCATTGTTTTAATTTAATATCTGGCATACGTTCTCAGTATTGGTGTAATTTATTGTATTGTCATATTGCAATTTAGATAGATATTGTTGCTGAGCCGTTGATTTGATAACAACCTGTATTGATAAATCACAGCACCATAGCAAGAATATCAGCTAGACATTTATGTTTCTTTCCATGTGGAAACTTTCGCCATTTATATAACTGCATAGAATTTTTAGAGTAGTAGTTAGTCCTAATTAAATTTGTTACGTTTGTCTAAATTAGTTCTCTCTTTTTTGTGTTTTGCATCCCTATACTGATTTCACAGCCATTTGACAACTATATATTTCCCAAAGAAATTGACTAGTTATTAAGCAATGATAAGCGTAATGATAGGCTCATTTAACCAAGTTAAACAATTTGGCACGTTCTTATTAATTTAATAATAATGTAATATATCGTCTCCCTTTGTCACATAGGGGCAAATTAGGTGCCGTCGCAATCACGTAGGCGCCGTCGACAGTGAAAGAACCGTTGAAAAGTTTTTGTAAAAACATTACGTATCTTTTTGGATTTTTGGTCACATTTCTACTAAGAACGCACTTATAACTGGTTCGTTGGACAGAGCAAGAACCTTTAAAAATTTTTAAAAAAAGAAAGAAAAAGTATTGATATTCATTTTATTGGAGGAAAATTTTTGTTTTGTTTCTCTTCATTTGTAGCTCTGGAACATAGTAGTAATAATTTTATTGCTCGCGCTGTGAATAACTGACGGCAAAGAGTTACCTTATTTGTAGTGTATTTGTTGTTTTTGTGCATATGCGATTATGTGAAAAGGTAGCAGCCTTGGCCTAATTAATTAGAATATTTTGGGTATTTATTTTGGTTCTATTTTAAGTATAGAAACGTAAGTAAAATGTGTTTAAACAAATCCTTGGGTTCAAAATGGCAGCGGGGCCTACTGGTTTTGCAGAAAATGGTGGCGTGGCTTCCACCAGTAGCTCAACTGGTAATTGAATATCCAGTTTTCTCAATCTGGTGCCAACTTTTGCTAATGGTCAGGGCTTGGAGCCAAATGAGTTTCTTAACCATTTAGAAGCGGTGAGAGAATTAGCAGCGTGGAATGACCATGAAATAATTTTGATTTTAAGGGCTAGATGTAAAGGTACCGCGGCAAACATTTTAGCAAAATGTAGGGAATTAAGGGAGGAAAGAGTGTACACAAAACTCAGGGAAGTATTCCTAGAATTGTTTTCAAAAAGGCTCCAAGACCATTGCAATTGAAGTCCCTGATGTCATGTAAGCAAAGAACAGGAGAGACAGTGAGGGAATTCGTGGGAAGCATAGGTGATTTAGCGTATGAAATGTACGGGGGAGCGAAGCTGAGGAAAAGATGGTAAAGGATCTAAAATTGCAAATTTTCATTTCGGGCCTGAGAATAAAGTTACAGGAAATTGTACTGCAGGGAAGCCCTGAGAGCTCCGAAGGGGCAAAGAAGCTAGCGCTAGCAGCCGAGCAATCAGAGAAGATTATGGAAAATACACTAATGCTGCAGACGTTGGAAGCGAAAATAAATGGAGACAGTTTTACAGATAATCTTGAGCAGCAAAAACATCTGGAAATTGCCAACATTTCAAAGGCAATCCTCGATTTAACACAGAAATTTGCAAAATTCGAAAGTAAGCATGAGGAGAGCACAACGAGGGCCCAACCAACGCCACCTGGAAGACAAGGCCTGAGAGCTGGTTGAATGAGTCACAACGTTTGCGCCATGCAAATTTCTGTTTGCAGAGAGATTTCCAATTTTTTTTTAAACTTTATATACATATAACTTTGATTTTTTTTTCTTTTACTTATTAAAACTTTTGATTTTTAAACCTTTTTTTCTTCTTTTACTTACTTGGAACTAGGGTATAAAAATTCATGATTTTTTTAAATCAGATTTTTTATTTAACTCGAATTTTTTTTTATTTAAATTGGATTTTTCTGGTTAAGATAAATATACCTCGGAAATAAAAATATATAAATGGTTTCGAAAATATTTGGTGATTTTAATATGTTCTGTGAAGTTAGAATAAGCAAATACCTAATAAACATACACTACTTTAGTCTTTAGGAATAGTTGATTATGAACTGTGTGTAAACAACTGTAGTAAAATCATCAGAAAAGTTGTTTTTGCTTGTACTTTTTTTTTACGAAATAATAAAAGGAAAGTAAATTTTATTGCAAATTATTTTTTCATAAGCATTGAAAAATCAACTTAAATCAGATTTAAACCATTGATTTATTTAAAAAATTTGAGTTTAAACTTATTTTAAAAAATAAATTAAAAAATTCTACTTAAAGCATTGATTGCAAAAAAAGCTAACAAATTTTGATTTTAATCATAATTTGCTTTTAAATCATAATTTTAATCACCGACTGAAATCACCTGATTAAAATCATTTACTTAGAACTTAAGCTTAGAAGCTTAGAACTTTGATTTTTTTAAACTTATATTTTTTTACTTTAAAATTTATATTTGTACAATTTTTAATAATGTTTTAATTATAAATATACTGTTAATTTTTTTGTACAATTTTTTATAAGTACAATATATATATTAGAAACCTTAAATATATGAATTATTAATTGGCTTAAATGAATATGCTAAATATTGAAAACCAAAATGATTTGAATACTACAGATAAATGTTTTTTACAAAATATTACATCAGTGCCACAGAAACAAATGTTCACTTTAATATACATACAGAAAAAGCACAACTGATAATATGCAGTTTTTAATCAACAAACTGAACTTTTTAATCAAATCCACAAACTGAAATTTTTAATTATCAACAAACTGAAATTTTTAATCAAGTCAACAAACTGAAATTTTAAATCGTCAATAAACTGAAATATTTAATTGTCAAAAAATAAAATTTTAAAACAAGCCAACAAACTGAAATTTTAAATCAAGTCACAAAGTATCAAGTCTGCAGAGAATATCATTCGCAAGTATAATATATCTGCAAGTATATCATCTTATGCAGTAAAATAATATATCTGCAAGTATATCATCTTATGCAGTAAAATAATATATCTGCAAGTATATCGTCTGCATTGAATGACTTATTGAAAAATTGTGTGTTGAATTAAATGAACAAATTGCCTTTCTACTTCTGTAGTGTTTGTAATTTCCTTTTTTTGCTAACAGGTTTTGAAGATCATTCTTCTTTCTTTCTTTCTTTTTTCTTTTTTGCAGTAGTTATTTAATAGTGTGTTTGTTGCAGACCATATTATGTTTTTGACTGCACTACTAAAAGAATGGAATGACCATTCAAACAAGGCTCAATGTCTTCATTGCATGGCAATGCATTTAAAGTTAAATTTAACAGAAAGTTCTTTTGCGAGTGATATTTTAAAAACTTATTCTCAAATTCGTGTGACACTAGCTTTTGTACAATTATAAAGTTATATAAAACAATATTTACTATACAAGGCATTAGATACAGTAGGCCACCCCTATCTAGCTTCCTTATCAAATTACACTCCTTAGGAACATTCAGTTCTTTATAACATTATTAAGTACAGTATTTTGTTCACAAAAATCGCATAAGTACTTTTTAAATGTAGTATAAATACAATAACTTTCTAAATAAGTCAAAATAGGAACAAAAGCTTCATATTCTTCAACATCATTTTTAGATATAATAATATTAAATTCTTCAAACTCGTTTACTTTTTGTTCTTGAATACATGGTAAATCACCGTCTTCATGAATTTCGTGAACAGTAACATTACCAAATAAACTCGAAGCAAGCGTTAAAGGTAAAAGACTTTGCATACGTAATTTAGCTTCTTATTCATAAATTTGCCTGATTGAAATGCAATATTGTGAACCAGAAAGTTGGCGGTATTTGCCAAAATGATCCTCTAATGGGTCTGTTTGAATTTTGCCAGGTAAAAAATAGCTCATACCCAGCTCTTTATGACAGTATTTTCCCAGTCCAAGAAGAGCATATGTCGTATGTCTCAGAGCATTGTGGGTTTCTTTTGATAAACAACCAGTTGTGCAATTTGCATTTTTCTATTCGTCTGACCAATTTACAAAATGACTCAAATATTCACAATTTTTATCAGTATCTGAAAACGTTAGAGGTTCTTGAAAAGGACATTTAAGGCGTTTATCTTTAAGTGGTGTTTTGGTATTTACTATACCCCATCATTTATAAATAATACTAATGTAAGTACTTGTTGACTCATAATTAGGTAAAGTATGTTTTTTTCCCAGTTCTATTAAAGCCTCAATCACCCAGCTATTAAAAACTTGCAAAACAAGCTTGACATTTTGTCTTTCAAGGCCATAAGGCTTTAAGAGTTAATCCATAACCATATTTAACTAAATTACCAAATTCAAGTTCATGAAGTCCCCTTAACGTGTTAAAAGAAGCTGCATCAAATATATTACTGCCATAGTTAAATTTTGGGTAATACGTACACTGACCATTATTTTTCTGACCTAACCAATTACTTCGTACACATTTTAACAAATGAACTGTATCGATGATAAAAAAAAAGTGGCCTAGACGGATCATATGGGTTACAATATATATAACATCTACTTCTTGTTTCTCATTGAAGAAAGACATAGCTTTTCTATTTATGCTATTGTTGTCACTAACAACACAAACTACGCGAAATCCAATCTTCTCAAGACCCATTATTATCTTTTTTAGAATAAGAAATAAGTTTTCTGCAGTAAACGATTTTATTGGTAGGATATGAACAACATCTTTATAAGAGGACAGCAAACTCCTAACCACAAATGTATATGCCGAAGAAGCAGCATGTTCACTATCATATGCAGAACCAACAACATTTCCACCTTTATAGTCATGATAAGGTTTTAAATGGATTTCGTCCATCATCAGACTTACATGATGCCCACCTTTCTTCAGAGTTGAAAACTTTGTTTTAATGTATCTTAAAAAGTATGGTTCTTGCTGCTCTTCAGATACATTGACATTTAAATTATTACAAATGTTGTGAAGAGTAACAAGATTAGGCATAACCATATTACCAGAATTCCTTAAAAATTTATAGGCATGGGGTGAGATGGCTTGTAAAAGGCATGCAAAAACGAAACCATGTGGCGAATACCTCAAACATTGTTGTCGAAAATGTAACAAATTTAATTGTTCTTTTAAAAATTGAACAACATGCTTTTTATCACCACCAACATTACATTCTAATTTATCAATCAATCGGTCAATAATACTAATAATATCAACATTATCTAATATTCCTGGTTCTGCAACCTTAAGTTCGTTTAGAATATCTTCAATTTCATGCATTGGAAATTTTAGATTATTCAACTTTTTCAATTCCATATACTGGTAAAACACTGATAACTACATATCATTATTTACAACTACACAATACTTAAAGGACGGAATAGGACATACTTCAAAATTCCCTACTACAACAGTATTAGGCTGTAATTTAATATCCCGTTTATCATTAAATTTGCTTTTAACCATGCAGTTGTTCAGTTCATTCAGGGTACTAAAATTCAATTTACAGTCCTCATTTCTTTTTTTGGAATTCGAGCTCTTAGCAATCTCTTTTCCAACTATTTATTTTCAGTACAAACACGACTTTCATCTGCACTTTTTCGAAATGAGGTAGTAAATGATAAATACTTTGGAGCTCCAGGAAGTTTTAAAGGAACTACATTATCACGTAGCCTTGGATTTTTTAAAGGAAATGATAGTTTTTCCCCAGTTTTATCAATGAACACATGCATCTCTCTTTCAATGTCATTAGTAAGCATCATAATGAATGTCATTAGCATCAAAATGAAGTTCACATACCAGTTGAAAAGAATCCATTATTAATAAAGATCATTATGCCTCACACATATACATAAATTAGTGAGCCACAAAGCTCAATTCAAGATAATAAAGCCATAAACACCTCAATTTTAAATTTAAAAACACATTAAAATATTAGTTTCATTAGAAGCGGAAAACAGGGGTTTGCGTGGGAGGAAAAGAACATTGGATCTAAAAAAAAAGGAAAATCTTGGATCTCCAACGTATACAAAAAGCGAGAAACCTTTTGGTGGAAAATTTTGTCATCCCTGTGTTAAATATTCATTTAGTGAATGTTTATTCTTTTTACATTTTCGACCCACAAAACAGGCTTCATATATCTGAAATTATACAAATAACAGAATGCAAAATGCACGTTATTTCTTGCAAGTGAGAAATAAGGAAAATATTGGCTGAAAATGCATATAAGTGATGCTTGGCGAAATTTTTTGGCGACAGTACCACGTGTGGAAGAGAAACATGGATTTTTTTAAGTATACTGTTGTTATTGTTTTACTTATTAGCCTTTGATTACTTATTAAAAATAGTTAAAAAATGTGCTCCTATTGTTACTGTGGGAATTATAGAATGAAACACATGTTTTGAAAAACAAGTTTGGGAGTTACAGCAGTGTAGGGATATTTTGTTTAAAAGAAATAGGGAAAAACGCTTGTTTTCCCTACGCGTTTTCACGGCTGGTACCTTACAAATACAAATGAGTTTGGATTTCAATTTTTCGTTTGTGATGTTGCGCTACCGCTAAAAATGGTTATAGTGTATGGTTGGTTTCTATAAGTATAGATAATGTTATTTTAAACGCCCTTATGTATTTTAATAATTATGGTGCACCTCTTTTTAAATAAAAATCTATGTTTTCTCATGTAACATACTATATATACGTGTTGATGAGCAAGTGAAAAGTATCACAAGCATGTGAATACTTCTACCTTGAAAAAAGAAAAAAAATTCGCAGTGGTCAGAAACTTTATTGTTCCACAGACACTTTCGGAAAATATTCCCTAAAAGGAATATTGAGTTCCTATATCGTTCTATAGCAGCAGAGTAAATAGAGATGAACAAATATTGTAACGTAAAAGCAGCATAATATTGTATTACAAGCGTTTTGTCTATTAGTTTGTATCTCTGATGTTTAGTGGGGTTTGTTAATTTTTCTCTATGTCGCATTTAGCATTTTTTTTTTCTGTTGAAGATGAAAAGTGAATTAATAGAAAAGCAAATCCGTCCGCCAGGAAGAATTTATGGCTAGACGCATTTCCTTTTTCAAAAGGGAAGTGGGGCGATATATATGGCGTGCTCGTCAGCCATATTGAATTACATTGTTCTTTAAATCATTTTGTGTGGACATTAACGCATTATTATAGGAGAATATTAGTTTGCCAAATATATTCTGTGTATTTGTACAAAGTAAGCATTGCTGGACAAAGAAGTCAGACTGCATTTTATGGGTTTAGGCGCCAGAGCCAGACTAAAATAAACAGTGAAAATCCCATAAAATGTCAACTTTGATTAGGGGCTTGTTTGTCAATTCTACTATCGTAAACTCAGGGCGTAGTTAAACTCAAAAACAGTAGACCGCCCCGCGAAAGGAAACCTATCAGAGATCAGCAGTATAGTTTGTATATATAGCAACAGGCAAATGTACTGGCAAAACGAATCATCCTATGAGTTGATGGGGTAATTTAATGTGATTGACATGCAGGTCATACTGAGGATGGAAAGAGAAGAAAATAGAAGAGAAGAGGACGTCTCAACTTAACGTTGAACTTGGAGTTCTGTCAGAGCCTTGAGGGCAAGCAAAGTTGCAGGTAGGAAGACTTACAACCTTTCTACTTGAAAGTATCGCACGGGCTCCACTTGGAAAGTTTTTATTAAAGCTCCAAAAATTCTCTATTCGCTCACGAGCTACAAAATCATACGTCACAGCTACGTAGTTATATTCATCGCCACTGCAGAGTGAAGAATTCCGGCTGACTATAATTATTCATCGTTGCTTTTCGCATCAGCAAAGCTTGACGTTTGTCCATAAAATACACCTAGTCCTACTGAACCGACGCAGCACCATGCCAACTATTCATCGTTGTTTTCCCGCACCTGCAGAGCTTGACGTTTGTCCGTAAAATACGCCGAGTCCTACTGAACTGACGCAGGGGCATCCCGGCTGTTTATCATTGTTTTTCGTATCATCAGATCCTGACATTTCCAATTAAACACGCCAAATTGATCAGGAGTGGAGCAGCAGCATCCCAACAGCCCCGTAAACGTTTTCTCATCTTAAATTGGACTTTGAAGAGTACGACGAGCAGCAGCTTAGTACACCCGTAACAGAACTATGGTTACGTGACTGCAACACAACAGCATAATATCTGCACGTGAGTCAATATCCATTTATTCTAATTTATACGAGGTATACCATCATTTAGGTTTAATTTGAAAATTAGGTTATGTAACTTATTCTATTTTTACCATTTGCCCATGCTTACTTAGGCAGTAGTTCTTGCATTGTTTTAATTTAATATCTGACATACGTTCTGAATATTGGTGCAATTTAGATAGATATTGTTGCTGAGGCATTGACTTGTTAACAACCGGTATTGATAAACCACAGCACGGTAGCAAGTGTATTAGCTAGTGTTCTGTCCATGTGGAAACTTTCGCCATTTATATAATTGCATAGAATTTGTAGAGTAGTAATTAGTCATAATTAAATTTGTTACGTTTGTTTGAATTAGTTCTCTCCTTTTTTGTGTTTTGCATCACTGTGCTGATTTCACGGCCATTGGACAATCATATGTTTCGCAAAGAAACTGACGGGTTATTAAGCAATGATAAGCGTAATGATAGGTGCATTTATCCAAGTTAAGCAATTTGGCACATTATTATTAACTTAATAATAATAATAATAATTTATCGTCTCCTTTTGTCACAAAGGCGCAATTTATATCTATAATTTTAAAGTAATGTAATGTAATATGTATAATTAATATAATTTTATATTTAATGTGTTTTCTTTACTCTGTTATAAACGCGTGCAGATGGTATGGCGACGGACAAAGGTAGTGGGGGTCGCGAATTATTTAGCAACTATTAAAGTGGGTGGCGGCTTTTAAAAAGGTTGGGAACCACCATTCTAACTATACGATAAAATCGTTTGATGTTTATAAACTGCCAGCAATTTAAAGAAAAAATCAAGTAAAATATAGACAATTTTTAACTGTCATGTCTTTAGAATCCTATAGGTTACTAAAGAGGGTGCTCATATGACTGCATTATCTGTAAGAATATGAACTAACTAGGTTCCGAATGACTAAATCGAGACGTATAGAGCAAAGGACTTTCAGATGGCATAATGAGTGACAACTCAAATATGTGTACGTAAATTTTGAAACACACGGAAATCTAAGAGGTCCAAAAATTAAAATAACATTTAAATATCATCAGATCCCTTCGAAGCCCCTGTGGGGAACTAGGCCTGGGTCCACTCGGCCCATACGTAAAACCGACGGCTCGCTCAAAATCTGAAACCGGTATTTTTTCAATATGGCCAATGAAAATTTCATATGCAGAATAAACAAGATTGCTCATTGATGACCAAGAGTACTCTACGCCAAGACCTACAGTTTTTTGAGGAATTTGAACCTTTTTCACCTAGTGAATTAAATCTCGGACTACGTATCTACAAAAGAAAACAAAACGAACACTGGGAATTTTACCCAGAATGTTCACATGAATCAAACCCGATTTGTTTTCATGAGAGTTCGACGCTATTAGATTGCACAAATAAATGGGATTCGATACATGGGTCTCCTTGGGAGGGGAAAAAACGTTCCTTTTAAAAAAAATTTAATGGAACAGACTATGATCATTCACATTTCGGACAGGGGTATATTTTATCGAGAAAAAAATGTGTGCTGCTTCTAAGAATTTCGGAGAATTTTACGCAATCTAATATGCAATTTGCGCAATTTAATGCACATCTGCTTTCGCGTGATAAATGACTTCATAGTATGTAATTTTTGAAAATTACATTTAATCTTTCAGATATCAGAAGTGACGTCTTGCAAGATCAAAGTATTTTTGAGGACATGTCAAGAAAGATTTGTGAAAATACTGTAATTTCGACATTAGATTCGAAGGAACACATCAACACATACGTGCAATCCGCTCATGAATTTTAGCAGTGGCGTAGCGTGGACTTCTAAAATGGGCCTCCAATTGTACACAATCCCCTTCGAATAAAAAGTCACACTTTATATATATATATATCATCATCATCATCATATTCAACCATTATCTATCCACTGCTGGATGAAGGTCTCTCCAAATGCTTTCCACACAAGTCTATCCTGGGCCATTCGTTTCCACGTCACCCCAACCTCTTTTCTTATTTCATCCACCCATCTAGTTTGAGGACGTTTTCTAGGTCTTCGGTGGTCTCTTGGAATCCAGTTCAGAATTTCTGTTGTCCATCGTTGATCAGTTCTTCTTGCAATATGCCCAGCCCATCGCCATTTCAGTCCTTTTACTTTAACAATGATGTCCTCTACTCTAGTTTGCTCTCTCACCCAAGTGTTTCTTTTTCGATCTCTCCTAGTTATTCCAAGCATGCACCTCTCCATGCTCCTTTGCGTTGTCTGTAACTTTCGTATTGCTCCAACTGTTAGACTCCATGTCTCTGATCCATAAGAGAGGACTGGCAATACACACTGGTTGAAGACTTTTCTTTTTAGACATAAAGGCAATTTCCCCTTCAGGATAAAACTGTTTCTTCCAAATGCACTCCAGCCAAGTTTAATACGTCTGTTGAGTTCTTTCATAATGTTGCCATCCATTGAAATCAGCTGGCCAAGGTAAATATATGAATCAGCAATTTCTAGCTCAGTGTTGTCAACTTGTATTTTTGTTTCCTCTACAAAATTATTGAACATGATCTTAGTTTTTTGTAGGTTCATCTTGAGTCCAACTTCTTCACTTCTAGTTGAGAGCTCTTGTACCATGTCTTGGAGTTCTAATGGGTCCGTTGAAAAAATAACAATGTCATCAGCAAACCGCAGATGATTTAAATATTCACCATTTATTTTTATTCCCTTGTTATTCCAATTTATCAGCTGAAAAATCATCTGTAAAGCAGAAGTAAAAAGTTTTGGAGAAATGGTATCTCCCTGCCTCACCCCTTTGCCAAGTTTGATAGTTTTGGTATCTTTATGTAACCGAAATTTTGCACTTGCATTTTTATACACACGTTTCACCATGTCAATGTACACATCCTCAATGTCTGTTGATCTTAAAGAGTTGATGACTGCTGATGTTTTTATAGAGTCAAAGGCCTTCTCATAGTCAATAAATGCAACACACAATGGAAGTTCATATTCATGTGTTCTTTCAATTAATTCTCTTAATACTTGAATATGGTCCACTGTACTGAATCCACTTCGAAATCCAGCTTGTTCTCTTGGTTGAGCTGCATCTAATTTTTTCTGCAGGCGATGTGTTAGAACTTTTGTGAAGATTTTATAAATAGCAGGTAACAAGCTAATTGGTCGGTAATTTTTCAAATCCTCTTTATCACCTTTTTTATGCAAAAGAATTACTGTTGCAGAATCCCATTGGTTTGGTATGTTACCGCTGTTAAGACATTTGGTAAAGAATTTTGCAAGTATGTCTTCTACATATTCTCCAGCTTCTTTTAGGATATCTAATGTAATACCATCATCACCAGGGGCTCTTCCTTTCTTCATGCTTTTTATTGCAAATGAAACTTCTTCTTTTAAGATTTTAGGAGCTGTTCCTTCGACTATTTCAATGTCTTCGTTTAATTCACTGTTACTTTCGTATAGATTTTTGTAGAATTCTTCAACTCTTCTAAGTATTTCTTCCCTATTTCTTGTTACGGTGCCATCCTCTCCTTTTAAGGCAATAATGTGTTTCTTTCCAACGGACAAACTTCCTTTAATAACCCTAAGGCTCTTTTTGCTTTCAATG
>QLNU02014802.1:81498721-81510826 GCA_006491805.2 Dysdera silvatica | reverse complement strand
TCGAGGTTATTGGCAGATAGAATTAGATGAAAAATGTCGACATTTAACAGCATTCCGCACACACAACGGGACTTATACATGGAACGTTATGCCGTTCGGATTAAAAGGATCTGGATTTACTTGTCAACGAGCGGTAAACACTGCACTGAAACGACATAAGAAGTATGCTGCAGCGTATATCGACGACATCGCTATTTTTTCGCAGACTTGGGAAGACCATATGATACATTTACGACGTGTTATACAAGCATTGAAACACTTTGGATTTACTGGTAATATCGAAAAAACTCAGTTTGCGCGGAAAGAAGTAAAATTTCTAGGCCATGTTGTAGGAGAAGGGAAGATACGACCCGATCCTGAAAAGCTGGCGGTTATAGGGAAAATTCAAAAACCGACGACAAAGAAACAATTGAGAAGCATCATGGGATTACTAAATTATTACAGGGATCACGTTCCAGATTACGCTACCTTGGCATCTCCGCTAACAGACCTAACGAAGAAAGGAGTACCTAACCAAATTCCCTGGGAAGCCAAACACGATCTGGCTCTGACTACGTTGAAGAAAAGACTGATGGACGCCTTAGAGCTTCATACTCCGAACTATTCGTTACCGTTGACTATCGATACTGATGCGAGTCTGATAGGTGTGGGCTGCTGTTTATCACAGATCAATGGAGATGGGAAGGAATATCCCATTGCTTTTGCTAGCCAAAAATTGACTAAAACACAACAAAATTGGTCAACAATTGAAAGAGAAGCTTATGCGATTGTGTTCGCGTTGAAAAAATTCGAACATTATGTGTTTGGAAACAAAATTTTCATACGTTCAGACCACAACCCATTGGCGTACCTAACGATGTCCTGCCCTCAAGGACCCAAACTACAAAGATGGTCATTATCACTCCAAAGGTTTGATTTAACCATTCAATATCGAAAAGGTAAAATCCATACAAACGCGGACAGCATCAGCCGCCTACATGATAACGAAATGAACTAACCGATAATGTAAACAACAGATAAGAACTGGTGAAATAAAGTGGAAAAGACGAACTGTGTGCAAATTACGCAAAGGAGATGGTAAGACATTATCAACAAATGAATTGTATGATACGTAGTGAATTTGAAAATGAGTGTATTTCATGTATTATAAATGATATGTTTTTAAAATTTATCGACGCATTTATATTTTTAAAAATTTACTTATACATTTATATTTGGAACGTACTTGAATCTTTATATTTTGGAATTTATTGATACATTCCTTATTCGAGAATTATGTATAATATAATGGTTTAGATTGATAGATAATGTTGTTATGATTATGTATAATATATGAGAATGGTGTTTTTTTTAAATAGCGCATATTATTACTAGGAAATGAGATTGAATTTATATAAGTGTGTTGTAATGATTGTGTAAAGTGTTTAAATTAAGTAAGCTTGTAGAGGCAACATATTACGGTGAAAATATGTCCCAGATTTGAGTAGGACTTTCGGATAGTTAACGTTCATTATGACTTTTAATAATATGAAGATAACGGTGAGTCTTGGTAAAACTATATCTTTGATTATGTAACATGATTGTTTTAGATTTAGTTTTCTTTCACTAGAGAATGAATTGTATGAGGAAAATGTATAATTACTCGTGAGTAATGTTATCAATGTATGTTTATAATCTTGAACCAGAGGAAGCTTATGTTTCTTCATGTAAACTATATTAATGGAAAATTGTTCATCGAGTAATAGGTCGATTAACAATTTTAAAAGGAAGAGGGAAGCAGATGTTATGCCTTTAAATAAAAGTTAAAGCCCTTAAACCAAATTAAATTAATTAAGATCCAATAGTATTAAATATTTCGTTTTTCCAATGTATTTAAATATATAATAGCAGCTAGCTTGAAAGTCTTGTACACGCGCTCAATATGTAATAACCAAAGCATTGAACTTATGGCGTACATGGTCCATATGGATCTATAAAAGATTTCATTGGCTCCCGTAACATCTCTTCCCATTGGTTAAAATTCCAATAGTCCCATTGGATAAAGTTTCGGATGTATCGAAACTATAAATGAGAAACATACAACAAACTCAAGGAGAATGCCTTTGAATCTTGTCTGGAACCGAATGTAAGCGCGGCCGGGCATAGCTCGAAATGACCTCTTACGTGTTAAAAAGAAATATCTGTAATATCTTTAATTTACGTGAATAAATTGTTGGTGTTTAAAAAGCGCATATTCTTCTCAACTTACAATGGATACCACGAATCTTATCAACATGTAGTTATTTACGATGCTGTACATCCAACAAAAATGTAAGTACTTTACATTTAATTTCCGCTCAAGGAACTGTTTAAGTGGGAATGAAAAAACCCACATACCTTTAAAAGGAAGATAGGACATTTTTGGTGTCAGAAGTGGGATATGAAATATGAAAAGTGGGATATGAAATATGAAAAGTGGGATATGAAATATGAAATGTGGGATGTGAAATATGAAAAGTAGAATATGAAATCTGGAAAGTAGGATATGAAAAGTGAAAAATAGGATATGAAATAGGAAAAATGGGATGTTTGAAATATAATATGTGAAATAGGCAATGAGAAATATGGTATACGAATTTTGAAATGTGAAATAATATATGAATTTTGAAATATGAAATATATGAATTTTGAAATGTGAAATGTGTGAATTTTGAAATATGAAATATGTGGATTTTGAAATATGAAATGATATATGAATTTTGGAATATGATATATGAATTTTGGAATATGATATACGAATTTTGAGATGGGATATATGAAATTTGAGATATGAAATAAGATATACGGGATAAAATATGAGATATGATATGATATATAAGATACGAAGTGCGATATATGGGATTTGATATATGGTGAATGATATATATACGATATAGTAAGGAAATTTGGAATGTTGCATGCTATGTATTTGAATAATTAAGAGATAGTTGTGTAAGAAGAGGAAAACGGGAAATTCAATTTAAACGTATAGTAAATATTAGCAAAAATTAGATTTGAGAATTGAAAGAAGGGAAGTAGAAAGAAATAAGTTACAATGAATACGAGGTCAATGAATACGCGTGCGCGCGAAGAAACTTCGAATGTAGAGAGGGTAATTGAAGGGGTAGCGGTCGGACAAATACTAGATGCTCCAGATGAAGCGTTAGAGAGCCGGGAAAGAAACCCATATTACGATGTCGATGATTTACACTCAACGTCTTAAGTAGTTCGAGTAGAGGAAACCAAGAGGATTTAAGAAGGTTTGAAATTAAAGGTCAGTATAAAATAAAAATGGCAGAAATAGAAAGAGATAGGGAAAAAAATAAAGCTGAGATGGAAAGAAATAAAGCTGAGATGGAAAAAATTAAAGCTGAGGCAGAAATAAGGAAATTAGAAATTCAGCTCCAGATGAATATGAATTTTGGTTTAGATGAGAACAGAGGAGGAACGGGAGAATCTAGGTTTAGGATGGATCAGATTAATTCGGTTCGAAGTACACTTTCAGATTTACCGATCGAGGTTGAGAGATATCCCGAATATTTTATGAATGTGGAAAAAATATTTGAGCATGCAGGTGTACCATATGATAGGAGAGCAATGATAATTTTGCCGAAATTAGGAGGAAAGGGTCAATACGTTATATCACAATTAACGGCTGAGGAACTAAACGACTACGAGAAAATAAAGGAAAAATTACTCGAATTATCACACCTTACTCCCTTAGAATATAGAAAGAGATTTTTGAACGCACAAAGGGGACGAGATGAATCATTTCCCATGTATTTATCACGGTTAAAATGTATGTGGAGTTATTACGAGGTATCGAGAGAGGTTACAAATTTACAGGAGTTACAAGATTTAATCGTCGCGGACAAGTTGCGAGATTCTTTAAGCGAGGAATGCAGAAATTATATACATTTACAAGAGGGTACTAAGAATTTTAAGTCCGAAGAAATTTCTAAATTGCCCAGACATTCGAGACAACTCAAAAAGGGAAAGGTAAAATGCCATTTAACTATCGACCACACTATGATTCGGCGAGAGGGAGAGTGGAAGAGGCAAAACCCCAGACTCCTTATGGGAATTTTAACAAATGGAGAGATACAAACGTTATGAATACTGAAAGAAACAAATCGCCCCATTTCAAAATAAACAATATAATACACGAACGAGCAATGATAACCGTTTTAGACAACAATGGCAACCTTCGGGAAATTCCCGACCAAACTGGAACTCCAAATTTTGTACTTTTTGCAAAAGGTCCGGTCATCCATATAATACTTGTCTGGTGAGATCGAAAACCATTCCTAAAAGGGTAGACACACACTCTCTAACCGAAGGAAAAAGTAACGCAGGCTTAGATCCAATTATCGCTAGAGCAGAAATCCGCACAACAAACCAACTTACAGGCATTGAATTAAAACGAGTAAAAATTTTAATTAATGGAAAAGAATGTATAGCTCTTATCGACTCTGGAGCAAATGTAACCACAGTGAGAGAAAATTTGCTACCAAAAAGTAATACAGTGCCAAAAATCAGGATTAGGTTGGTTCCCGCAATTGGTCAAGGAGTCACTGCTGAGTTAATTAAAGCTGAAATTAGACTTTCTGACGATCCAGTTACCGCATGTAACGAAGAAATAATGTGTGCGTTGGTTCCGCAATTAAATGAACAATGTTTACTCCCAGATGTAATTTATAAAAGATTATTGCAACGAGAGCGTGAAACCCCATCTAACTTAGAAAACTAAATAGTCCCGTCCGAAAATGGTTTCGATTTCGAAGCACTTGCATTAGAAACGGAAGTTCCGCCTTCGGGGTCATCGCTCCCTCCGACTGCAGAAACGCAGACCGATGATAGCCACGTTATGCTTTCCCAGAGAGGAACGTTTAAGAGCGAACAATCGTCTTGCAAAACCTTAACAGATGTATGGGAAAAGGCTAAACAAAACAAATTCGGGTACGTAATTATAGACGAACTTCTATACAAGCGAGACAAGATAGAGGGTTTAGAAAATAAACAACTCGTTATTCCTTCATCACACAGGGAACGCATTTTAAAACTTGCACATGATTCAATTTACGGAGCACATTTTGCGAGCAAGAAAACGTTAGAAAGAATAAAGTTATCTTTCTTTTGGCCAAATATGAGGAAAGAAGTTGAGGATTATTGCAATTCCTGCCATGATTGTCAAATGAAGCGCGGAACATCTGTAAAAGACCGTACTCCGATTGCTGCTATAAAAACTCCCCCTTTGCCTTTTGATACTGTTTTTTGCGATATTGTTGGTCCAATAGATCCAACAACGACTGGGAAACACAAATATATTCTAATAATGGTATGCGGACACAGTAGGTGGTGCGAAGCGGAGCCGATAAAATCCCTCACAGCGAAAACCACGTGCGATACTTTATAAAAGATATTCACAAGAATTGGGATTCCCCGTGTTATTGTTACCGACCGCGGAACGAATTTTACATCTCAACTTACGCAAGAAATGCTGAAACGAATTGGTTCTTCACCACGTTTTACCACGCCAGGCCACCCAGAGGCTAACGGTTTATGCGAACGATTTAATGGCGTTTTAAAACGAATGCTTCATCATATTATTTTGAAATATCCTAAAGGATGGAACAATTACATTCCTTTTTTGTTAGGGGCGAGCCGGGAAATACCCCACTCGACAACCTCGGTTAGTCCATATCAGCTAGGATATGGTCGAATTCCGAGAGGGCCACTATCTATTTTGAAAGAATCGTGGACCGGAGATGAGACAGAACTTGTGAAGCTAACTATGCCAGTACAAGAATATTTGGAAAGTTTAAAAAGGAAATTAGAAGCAGCTGCGGAACAGGCCGGACTAAAATCCGAACCTCAAAAATCCGCATATGTACATAGATATAACTTGAGAACACGTCCGAAAAGTTTTGAAGTAAACGAACAGGTTGTTGTTTTAATGCCGGATAGTAGCAACAAAATATTATCGAGATGGATGGGACCTGCGACAATTATAAGGAAACGTAGTCCACATAGTTATATTATAGAACTACCGGATCGGACAGTCACGCACGTATATGTAAACAAGCTAAGAAAGTACTTTCACCGGGTAAATGCGTTAGGAGTGATTTTTGAACAAGATAAAGAATTTGGAGATGTACAAACTGTACCGTTACAATGTGATGAACGTGAGAATCTGAAAGAAGTGATAACTAATAAAACTACAGATATTTTAACGAGTGACCAGATACGGCAATTGAAACAGTTTATATACGAAAACCATGATTTTTTTTCAGGAAAATTAGGACGAGTAACTGCTGTGAAACATGTTATAAAACTAAAACCAAATTCACAAATGAGTAAAGTTCCTTGCTATCGTATCCCGGAAACGTTAAAAGAAAAGGTCGAAGCACAAATCCAGGAATTACTCGTGTCTAATGCCATCCAAGAAGCATGTGTTACCCAAGCACATCCCGTGATATGCGTGGCGAAACGCGACTCTAGTATGAGAATGTGCGTAGATTTCAGAGCGCTAAACACAATTACCGAAGATGACGCTTATCCGATGCAGGATCAAAACGAACTACTCCAGAAAATGGCACGAGCCCGATATATTTCCACGCTCGATATTTTTCGAGGTTATTGGCAGATAGAATTAGATGAAAAATGTCGACATTTAACAGCATTCCGCACACACAACGGGACTTATACATGGAACGTTATGCCGTTCGGATTAAAGGGATCTGGATTTACTGTCAACGAGCGGTAAACACTGCACTGAAACGACATAAAAAGTATGCTGCAGCATATATTGACGACATCGCTATTTTTTCGCAGACTTGGGAAGACCATATGATACATTTACGACGTGTTATACAAGCATTGAAACACTTTGGATTTACTGGTAACATCGAAAAAACTCAGTTTGCACGGAAAGAAGTAAAATTTCTAGGCCATGTTGTAGGAGAAGGGAAGATACGACCTGATCCTGAAAAGCTGGCGGTTATAGGGAAAATTCAAAAACCGACGACAAAGAAACAATTGAGAAGCATCATGGGATTACTAAATTATTACAGGGATCACGTTCCAGATTACGCTACCTTAGCATCTCCGCTAACAGACCTAACGAAGAAAGGAGTACCTAACCAAATTCCCTGGGAAGCCAAACACGATCTGGCTCTGACTACGTTGAAGAAAAGACTAATGGACGCCTTAGAGCTTCATACTCCGAACTATTCGTTACCGTTTACTATCGATACTGATGCGAGTCTGATAGGTGTGGGCTGCTGTTTATCACAGATCAATGGAGATGGGAAGGAATATCCCATTGCTTTTGCGAGCCAAAAATTGACTAAAACACAACAGAATTGGTCAACAATTGAAAGAGAAGCTTATGCGATTGTGTTCGCGTTGAAAAAAATACTTATCATGATTTTATTCATGTATTCATCAATTGTATCAATTTTTATTCATTATAATTAAATATGTTTTTATTTAATTTTGAAACCAAAAAGTTTAATACTTTTTACTATCAAAATAATTTATAAAACTCTTAGAGTGTATTATACTATAGGCTACTGTGATTTTAAAAAGATATCGTTTATAACGACTATCGGTTATAACGACCGAATTTGCACGGTCCCTTGAAGGTCGTTATAACCGATTTTCACTGTAGTTAAAATTTTTTTATCCCCCCCCTCGTAAAAAAGTTTGATTCGCACCCTGATGTCGGGACCTACAACTTTCCGATAAATCAGAGCCTCTGCTGGTAAGGAAACCAAATCTCGAATTACTGTGAAAAAAAAAATTAGCACCAGTCCTACAGTACCATTGGGAATTAAATGTATAGGGGATGGGAATTGTAAAGATAGCCGCCGAAGGCGGCACTGTAATCCCAGACAGTACGCTCAAACAGCGTTACCACCTGCCAAGGCGAGTTGGGGGAGAAGGCGGTATGTTCGCAACTCAGCATTTATAGTATTTAAAATTTATGTTAATCACATTTATTATTAAATTTCTTATGCTGTATACGTATGTATCAACACACTTACCTCCGAAAAAGGGATACCTCTATTTAAGGGGAAAATGTTTGGTACCGTGGGTGTCCCTTATTGAAAGGTATAGATCGTTCGCAAAAAACTGACCGATGGTACTGTTAGAATTCCCGGGAGCTGAAGTCACAAACGGGCTAGTTTATTACAGCAGAGGGGAGGACGTCATTTCCGAACTGGTTTTTGGCGCAGACAAACGTTCGCTAAAAATCAGTTCCGTAAGAACGTCTTCCCCTCTGTTGTAATGACCTAGCCCGTTTGTGACGTCAGCTCCCGTGAATTCTAAAGGTACCATCGGTCAACTTTCCGCGAACGAACTATACACTATATTCATACATACATTCATAGGCGTAACTTGAGGATTAAATATAGCATAAACTGGGGGGGGGGGTGCGGGCAAAAAAAAATTGAACGGAAAAAAGTAGTTTTGCCTCTTTTCTAAAGAGCTGGGGTTTCAAGTGCCCCTTTCCCCCACCAGATTACGCCTATGCGTATATATCCTCCTCAAACCTGATGTAAAACTAAAAACTTTGTTTTTAAAAAAGGTTCTAAAAACGATATTTACTGAACTGAAAACTGAACAAAATAAAAATAAATATATATGGAAAGGGGGAGGGGCTTGTGGGGCTGTGTCACATGTGATACACCAGGACTAAGAATTTGTAATTGAATTAATTCAGAATTTGAAAGTTACTGTTTTATAAAATATAATGCCAACTTACATTTTGCAGCATATCCACATATTATTATTATTTTTTTTTTACATATGCAATGACATTTCATAACTCATTTTTCATGAACAACTTGGCACAGTTTCTGGAGTCATTGAAACCACTGGACAGTTGGAACACACACTGGAGATCATTGTTTCCTGTCCTCATTCGTCTAGCGGTCCAAGACACTCCGGGCTAAACGGAGGGACCCTGGTTCGAATCCAGGATGGGGAAAGCGTCTCTTTTTCTCCAAAATTACACAAGCTCTAGTTTGAGCTGTAATTAATACGTGGGTGGCAAAAATTATAGTATAATAAATTCCCCCACGAAAACTCACAAAAATCTCGCCCCGGAGGCTTTCTTGTGTTGACCATATTTGGCAATTGTGTTATCCCTGCGGAGGGTAATAATACCTTAACATCTTTACATACGGAGAAAGAGAGCGTTGTTTCCTGTCCTCATTCGTCTAGCGGTCCAAGACACTCCGGGCTAAACGGAGGGACCCTGGTTCGAATCCAGGATGGGGAAAGCGTCTCTTTTTCTCCAAAACGAATAAAGCTCTAGTTTGAGCTAATTAATACGTGGGTGGCAGAAATTATTGTGTAACTGGAACACCGTACTGTAGTTAACATAGTGCAGCCTGCTTCTGTAACCTCTGTCTCCAACCATTTCAGGCATGTGTCTTACATCCTTACTCCAGGCTGAATTATGTAGCATTCATGTAGGAACCCTACATTTAGGAGGTAGTCCGTTATCATCTGATGATTCGTCAAATAGGCAAACAGAGGAGGTTGTGTTTGTTGTTTTATCCCATGGATAAGTGTAGTGACGACAGCAAGTCTAAAAGCAAAATAATCTAAAATATCCTTCTTCAATGTTCCCATAGCTTCCATTTTTTGAAGATAAGCAAGCCATGATCCTTTCCCTTGTAGGAACTCATTAATCAACGATCATTGATACATGAACCCACATTTCCAAAAGGTTTAATCATGATTTAATGTTCACCATTTTGTTTCCCCGCACATACGCTTTTCCCATCCAGAATCCAGATGGACCGACTCATCAGTGGTTCACTCTGTTCCCGACGATGGAAAAGATATTAGCTGCAGGCGACGATTGAGTTTAGTGTACAACACGGTACGGCGCAAAAATAACTTAATTGTATTTCTTCAAACTCCTTGACAGACATTTCCTGCTTATAAGTACCCCTACTGGACATGATGATTACGACCCTCCGAGTGTGACACCACGAACCCTTGAGTGGAACAGCAAATCATCAATTAGTGTTAAAGGGGTAACCAATGAACATTTGCGTATGAAAAGGGTGAACAGCCAATAAGAGTGATTGCGAGTGTAGAGACGATGAGGCGAACACCAATAAAAGACATTCTTTCGGTAGGACTCTTAGCGAGATGGTCACGCTGCCCATGATGTACATTCATAATGTCTTACAATAATAATGTCAATTCTTAATCGTAACAATTTAAGTTATTTTGCTATGTGATTGTAAATAAATTGTTTAACCCAGAGACATGCTGTCTACATGGTTCATCTGTATCTTGGTATTTCTGACTCAATTTCGATAAGGTTCCAGGGTAACAATCCACGTGAGTTGACGCACGTGCTAAAACCCTTCTGATATAACTTATAATCTATCGGTGATATTATGGAGTCTATCACCGCTCCATCGTTCTTCAATCCGTCATAGAACGATAACCAAATCTATAAATGTAGAAACCGCAATTGGTAACCCAACACCCTAATCCTTCCCTTGTCTATGCCACTCAGAGGCGGATTAAACCTATTGGGGGGCCCCTGGCCGTAAAAATTTCGAGGCTTTGAGACCCAAGCCCTAAAACAAAACAAAAAAAATTGTGTAAGGAACTGAGGACTTTTTCGGGAAGATTTCAGTAGTAAATTTTTAGTGAGTTCCTTAAACCGGCAATATGTAACTAATAATAAACTCAACGTTTCAAGAAAAATCAGATATTTATTCAAAAAATTTAATAGTAAGTTACCTCAGTGCTTAAAAAATGTTTTGTATATAAATTTGTGTCTTGATTTTTCTTTGGCAGATTCATCAATTATTTTTGCAGTATCTATTTCATCCAAAATTTTTTGTTCTAGGTATAATATGGCCATGTTGTTCAATCTGTCTTCTCCTATCGTACTCCTTAGATAGTTTTTAACGCATTTTAAAACTGAAAAAGATCTTTCACCTGTTGCATTTGATATTGGTATTGTTAAAAATATTTTCGAAATAATCTCTACATTAGGAAAAGTTCCACTCTCTTTATACACTTCGAACCATAGGTGCCGACTTGAAAAATTATTGTGAGTTCCAAAAATTTTAAATCGAATAACCGGCACACATTTCAAAGGATTCAAGTATAATTTAAATTTCATTATCAGATTATCTGGTACAATAAGACACCTGAAATGTTAAAATGAAGCAAATTATAGTTAATTATACAAACATTTTTTTCTAGATAATTATTCACCTATATTTTGCTTTTGTAGGCGCAACATTATTATATACAACATAGAGATATTGTTGAATTCCCAACTCAATTATCTTTATAAAAGTTTTAAAAAATACAAATTTCTTTGTGGGGGGGTTATTTGCCAACCCTGTTTGCCCTGCATCCAAGTTATGTCTATATGCATGTATTATTTAATAACTCATTAAATGATTTGAATAGCTGGAAAATACATTACTTTTAAAGACGTTTTCTTGGTTCCATTTCTTGTATTGGAGCATCTGTAGGAAGCAGCAGATTTTGACAACGACATCACAGTCTTCTGTAATTATTAACTGTTCTTTTGGCTCAGATACAACCCGATTTCGCCAAAGGTAACGCCAATTCTTTTTGACTAGAATTATTTCGATCTTGGAACCTGGCAAAACATCACCTGCTCAGCCAATCAGATCGCTTAAATCGGTCATAATGCTAAAAGTGTTATGGAAATTCAAATCGCGCGGGCGGAGCCCGTCTCATATCTACTAGAGATTAGACCAGGGGCGGACTAGGCCGTCGGCCCACCAGCCCCCGGGACGATGGGGGTATAAATAATGACAGGATATAAATAATGAAGACCTTGAGGAATTTATGATAAAAAAACTTTGTGCATCTATTTCCGTATGCGTATTTTCCCCACGAGCAAAAATATTATGGGTTCGAGGAACCCACAACAAAATTATTGAGGGTTCAAAAAGTGTCTCGAACCCATGAAGTCGGCGCCACTGCTTCGGACTGTTATTAAATAGCACATCTGGCTATTTACTTATCAACACCTTTGATTATTTATTTATCAGCTTCTTCGTT
>QLNU02014802.1:81483642-81498621 GCA_006491805.2 Dysdera silvatica | reverse complement strand
ACACACACAGGATGAGTATTAGGGCGTGCCCAGAGGTTAAATCAAAGTTGTTCTTCTCCTCAACTTCTTATAAGAAAAATGGCGTTGTTGAGAACAGGGTTTCCGCCATTGCAGTTTTATTTCATTTAATTCTAATTTCGTCTATTTAATTATACATGGCATGGGCGCCCATATGAGGGTAGAGGGGGCTCAAGCCTCCCCCACCTAGCCGTTTAAAAATTTTATTTGCAAGGTTCTGTCGTGCATTTGCTTTCAAAAGTTTTACAAGCACATTTTAAAGTAAGATACTTTTTAGCTCATTACTAATTGCCAAGCAGTATAAATTATTTTTGTAGCATTTTAGTATCTTGTACATTCACTAAAATTTTTGACAGTCTTGAGAAGAAAGTAATAATTTTTCTCAATCCCCCACCCCCAGAAGTACTCATATGGACGCACATAATACACGGTGAAACTACAGTTATGACTAGAGCCCGGATTATATGCACTAAGAAACCAGCAAAATATGCACTAATGAGTCTCAAAATATGCACTAATGAGTTTCAAAATATCCACTTAAAAAGAATAAACATGCACTTAAAATGAATAAATATGTACTTAAAAAATTTTTAATGCTTAAAAATCTTATATCTCGTATTTCCAAACAAATAGATTTATTAACAGCCAAGTAGAAAAACTCGATATACATTAAATCATATGTTTTATACATAGTAAATTCTATGACTGCATATCACAATGTGTCTCTCGTTGTTCTAAACAGTTACGCTTTATCTTCAGTCATGTAATGATGTATGTCATTTTTTATGGTCGAAAGGGTCATTTTCAGAGCTACAAAAGATACTGAGCAAAACATACATTTTTGCTGGTTTTTATTACGAATAGTTTATCGATGATAGAACGATGTCTATCACTGAAGGAAAATGGTGTGGAAATTTAGAATAAGTGTTTGTTTTAATTTGACCTTCAATCAATTTCCAGCCAAGCACAGTAAAACTCAGCTTTGGTTTTCCTAACAAGGATGGTGGCTATAATTCAGCTACGACAACATTTTGGCGTCCTAGGACATAATTAAACGTGTACATTTACAAATTCCATTGCCTTTCCACTCAGATAAGAAGTAAGAGGAAAGTTTAACTTTAGCGTTGTGGTGAAATTTTTCAGATGAGAGAATAATAAAATTCTTAAAATTACTAAAACCCTTAAAATATGCATTTATTCTGGAAATTCATGGTTTTTGTGCATTTATATTCAAAAACACTAAAAACAGCTAAAATATGTAATTTCGTATGCACATATATGCGTTTGCATATAATGCGAGCTCTAATTATGACAGTAGCATTTAATTATTCTGCACTCATTTTTGCAGTGGCGCACCCAGAATATTCCCATGGGGGGCCCAGTGGTGCAAGGAATGTTTGGTGGAAATAAAGGGCCAGTCTCCATATCAATTACGGTTGTCTTTTTGTGTTCTTTTATCATTATTAAATTACTACTAATTTGACAGTGCAATATGCTTAAATGATTAAAAATGGTGGATTTTTTTGTACAATTTTACAATGGCCAGCTTTTGTTTTCCACAAAAGATCACTGTTTTAGTAATAGGTTTAAAAATAATCCTATTGTGCAAAACTTGCTTTTGCTTGCCCTCTGTCCACTACTTGATCTACGGAAGCCTTTTTTCCTTTTGCGACCTTCAAAAAACTCAACAGCTTCGTGAACTGAATCCTTATGATAGAGAAAAGTTCTAATGTTATCTGAACTTCTTCAATGGCATTTTCTTCCAATTATTAAATTCTTTTGAAACAAGTTGACCTGTGGCTTGTGTCGATCTTAAACCGATTTCATGGGGTGAAAAGAGAACACACAAAATTTGCTATAGGCACTGTCTTCTGCCTTTGGGCAAGTTATGCTTACTCAGTTCAGATGGACAGAACCTCCAACTACGGTGAGATTTTCCTTGACTTTATACAGCACTTGTGACGGTCGTGGGAAAATTGCAATTTGCATATGGTTCCCAAAGACTTTTAAACATTGTTATCCTATTTTCATCAGTGAGGTTAGGCTTCTTGACATAATTAGAAATCTCTACAGTCAGAATTTCCAATTTAATTGTTTTGGTCTACCTTTACCTCCTAGAAAGCGTTCGAAGAGACAGCTCTGATCACTGCTGTTGCTTTCCTCAACAGCAGTCTCATCAATGTCACAAGAGTTCAGGGAAATGTCGCTCGGATTGTCACTACTTTCAATTTTACTATTTTCAAAAAAAAAAAGCTGATGGCGTAATAATTTTTCGCTTTGTTAGCCCAAGGGGGAGCGGGCTTCCTATGTGGGTGCGCCAGTGCATGTTTGAACTAATATGATTTTTAATTAACTTTAATAAAAGAACATTCCGTACTTACATACGTAAATAATATTAAGTATTGCATCTTCCGCTTTCTATGTTGTGGTTTTTAACTGGAAACCTCTTGAGCTCGGGGCCCCCTTCAGATTCGGGGACCCCTGGCGGGGGTGCCATGTCCACCAATCACTTAATCCACCACTGATGTCACTGAGATAATTGTAGATAATTATAATAACTATCCGCCGCTAAAAAATTAATAAATACACGTGTTAGCACTCGCTAAAAATTTATCATGAAAATTCTCCCAGATAGAGAAGAGAACCATTGTATCACCAGTGATACAAAAATATTTAAGGCGCGTTTTCCTAGACGCGTATATTTCGTGGTAAAATAATGAAAAACGTCGAGGACTGACTCAAACAATAAAAAACCAATGGAAGTGTTTTCCTAGAACGCGCAAAACGCTTCCATTGGTTTTTATTGTTTGAGTTTCATCTCGGCGTTTTATATTGTTGCGCCGCCACATATGCGCATCTAGGAAAACGCGCCTAAGAAGTCACTACAATCTAATATTTTGAGGAAATTAAATTTATTTACTACAAATAATTAACTCATATTTACTAAAATACATTTATTTTCGCAAACAGACATAGCGGGTTTATTTAATTAAATATAAATACTTAACCTGACCACGTGAAGAAAAGATGGTTTTTTTTTAGAGGACGCCGTTATTAAATCACGGTCCTTATCTCGTACTGCCACTTATTAATAATTTGACAAAATATAACAATGTATTTCGTCTTATCTCGCATATGATACAACAGGTTCTGAAAGGTTTGCTGCTATCGTACGTTTTTTAAAAAATGCGAAACTTTTGTATCACATGTGATACCTGGGAATCGATGTGGTTATACAAAATTTCGCCACAATGGGGTTGCAACCCCACCCCCACCTGTTCGCCAGTGGTTTATGTTCTCTCTAGTTGAGAGATTTTTGGAAGAAATGAAGTTAAAGAAAGATGGATCGATTCATGTTCGACTATCAGGCTAACACAAATATCCCCTTATGTCTTGTATAGGCGACATGTCATTGTGCCAACGAGCCATTACTCTGAAAAATTAATGGTTGGCGGTGGCCACTTGGCTGGCAAATAAAACGCCAAATTTCAATTGATTGGCTTTTACACCCCAAGTCCGAATCCAAACGGACGCTGTTAGTTGGTGTAAGTGGGTGAATATAGCGTGAGCACGCCTACCTCGTTCCCAACATGTTTTCAATTTTTATATTACGAACAAAAAGGTTTACTATGCTTCTTGGTCACGCAAGCAAGTAGCCACTTTTGTGACATGCGTACTACGTCATCGGCTCACGTAAGCACCCGGTCACGTGATCCGAAAATTTAGAGTGATATTTACTTTCTTCACCAGATTCTTCCGGTACGAAAGTGACGTTCGTTGTAATGGCCATAAGCACGTCATGGCATAAGCTTTCTGGGTCATCTAATTTAATTCCTCATATAAAATCCCAGGCCTATTTGTGGGGACACTGAAGTCATGATCACGCATAACAAAATATCCGTTACACTTCACACGCCTTACTGCACAAATGACGTTGTTTTCCATATTGCACACTGTTACTCAAAATGAAAGGAACAATTTTGTTCCATCATAGGTCATGGTATCATAAACACATGGCGTCATCAGTGGCGTAGACAGGAAGTTCATAAGTGGGTTATAGGCTTAAAGGGAGCGGTTACAGAGCTGCGACTCATCTATTCCTATATTAAATATACAAAATTTCATTACGATGGGGGTTACAACCTCCAAAACCGCCCCCTGGCTCCGCCTATGGGTGCCATACGAAATACTTATTCCGTATAAATAACGCTGTCTTCCGTACTGTACACTGGTAATGAAAATTAAAGGAGCATATGTTCCGTCAGAAACCATTGTGTCGTGTGCACATGGTGTCATGCGAAACAGGTGTTCCCCGTAGAGGGCGCTATCTTCCATACTGTATATGCTATACATACATTTGTGCTTAATATTCGAGGAACACATACTCACCTGTTCTGCAAAGCAGCGATTCTTATTATGCTGGTTAATAAAATGGGTGTATCAGAGGTGCATCCGGAGAGGAATTTTGGAGGGTGAAAATACAGTAGGACACACTTACAACGAGCCCGCATTTAGCCGGATATAGCGAGGAAAATATGGATTTTGTTTGGTATAACGATTAAGGGCAATACAGTTCAACCGCTTTTAACGAACAAGTCTCTTTTTTGGAGACGGGATTTAACGAATAAGGGACCGTTCAAGTATTACATAAGACATTTCTGGTCATTTCACACTCCCCTATCCCCCTTGTAAGAAAAAATAAGCAAATGTCTGACAGCCCCACCCCTTTCATGCTTACATAGGATTTTGGCTTTTATAATAGGCGCTCGTTATAACCGATTTTCACCGCATTTTTATAGATTGGGGGAATTTCCGTAATATCCTCATGAATCAGCCACTGTATGAATTCGCAACAATGAAATAAATTTATTTAAATAAATCGAACACTACGCAGATTAAATTAAACAACAATATAAATCAACGTTTATTGGCGTAGTGATACCAGCGCCGATGTTATGGCGTGATTAGATGGTGAATTAGGTGGCTGCGTAGTGTTCGATTTATATAAATACATATGCTGCAACGGGCATTTCGATCAATTTAATACCAGTCTCTTTGCAATTTGGTTTAAATAGTAGTCCATGTACTACACCATTCTGCGAAATAACCGGCAACAGTATTATATACGTTCGTAAAGAGATTATATATTGTCCTTCGTAGCTCAGTGGGTAGAGCCTCCGCCCGGCAAGTGGAAGGTCGTGGGTTCAGGTCCCACCGAAGGCAGAAATATTTATTTTCTTTCGAACGTTTCACCATCTAATCACGCCATACCATCGGCGTTGGTATCACTACGCCAATAAACGTTGATTGATATTGTTGTTTAATGAAAGAAATGTCAAAAAATGAGTCACAAAATTAAGATCTAGAAGCAACAGCGTTTTCACCTGTCCGTAACGTTAACGGGGAAAAAGTTGATAAAAAACAAACGGGAAGATATATCCGGAAAAAAGGCGAAAAGAATAACAGGCTATAATATAAAATCCGTTTCAAAAGTATATGGACAATAGATTTTATGGGATAAGTGCATTAAATTAAAAGTTTACGTAAATAAGTAAGATACAGATCTATACAGGGTGTCTCAGCACCAGGGTTGCAAACATCTAGGAGGGGTAGGGTACACCTAGACGAACAATATTTGTCATAGAACCTAGGGTCGCAAACCACTCACAACGCCACTTCTAAAACCGTCCAGCATGCACAAATAGTGACAACCAGTGCATGAGAAGCGCAAAATGCGATGTCCTAATCATCTATGCACTTGAGCAGCTGACCTGAGTTTTATCTGGCGCTTTTTAGGAAGTGGTTGTAAATATTTGTGCATGCTGGACGGTTTTCGTTAAGGATGACGTAATCGTTAAGGAGCTGTAAAAGGTAGAGCAGACCTTACATCGCGTTCAGGCATCAGAATGCCACGCAACGTGCAATTTACGGCGGGCAATGTGGCTAAAATATGGGAACTAAAATCAAGGGGATGGACAACTATAAGTATTGCAAAGGAAATGGGACGTAACAGATTTGGTATTTGCCAAATATTATCAAAAGCTGATAATACAGCCGTAAAACCGCGCCCTGGACATCTTAAAGTGACCACGATTCCAAAGGATCGGTCAATTTTACGTTTAGCATCAAGCCAAAAACTACCTTTAAGCTAAATATTTTGTAGCTTAGTAAGCTTCGTGTCGAAAGACATGTACATCGTCGCTTAAAGTCGAGTGAATGGCATGTGTTTCTCCACATGCGTCGTAAACTTTCGCTAAGGCAACATTATAAGCGTGCTCAGCTGTTGTGGGACATATATTCACTGGAAGGTCGAATGGATCAATGTTATATTTAGTGATAAAAAAAGTCAACCTGGATGGTCCCGATGGCTGATCATGTTACTAGCATGATTTAAGACGCCAGCCCCGCACTTTTTACAGCTGGCAGCAAGGAGGTATTCCCTTTGTGGTGTAGGGTGCATTTGATTTCAACGGTACGACAGATATTGCTTTCCTATCGTGTCGCCAAACATCAGAGGACTAGCAGCACTTTCTTGAAAATGTCTTACTGCCAATTTCAAAGGCAATTAAAGGAGATAATTGGGTATTTCAACAAGACAATGCTCCAATGCATAGATCCAGTTCTACTTACTAATGACTTACAACTAACCAAATACATGACCTGGACTATCCTGTGATAATCCCTAACCTAAATCTTGTGAAAAATGTATGAGAACAATTATCACGTGATATCTATAAACATCGTTTGCAACCTTTGATGAACTAAAGCAGGAAATTGAATGCAGTTGGTTTCCCTTGATCACATATATCTTCGACATTTAATTAACGATATGCCCAATCGAGTATTCTGAACAAATTCGCAGCAATGGTGCGAATGCCAATATGTTGGATGTAATTTTATACGTATACTAGTAATGTAGAAATGACGGTCAGTGTTTAGAGAAAGAAAATAGGAAGACAAAGAACATCCTTCTAGAAATTTCGAGTAGATGCTTTTCCCCCTTGCTGGACTGACCAATGAAAATTCGTTGGTGGGGTAGAAAGCGTAGACGTACGCAAAAAATTCGTAAGGGGGGTCATAGTCTAAATGGGTGGGGGTTACAGAGCTGCAACTCGCATGTTCTTATGTTAAATATACAAAATTTCATTCCAGTGGGAGTTACAACCCCCATCAACACCCCCCCTGCATACGCCAATAGTGGAAAGTTCAAAAATGAGGCGAGAAAGCATAAATATGGAGGAGGCAAATGTCTCAGCGCTGTTTCTGGTGTCAAACGGAACGGGGTCAATCTACGCCTGCAGTTTTTGAGCTTTTTTCCTTTGTGAGAGATCAAGCCCGGTCGAGAGCTCTCAGGGGAGGTGCGGAAAGACTCTATGATGAATCCGACCTCTGCTTTTAGCGAAGCCTTGCGAAGCCCTGTAACGTGCAAAATATGAATCCCTGGACTTTAATAGAGCATTCGTGTCTATAAACTTTTTAAACGAGCAATTTTTGTAATTTCTTTCTTTAAGCTATTTTTTCCACAAGATTTGGTGTTGAAATCTCGTACACTTATTCTAATTATATATTATTTAATGTATATAAAATTGTAGCTTTGTAAATTTTTTTTAAATTTTAAATTAGTTAATGCTCATATATTTTTGAGACAAACTATATATTCGCTAATAACAATTTGTACGCGAAAATATTAAACATTGGCAAAATAGCAAAAGCAGTGGAGCATATAAGATTTCGAATGTGTAGTAATAGTCCTACATGAGAGAGCGAGAAGGATTATTTCACTCTCTCTCTCTCTCTCTCTCTCTCTCTCTTTCGGTGAATCAATAATTCGCGCAGCCTTTTTTTCATAGGTTGCTTGGTTAATGTACGATTGTGTATGACGCGTCTTAAAACATGCTCCCTAATGAAATACCTAATAATTTGTACAAATCTTAACAGAAGTTAAGTGAGATTACACACATGAAATAATGCACGTACTATCAGCATGATATATACTGCCTGGAATACGATATTTCATTTAAGCTGTTTTCCAAAGTGTCAATTTTAAAAGCAGTTATTTCATAGCAAATCATTAATAAATCCCATTGTATTCCATTTCGTCTGCATTAATTTTCTGATCCAATGCCCATTTCTCTCTTTACGCAGATATTAGGCTCACCATTATGTAAAGTAATCATCTCTTCAACCAATTATCGATTACAGTTGCAAATAATCTCCCATCACCAAGACCCGGTAATATTTATGGAAATTGGTAGTCTTAGGCGGAACGGTGGGGAGGGGGGTATAATAGGTGTTATAATTCTCTCTCATTGTTTTTTTTCTCATGCTCGTTCTAAGTTTACGGCCACGATGACCATCGACAATCGAGGTTCGATTTTCCCATTTCGCTCCGAGAGAAATCGTTTAATCGATTACTCTGGTTCAAAACTGTGTGATGATGAATAAGTTCCAGAGCTGAACTAGGCGCCACAAGTCCTTCTTCCGTCTCTACGACCTCCTCACTCTACCTCCTAGTTTCCAAATGCCAGTTTTTAATAAAATACGAATGCGTTCAGTGCATCTCCCATGGGATTTGCGTCATCTTTGTATACATGCAAGCATTTAGAATGCTTATCTTCTCTTTCACTTCTGCAAAGTGCTTTTATTGCACTGACATTTGGAAAATCGATGGTTTAGGTCAGAGGTTTCTTTGACCTTCGGTGGCAATGTTCTAGGAACATCATCTTCTAGAGGTCAATCACTCGATTTGAAATCTGCCTTTTGGGACTTTATGTTCGTGTTGGGACTTTGAAAAGGTCACCGGCGATGGCTATTGTAACAAGTCGACACATTACAAAAAACGTAAATTATTAAGCTTATACACATTTTTATGTATATTCGCGTGAGTCGCTTTTTTTCATCTGTGTTAATATACTCCACGTTGGCTGTGAATCTACTAATCGGAGAGGGCACTTGTAGAAAAAGTCATCTTTTGTTACATAATTAAGCTTTAGGATTTTAATTTAATCTCTGTAACTGAAAAAAAAAACATGCATACTGTAGAAACTCTACAAACAACCATCTTTTCTCAAAACGGGACTTTTTTTTTCGTTTATCCAATACTAAATTTATCTCCGTTCAGAAATCATCATCCTTAGACGATCACCTCAATTTTCCCCCTTTTTTTCCTTTTTTTCAGCGCTACAGTTCCTGAAAGACCTGGATCTCCTTAGAGATCGTCGCCCATTCTCCATTATCCAGAGGCGTAGCAAGGGTGTGGTTTTGGGAGTTGTAACCCCCTCCCCCATCGCAATGAAATTTTGTATATAGATTTATATTTTTGTATATACATAGGGATATCTGAGTTGTATCTCTGTAACCCCTCCCATTAAGCCTATAATCCCTCCCTTATGAACTTTCTGCCTACACCACCGCCTTTATTCAAGGTTTTTCTTTGCCATTCTCTTACTCAAGCCTGTAGCTAGGACGAAGGGAAACTGGAGCAGGGTAAAGGGCACATGGGGCACAGGGCACCCGCAGATTGTTCTATATGTATAAATAGCTCGATAGGGCAACTGGGGCCACGCCCCTGCTGTCCCCGGCTTAGCTACAAGCCTGCTCTTACTCCCATTTTTCTCAGGTCTTCCTCCACTTCATAAAGCCACGTCTTTCTAGGAGGTCCCACTTTTTTACTCCTTACTGGATTGGTTCTCATAATCTTCCTAGCCATCATAGATTCTCCCATCCATTCTACTGGCCTGAACCAGCTAAATTTCCTTTTCCTTACTTCTGGCACAAGGTTATGGTCTCCACATAAATGGGATATTCTTCATTTTGGTGACTAAGCATGCTCTAAGCACTCAGTGCGCGTGTTATAGTAATAGTATGTAAGATATTATTATCCTTCTCAGGGTAATAATATCTTACATCCTTATTCTACCGACTCCCATTTACCAGACATGTGGGATATGTCATTTGCCTGTTGACTATATTTCCTTTCGAACTCAGCCATGGCATGAAGATTTACTGATCTACACTCCGTCCATACAACTCGAATTTCTAACATAAAATTACAGTCCCTGGATCTGGGTTGACATCTGGAATCCGACCTTTGACATGTGTGAACCAGATCCGGGGATAGGATGGTAACAGTGACTTGAGACCAGAGAGAGGCCTGGACGCCGAGAGATACGCTACCATTAGAAAGCCCTCTCTGGGCTGCCTGTACATAGAGAAAGTAAAGTTATTTTCAATGAATAAAATGTGATTTTAAATTAATTCTTCCAAGCGTCAATTGCCTGTCTCGAATTTTACTAGCTACGTTACATTATATACGGAGAAAAAGAGCGTTGTTCCTATCTTTGCTCGTCTAGCGATCAAGACATTCCTCGCTCAAAGGATGGACCCTCGTTCGACTCCATGATGAAGACGACGTCTCCTTTTCCCCTAAACAAAAAACTCTAGCTTAAGCTTCTACGTGGGTGTCAAAAAGTATTAAGTGTATAGTAATAATAAATCAGGACATTGATTTTTATCCATTATTTTATTCGGGGCTTTTCAGAGAATATGCAAGGCCCGGGGCCACTAATATTTTAGAGGCCCTTCAAATACATGTCTGATATACGTTGAGTTAAATTAAATAACAATATTAATCAACGTTTATTGGCGTAGTGATACTCAGGTGGTAGAGCCTCCGCCAAAGAAGTGGAAGGTCTTGGGTTCAGGTCCCACCGAACGCAGAAATATTTATTTTCTTTCGAACGTTTCACCATCTAATCACGCCATAACATCGGCGCTGGTATCACTACGCCAATAAACGTTGATTAATATTGTTGTTTAATTTAATCTGCGTAGTGTTCGATTTATATAAATGTATTGAGTTACCAAGTTCAAGACCCTTATATTGTGAGGCCCGGGGCAGTTGCCCCTCTTGCCCCTTTCGAATAGGCCCTGGATTTACTGATTTGCTTCTATTCTACGATTGCATAAAACAACCATTATGTAAATTATCAAACATACATATATTATTTATTCATGCATTATTTATATTTAACAGCTGATTAAATTTTATGTCTGTTGAATGGACCTCCAAGACGTCTTAAGGTGATTTTTTAACTACATTCTTTCATCTTCACTGGCGGCCAGTATGGGCCGTAATTCCCTAACTCTGAACTGAAGGAAGACTTTTTCTGTACTTAATCACGTCTTTAAATCAGTATTTTTCAAAGAGTTTTCGGCAAAACCCTAGGGTTAAGCAAACAATTTGAGAAACATGGTTGAACTATTTAGGAAAATTTTCAGATTCTGCAATCACTCTAAGGGCGGACATAGAGCAGTGGCGGCTCGTGACTTCAAGAACGGGTGAAGCGGCGATTTCCTCCGCCCCACCAAAAGAAACAGGAAAAGTGGCCAATAAATTTCCGTTTTCTAGCAAAATAATTGTATTTATTATGATTAATATATGTATACACACACACACACACATATATATATGTGTGTGTGTAAAAATGAAGAACCAATAAATTTAGGCAGATCATATTTGGTCTGAATAAGAAAGAAGAATTGGATCTGCAATGTACAAATATTCATTGGCGTTATGAGCCAATAATCATGGGTTAAACAATGTTTTAAGGATCCAACATTCCCCATTCAATGCAGACATTATACAGGAAGACCTGTTTGTTTATAACCATCCATGTGGCAGAGATTTAAACAAATTTTTTGTTTGAAAGAGACAAAAAATAGAAAGAAATAGAAAGTCGTCGATACATCTCACATCAAAGTAACACTGTTGAATAACTTACAAGTAGTAATTCAACAAACTCAGTTCAAGTAATACCACAAATGTAAAAAAAATATAGATGAATTTATTCAGTGTCAGAAACTTTTCATTTTTAGCCGAGTTTTTGCAAACATATTTTATTAATAATAAAATAGGAAGTGGTTATATTACCTTGTAATAGCAGTAATGTAGAAATTAAATTCAAACTCGTAACTAAAAAGATAGCACATGATCAGTTGAAGGCAGTTTTGAAAGTGTTTCCACATGTTACAAACCAAGCAATACCAGATATCCAAAAGGAGTAATGAACAGGTGCTTCCATCTATATTCCATCTCTCTCTCTCTCTCTCTCTCTCTATATATATATATATATATACCGGACCTGATATGGTACTACATGTTGTGCAGACAGAGATAATATGTGGAGACAACAAGCAAAATAAAAATATGCAATATATGCTTACCCAGTCTTTATTTTTTGAATATAAGTTCGATTCTTTTAGACTTGCAAACTTGTCGATGATGTGAAAAAATGGTTGAGTTTCTATTAACTCTTTTAATAGTTACTTTTCAATTGAAATTTTTAACAAGTTTCTATGTCTGTCTTCAAACATCGTATTACGCAGACTGATTTTGATTCTGTTTAAGCAAGAAAAACTCCGTTCTACGGAAACACTAGTGGACGGAATAGTCACTATTAAGCAAAAAAGTTTATAAGCTTCTTTAAAAATGTATCTGTTTTCTGTTAAAATTTCCATGAATGTTTGTAATTTCATATCTCTATACTGCTTATCCAGATATATGTGTTTTAATTCATTTTTCAATCTTTGGAAGTCAGTAAATATATTGGGGTAGTACACATTTAAATTATTTATTACTTCCGTAGGAAATTTATTGGAATACTCCGCAAATTTTGAAGTATCCATTAATGTAATAAAATGAAGCTTTTCCATATCTTGAAAACGTGTAGTAATTTGTAAAGAAATAGTATCTAATATTTCATAAAATGTAAAAACCTAATATTTCATGAAATATAAAAACTATATTCAAAAATTTGATCTCGTGTGAGCGTCACTTTTTTTTGTCCCTCACGGTGTTCAGTTGGAACTGTTGTTTTCGAAATCACTAATTCGAAAATTTCCACGAATGTATCCTCCTTTCGTTTGCTGTTTAAAAGAATCTGCGTATTTTTAATTTGTGAGATGCAAAAATTAATGTCAAATGACTTATTTTGTAGTACATTGAAGAGAACATCCGTAAGTCCAAAAATATGGTTAAAAACAACAACCAAAAGTGAAAATTCAAAGTCGTTAAATATATTTAAATAGCCGACACTCTGCCTAAGCGAAGTTTGATCGGAGGTTGGATCGTTCATAATCTCAGTAAATACTTCTTTTAAAGAATCCCATTCTTTATTTATAACACTCAACATTTTAGAGTTTGATGTCCATCGCGTAATAACAGAAGTAGGAATTCGTTTTCCGACGACTGTATCGACCACGTGAGTTCGTTTGGCAGAATGATGAAAAAATGCAGATATGCAGCTTACAGTTGCAAAAAATATGCGACACTGTGAAATGCTGTTGCAGCTTTGTTGTAGCACCCAGATTCACAATTCAGATTTAACTGCCGATTTAACGAATTCCTCGATTTAATAATTGTTTTCATTAGTCCTGTGAAAGTCGTTAAATTGAGATTAGATTGTATAACTAGCAACTGGAAATTAATTAGATTTCATCTAGAAAATTCTTAGAAGTTTGAAACCAAAATTTACCATGTTTACACTGAGTCTATGTGATCCATGAATCAAGAATTTAGATTAATCTATGAGTTAGATAATTGATCATATATCCTTATTTATATAAATTGAACACTACACAGATTAAATCAAACAACAATATTAATCTGAGATTCAGATCTGTGATCAGATTCACAATTCAGAGGATGTGCCAAACAATGAATAAAAACTGCTTGTGGTGCTACTTCTTTAATTTTGGACTGAAGACCATTTAAGTGCCCTGACATTACGCTTGCCCCATCAAAACATTCTCCTATAAGTTTTGATTTATAGTTAAATTTTTCGAGGCATCTTGATACAAGGTTAAACAATGCTTCGGCAGTCCGATTGGAACTGACGTCATAAAATCCCAAAAATCTTTCCACTGACTTTCCACCAGCAATAACATACCTAATTATGATACTACATTGAGATTTTTGGACAATATCTGTGGAATCGTCTACTTGTATAGAAAAAAATGCAATCCTTTATTTCTTTTTCGATATGTTCATTGATATATTGCCAAATGCAGTCAATTATTTCATTCTGAATAGTCTTAGAATTGCCGGCAAACATGGGTGTGATTTTTCAAAAGTGCTCATGAATGTCCACAGGGCTTATCGAAATAAAGGTTTCTAACAATTCTTTAAAATTACCATGATTAGTGGAGGTTACATCTTTGTGATGACCACGAAATGCTAATTCTTGCTTCCCCAAGTAAAGAACAGCACGAATGGGCGGGCAATTGAATGAAACGTCCATTAAGCTGCATATTTTCGTTGAAGCGTTTAATATATATTGCCTAAAGTATTCTTTTAAAGCATCCTCAATACCACTTAAATTTTTTTTTAAGTTTGAAAAACATAATGTACAATCCACATGGTAAAAAAACCTTTATGTTTGTGAAGAGCACGGGTAACGTTACCAAAATCATTCGAAACCACTCTTATTCCACACATTTGATTTAACACCAATGATTAAACATGGCATACAAAAAAGTTTATTTAAATAATAACTCCCACACAGCCATTCAAACTCCGAATATCACGAAATCTTAAAATGCCGATTATATACTTTGTCCTTTTTTTGCAACTTTACTTACACATGTATTAGGCTCAAAATAAAATTTCAAATTTTATTTTTCTAATCAAATTTTAAATTTGACAAATAAAAGAAGAAAAGGAATTGGGAATTTAAATGAAAAACAAAACTGTTCGTCAGCCCAATATTTTTAGGTGAAGTGCCGTTTCACTCGCGTCATCTGAATAGCCGCCACTGACATAGGGAGGAGATCACAGGGGCCATGACCCCCAACAGTGGCGTAGTATAGAATTTGGGCTCTAATGCAATCGCTGGTGTAGAGGGGGGGCCCCACTACCCCCATACCAGGATCCCACAATTATGCTATCTAAGGAGCCTCGAC
>QLNU02014802.1:81469660-81483542 GCA_006491805.2 Dysdera silvatica | reverse complement strand
TTTAATCAAGACATGGTTTTGCAGGTCTTTCATGACTTTGACTTTTTAGTCTAACATATTCTCGGAATTTCAAGCAACAAGGCGGTACAGGCGTAACGAAATTAATTATTATTAATGCTTTTATAATTATATTATTATAAATGTTATTATAATTACATTGTTATAAATGTTTTTATAATTGATTTTACGAATTGATTTTACGAATTTATACAGTACAGTTATAAAATGATGATAGCTCGTTAAAGTTTATGTAAAAATTAAATGTACGGGTCAACACTGCCCATCCGAAGGCTTTATCAATTATTAATCATAATTATTAATTAATAATCATAATTATTAATTATTAATCATAACGAATTAATTATTCAGTGTGTAATTGTTCTCAGTTTAGTATTCTAAATATTTATGTTTATTGACATTTTAAAAAGGTATTGTTCTGTTTAAAAAAATCCATAGAAGCACTCCATAGCAAACTCAGTTAGTGCCTTTAAAACCTTTAATGGGAAATTTCAGATACCAATCATTAATATCAGTCGTCAAACAGTTATCAATGTTAGTCGCCAACTGTTAATCAGTCATCAATGTTAATCATCAATTTTGTCAATCAATCATCAATGTCAGTCGTCAACTATATTGTCATCTGCTATGAGTTGTCTCTACCAAAAGAAACGAGTTCCATCTCTTTTTGTCTTAAAATTTGTTGTAGGATTTCTAAATTTTCGAAATCCTATAGGATGAAAAATTGTCTCTTTCTTTCTCTCTATCTCTCTCCCTCTCTTCCTTCCTCCCTCCCTCCTTCCCTTCCTTCCTTCCTGTCTCTCTTTCTTTCTTTCTATCTTCCTCTCTCTCCCCTCCTTCCTTCCTTGCTTCCTCCCTCCCTCTTTTTTTACTATTTCTAGAGTATTACTCAAACATCAATTACAAAACGCATAATAGCTTTTGCTTCGATTTTAACTTACCGTGAAACGCAAATCGTGTAGGCGATAGTAAATAAAAAGGACGATTACATAGAATAGGTTTATAGCCTTTTCTTCCGCCTTGATTACATTTAATATATAATTGTGGCGTCGTAAAATTACCACACGTATATGATCGATAAAAAATGAGAAAAACAGAGACCCTTTACTTATTTATTTTTTTGACGCGAACGGTGCCTTCATCAATCACACTGCAGTACTTGCCTAATGAGAAAAACACGAAAATGCGTCACACGAAGAGCCATCATCAATTTCATCTATGGTTCTTAGATAGGTCAGAAAATTATTGAAGCTCTTCTAACTTCAAATACTGGTTTGTTTATTTTTTTACTAAAATCTGCACCGACCTTGAACTACATTACATTTATCGTTTTATTTTTATCTGTGACAAGATCGGAAACCGAAACGGAACTCGAATCTTCGCGTTGCGTCTATTTCTCGTTCTTTACAGGACGTAAGAGAAATGTATATATAGGGGCGGACAGGACCCCTCATGGGCGATAGGACTCGCACCTCCGAATGGGCGGGCACTCGCGCAACTTCGAAAGTCCAAGGTATACGCCCTTTGAGGGGACCCAGTCCTCCCCTGTATATATATGTTAGACAAATCATTAAATCATGCAGTAAAATCTGCCTATAACGATATGCTAGGGACCAGGAAAAGGTCTTGTTATTCAATGGCGGATCCAGAAATCTTTCAAGTGGGGATTTGTTGCAGATTCCTATTTGTAGCCAAGTGTCCGGTACTTTTCATTTCCATGATATAAACTAGGATCCAGGTGGGAAAGGGGCGATGGTCCCACCTCCCTTGGATCCGCCAATGTCATTATGGGCAGTCTACCGTTATAAACAAAGTTGAATTTAGTATACCCTATATCTGTTGAGACCATGGAAAATACCATTACGTACAGAGTAGACCATGTTATATACAGACAGAACAGACATATATACAGTTACATATACAGTTATATGTACTGTTATATGCAGAATTATATGAACAGTTATATACATGGCTATATGCACAAAATTATGCACCTTTACAGTAGCGCTCATAAGTATTTTGATAAACAGTTTTTGTTCAATTATTTTATTTACTCTATGTTTCATTCTATCTGAATACAAAATACCTTAATAGTGAAATAATATATATTTAAAAATATATAAAACAGCATTTATTTCAAAGCTTGTAATAATAGAAATTATACTTGATCTTAATCTCTTGGGTCATAAGTATTTTGACAAATGTTATTTTTATAGCTCAGTCTTGTTTTGACTGATAACTTAAAAGCAAAAAACACTTCAGTGTTTAATATTTGGTTGGATAGCCACTGGAATCAATAACAGCCGTGCATCTTTTCGGCGTTGTGCCGATTAAATGTACAATGTGCTCTTGAGGAATATTTACCCACTCAAGACACATTGCATCGAAAAAGGTATCCTTATTTGTGTAGTTTTGGCGTCTGACACGTTTGTCTAGTTCTGACCACATGTGCTCGATTGGGTTTAAATCTGGGCTTTGACAAAATCAATCAAACACTTGCATTTATTTCTGCTTCAAAAAACTTTTGACATGTTGAGATGTGTGTTTTGGGTCATTGTTATGTTGGGAAATCCAACGAGCGTGAATTTTCCACTTGGTATGGTGTAGCTTATGATTTTTAAGTATATCACAATATTTGAAGCGATCCATGTTTCCATTAACACAAACTAGAGGTCACCCAATGGCGGAAGAAATACCTCCACACAATAACGCTTTTTCCACCATGCTTTTTGGCTGAAACTTGATATTTGACAGCGTTTCTTTTGTTTGGAAGGCGCCGAACATACTGCATGCCATCAAATGAGAAAAGATTAAACTTGATTTCATCACTCCAGAGGACAGACGACCAGTTCTTAGAAGTCCAGTTTCGATATTTTGGGGAGAAACTAAGTCGAGCCTTTCTATTCTTTTTAGATATAAGAGGCTTCTTGCTTGACCGGCGGCCATTTAAATTTACTTCATTTAGACGTCTTTTTATGGTGGAAACCTGCACTTTAACTTTATAATTTTCCTGTAAATCATCTTTTATGTCTATAGCAGTTAGACGGGGATTAGCCACAGATTTTCTTCTGAGCATTTTATCAGTTCTTATGGACGTTTTTCGTAACCGTCCAAACATAGGATTATTAGATAAAACTTTATTCCACACACTTACAATTTGTCTAGATAGATTAAAATCGTAAGCTACACTTGTCTGAGAGCAAACGTCTCTTAAAACTCAATTACAGTCTTTAAGTCTTTAGAGTATTCATTTCTTTTAGAATGCCGTCACAATTTAAAAATACTAATAGAAGGCTGTTTGAAAAATATAACACATTATTTAATTAAGTATATCTACGAAAACAAATTACTAATTAGCATGTAAAAACACTTTTGAACGAATTTTCTTATTTGAACTGAAAGAAAAGGCAATTACTTACCCAGTGCTAGTTCGTTGTTATTGTAGAATGCGCATCTCTACAGTCAATCACAGCGTATCATTATGCAAGTGAATGCTTTAATATAGAAAGCACTGACAAACAAAAACTGTTTGTCAAAATACTTATGAGCGCTACTGTATATGCATAGTTATATGTACAGTTCTATGCACAGATATATACCCAGTTATCAGAGGTGGCTCCAGGGCCGGGCAACCACCCAGGACCCCGCGCCGGCCCTTTTATGATCGATGCACTTGCAATGTAAAATGTTTGTCATTACATTGTAGACCCCTATTCAGTATAAACATAAATGTAATTTATTCGAATTTCAATAACGCTAAAATGATATTTATTGTTCTTACAATTCATTTGTTATACTTTTATCAAATTAAGATTATTGTTATTAACAACGGATCAGAAGAAGACAAAACTATTTACCATCTCCCATCAAATGGCTTAAAAATCTTGTTTTAACGAGTTCATTTTTCAAATTTTTTCGGAGGAGGGCCCCGGACCCCCTTTTCTCTGGGATCTATTCTATTATGGCGTGCTCGTCAGCCATATTGAATTACGTTGTTCTTTAAATCATTTTGTGTGGATATTAACGTATTATTACAGGAGAATATTAGTTTGCCAAATATATTCTGTGTATTTGTACAAAGTAAGCATGGGTAGACAAAAATAAAGCCAGACGACGTTTTATGGGTTTAGGCGCCAGAGCCAGGCTAAAATAAACCATGGAAATCCCATAAAATGTCAACTTTGATTAGGGGCTTGTTTGTCAATTCTGGTATCGTAAACTCAGGGCGTAGTTAAACTCAAAAACAGTAGACCGCCCCGCGAAAGGAAACCTATCAGAGATCAGCAGTATAGTTTGTATATATAGCAACAGGCAAATGTACTGGCAAAACGAATAATCCTGTGAGTGGATTGTGTAATTTAATGTGATTGACATGCAGGTCGTGCTGGGGATGGAAAGAGAAGAAAATAGAAGAGAAGAGCGGGAGCAGCGTACGGAAAAGGACGTCTCAATTTGACGTGAACTTGGAGTTCTGTCAGAGCCTTGAGGGCAAGCAAAGTCGCAGGTGGGAAGACTCACAACCTTCCTACTTGAAAGTATCGCACGGGCTCCACTTGGAAAGTTTTTATTAAAGCTCCAAAAATTCTCGATTCGCTCACGAGCTACAAAATCATACGCCACAGCTGCGTAGAGTTATATTCATCGCTCCACATTAACAATTCCGACCGACTGTAATTGCCCATCGTTAGTTCGCATCGCGCTGTCCGACGTTTGTCCATAAAATACGCAGAGTCCTACTGAACCGACGCAACAGTATCCCAGCTGTTCATCGTTGTTTTTCGCACCAGCAGAGCCTGACGTTTGTCCATAAAATACACCTAGTCCTACTGAACCGACGCAGCACCATCCCGGCTGTTCATCGTTGTTTTCCCGCACCTGCAGAGCTTGACGTTTGTCCGTAAAATACGCCGAGTCCTACTGAACTGACGCAGGGGCATCCCGTCTGTTCATCGTTGTTTTTCGCATCAGCAGAGCCTGACGTTTTCCACAAAACACGCCAAGTCCGGCAGGAGTGGAGCAGCAACATCCCCGCAGCCCCGTAAATGTTTTCTCATCAGAAATTGGATTTTGAAGTGCACGACGAGCCACAGCGTAATGCACCTGCAACAAAACAACGGTCACGTGACTGCAACACCCCATCATAACAGTCGCACGTGAGTCAATATCCATTTATTCCCATTTGTACGAGGTGTACCATTATTTAGGTTTAATTTGAAAATTAGGTTATGAAACATTCTATTTTTCCCATTTGCCCTTGCTTACTCAGGCAGTATTTCTTGCATTGTTTTAATTTAATATCTGGCATACGTTCTCAGTATTGGTGTAATTTATTGTATTGTCATATTGCAATTTAGATAGATATTGTTGCTGAGCCGTTGATTTGATAACAACCTGTATTGATAAATCACAGCACCATAGCAAGAATATCAGCTAGACATTTATGTTTCTTTCCATGTGGAAACTTTCGCCATTTATATAACTGCATAGAATTTTTAGAGTAGTAGTTAGTCCTAATTAAATTTGTTACGTTTGTCTAAATTAGTTCTCTCTTTTTTGTGTTTTGCATCCCTATACTGATTTCACAGCCATTTGACAATCATATGTTTCGCAAAGAAACTGACGGGTTATTAAGCAATGATAAGCGTAATGATAGGTGCATTTATCCAAGTTAAGCAATTTGGCACCTTATTATTAACTTAATAATAATAATAATAATTTAATATATCGTCTCCTTTTGTCACAAAGGCGCAATTTATAATACCCCCAAGCTCCCCGGAAAGATTCCTTTCCAAAATATTAGGGCCCCCTAAAGTCCAGGGCGCTAATGCCAGTTATATACAGATAGGAAACTAAAAGTTACCGCTTCAATTTAGGAAAAAAAGATGAAAAAAAATTGTAAAGTCCTTTCAAGGTGGAAAGAAGCATATTTCATTCCCAATTTGGAATAACTATTTTTTCAATTCTAGAGCCATCTGCATTTGTGTATGCTATATTCTTGTATTTTCAAACACTGTATTGCTTTAAAAAAAATGTTTGGACACAACATTTAGCCAAAATCCCAGTGGTGAATTAAGCGGCTGGCGGACCTGGCGGCCGCCAGGGGGCTCCAATCCCCAAGGGACCCCGAGTTTGAGAGATTCCTAGTTAAAAACTGCTACAATACAAAAAGCGAAAGATGCGATTTTGATATTATTCACATATTCTGCGTATAAACGCACAGAACCTTTCTTTTATTAAATTAGAGCTAATTAAAAATCATATTAGCTCAACAATGAGTGCAAAACGATTAAATGCTTCTTTCAGAACTATAGTTTTGCCACTTAAAATTAAATAAGAAAAATGAGAATTAAATAAAATTAAATTATAATGGCGGAAACCAATAACGCCATTTTTCTTATAAAAATCTGAGGAGAAGAACGACTTTGATTTTACATCTAGGCACGGACCTTAATACTTACCCCTATATATCATCATCATCATCATATTCAACCATTATCTATCCACTGCTGGATGAAGGTCTCTCCAAATGCTTTCCACACATGTCTATCCCGAGCAGTTCGTTTCCACGTCACCCCAACCTCTTTTCTTATTTCATCCACCCATCTAGTTTGAGGACGTTTTCTAGGTCTTCGGTGGTCTCTTGGAATCCAGTTCAGAATTTCTGTTGTCCATCGTTGATCAGTTCTTCTTGCAATATGCCCAGCCCATCGCCATTTCAGCCCTTTTACTTTAACAATGATGTCCTCTACTCTAGTTTGCTCTCTCACCCAAGTGTTTCTTTTTCGATCTCTCCTAGTTATTCCAAGCATGCACCTCTCCATGCTCCTTTGCGTTGTCTGTAACTTTCGTATTGCTCCAACTGTTAGACTCCATGTCTCTGATCCATAAGAGAGGACTGGCAATACACACTGGTTGAAGACCTTTCTTTTTAGACACAAAGGCAATTTCCCCTTCAGGATAAAACTGTTTCTTCCAAATGCACTCCAGCCAAGTTTAATACGTCTGTTGAGTTCTTTCATAATGTTGCCATCCATTGAAATCAGCTGGCCAAGGTAAATATATGAATCAGCAATTTCTAGCTCAATGTTGTCAACTTGTATTTTTGTTTCCTCTACAAAATTATTGAACATGATCTTAGTTTTTTGTAGGTTCATCTTCAGTCCAACTTCTTTACTTCTAGTTGAGAGCTCCTGTACCATGTCTTGGAGTTCTGATGGGTTCGTTGAAAAAATAACAATGTCATCAGCAAACCGCAAATGATTTAAATATTCACCATTTATTTTTATTCCCTTGTTATTCCAATTTATCTGCTGAAAAATCATCTGTAAAGCTGAAGTAAAAAGTTTTGGAGAAATGGTATCTCCCTGCCTCACACCTTTACCAATTTTGATAGCTTCGGTATCTTTATGTAACCGAAATTTTGCACTTGCATTTTTATACACACGTTTAACAATATCAATGTACACATCCTCGACATCTCTGTTGATCTTAAAGAGTTGATGACTGCTGACGTTTTAAAAGAGTCAAAGGCCTTCTCATAGTCAATAAATGCCACACAATCTTTTGTCGAATTAACCAACTTATCAACTTCAAACATATTTTTGCATCGCTGTAAGTACTGATTCTCTATGTATGTAATTTAACATGAACAAAAGATTTATAAGAATATTTACATTAAGGTAAGAAATAATTAGTAAATTATGTTTTCATTATTTAGAAATTTAAACTGCCTTTTAAACTTTTTTTTAAATATCCCTTAACCCCGATAACTCGACACCCGCATAACTGGATAGAAATCGCTGGCTCTATGAGGTGTTAAATTACCGGGACATCACTGTAGTATATAAGTTTTGTTAAAAACAAATTAAGATTATAAATAAGTTTGATAAAAGTTAATAATATTGCAGAAAAGCTGCCCAAATTGCAGTAAATATTGTTAGAGATATAATTTCTTATTTCAGTTCCAATTAATAGTGCACCCATAATTTTTGTTTGGAAGAGCACCGAAAATGTGTAAAAAAAAAAAAAAAGTTTTTTCTATTGTAATAGTTATTATTTTTAACGTATTTTACATGTATAAACCTTCAGCCCAAAGGAAGATCCCAAAATTCCTCCCCCTCCTCCACCTGGCGGGTGCGTCATTGGTGCCAATAAATGTGTTTCACCCGATTTAATGAATTCCTCGATTGAACGATTATTTTCACTAGTCCTGTGAAAATCGTTAAATCGAGGTTAGACTGTATTTTATATTTTAATTATTACATAAATAATAATATGAAATAATAATATTATACAGTATATAAAAAAAACTACCTCTAGTTTTTATAATTGAAAATGAACTTTCACTTTTTTCTTTTTTTTAAATGACATGCGGGGAAAAGTGAGGTGATGGAGGGATAGCCCAGATATTGGACTGGCGCTACGCAATTAGTATATATGTTAATTAAGATGTTAATTGTTTTGCAAGTAGTCCAATATTTTTGTATACACCCGATATATATAAAAACTGTATACACATATCTTTTTATATGTACAATATCTACCTTTGTATTGGTTTCTTTCTTATGGCAGCAGAGTACTGAAATGCGAATTTGAACACTTTTACCGAAAGCATTGAACGAGTATCTGCTATAATAATAATAATAATAATAATAATAATAAGTACAGTTGACCATTTCGGTTAAACGAAGTTCGAATAATCGAGATTCTGCTATATATCTAATCAGTGGCGTAGAAATGGGGGCTCAAGCATGGGCGCCCATATGGAGGGCAGGGGGGGCTCGAGCCCCCCTCCCATAGCCGTTCAAAGTTTGATTTTTCCCAATTCTGCTATGCATTTATTTTCAAAAGTTTTACAGTCACATTTTAAAATAAGGTACTTTTAGCTCGTTATTAATTGTCAAGCGGTATCAATTATTTTTGTAGTGTTTCGTTATTTTGTACATTCACTAAAATGTTTGACAGCCTTAAGAAGGAGGTAATAATTTTTCTCTGCTCCGCCTCACCAGAAGTACACATATGGGCGCTCATGGGCTCATGCTTATCTTCTTTTTAATAGAAATTGCTAACAAATATAAAATTTGGATAAAGGAATGTTAAAATCATTTTATTAATTAGCCGGTAATTTGATATTTCTCAAAGAATAAACCAATGTTTGATATTAAAAAAGATTGATTAAAAATTGTAATAAACTGATTTTCAGCGAATTCTGTACGATGCTTTAAGGTGATTTATATGCGTCAACAAAGGATGCTGCGCTTGCATTTAAAGCTTTCTGACACGGAGAACCGATTCGTTATGCGAATACTTCTACAATCAGATAGCATTGAAAATTATTCATATTTAACGAAAGTAATAAATTATCTCCATTGACATTTTTTATACGCAATGTAGGTAATAAATTACCTCAAAAATCGCCAAATTACCTTCTAAGACTTTCTTCATGGCGTTCATTTTCTTTCATGTCTGGAAGAAAAAATTAGTTGAACTCCATTTATTATCACAACTTCCACCGACCATAAAGTTTTACATTTTTAACTAGACGAACCTTTATATTAGCTAGAAGCAAGCATTTTAGTTTATGAACATTAACAAAAAGCTACCTCCCTTAATTGAATTAGGTTCTGGAGGTCCGTGTGGAGCCAGACTTTTGCTACAGTTGGAAAAACTTCCAGTATTTCAGAATCGTAAGCTACTAAAAATATCTTCCTTAAAGAAATATTTGTTAATGAGATTCTTTTTTTGCCAGACATCCATCATTTCATAAATAAGAAACACAAATGAGAGAAAGAAAGAGAGGGGGGGGCTGGGATGGGATGGAAATCAATGAATAAAATAATTGAAGTAGGGTTTCAATAGTGCAATTCCAAAGGTCCATATATTCAGTGGCGGCTTGTCAGCTGGAGATATGGTATAGTGCGTTCGCGCTCAGTTGTCGCCCGATACCGTTACCAGATGGGTTGTTCCATTGCAGTTTAGGGAAGGCCGTCTTGGAGGAACTGGTTTTTCCCACATGAAAAACCAGTTTCGGCAAAACGCCCTTCCCTAAGCTGCAATGGACTAACCTGTCTGCTAACGGTTATCAGGCGTCAGGTCTGCGCGAACGGACTATAGTGTTGCTAAACAGAGACGGGATCCACGAGGGACTGGCGATTACCATGTGTAAAATAAATCCGAATAATAATAATTAATAAAATTAGCAAAAATGCAAGTATAATAGATATAGCAACCCCAGAGACAAACAACATAGAAATCACATACAAAATAAAAACCACCAAATATCAAGACCTTAAATTTGAAATTAAAGGCATTTGACATATGCAGAGAGTTGACATTGTACCTGTCGTTTTGTCAGTCATAGGTCAAATACCACCCACACCGTACAGAAGCTTGGAAACATTCGAAATCTACCCCAACATCTACATTGAGCTACAAAAGCCCATAATTTTAAACACATGCCGAACAGCCAGGAAGTTCCTATTCACAACAGCCGAATAACCTACAGAAAGAGGTCTTGTATACTTGGCGTTGCTCGTTTCAAATCTGTACAGCAAAAAAATGAAAACACGTACAAAATAATAATATCACCACATGCACAACAAAATTCACGAAATAAAAAGACCTCAAACAAGAAATCTAAGACATACGAAAAGAGTCAATATTATACCCATAATTCTGGAAACACTTGAGATCTACTTCACGCCTACATACGAAAGGCCACAATTTTAAACACATGACGAAGAGTAAGAGAGTTTCTAGACATGACACCTGAATACCTTGCAGAAGAAAACCTTGAGCACTTGGTAGTTCCCGTCTCAAATCTATACAGCCAACTACGAGAGCACATATGAAATAATAATGTGCAGACAATAGATGTGGCAGTACCCTGCAGAAGGTGTAAGCATTGAGGAGAATGAATTCAACAAAAACATCATGTATTAAATTAAGCGGGCCGATCAAATAATGACATTACCTCAGAGATGATTTAAGTCCAAAGAAGATTCCCTGAACATACCAGAAAATTCCCTGAAAAGTTACGTAATATTTTTGGTAAAAACACTGATTTCTAAAAGAATATAAAAAATTATAGGAAATAAAATGAGATTTCGCAATTTTTTAAAAAGAAATCCCGGAAGAAGTAAGCTGAAATTCCCGGAATTTGCGGAAAACCCGGAACAAAATCACCCCTGTTACCTTCGAAAATATCTTGTCTCATTATTCCTTCGTTACTTTTCAAATTTACGGATTATTTGAAAGCATTTCAAATAATCTAAAAGTTGAAAAGCAATGAAAGAATAAAGCAAGATGTTAGATGATGACGTTGCAGGTAATGGCATTACTATTGATCGTGTAAGGCCCGCTTTACAGAAAGAAAATTATGGAAAACATAATCGTAGAGTTATATGGGCCCGTGGGGCCCCAAGATGTTCCAATCATTTAAAGTAAATTGTAATTTTACATATATTGTAATGCGCAAGGTAAATGCTAGCTCCCCCGTAATTTTGAAAACTGTGTGTTACTGATGAAAAGAGGAGGGGTACAGGTCATCTCAATTGTAATATGAGAATTAGGCGCAATTCTGAAAAAAAAATTGAATACCTTTTAATACAACAAAAATCAATAAAATATCAATAAAATATCAATAAATCAACTAAAAATGGCCGTTTTAGCTTAAAATGACGAACGTACTGAGGAAAAATACCTAGAGCCCTAATAGCGGCAGGACAGACGGGGCAACTGTCCATAACCCACAAATTTTAGGATCCCAAAAATTTTCTATTCTTCAATTTTACTGTTGTTTAAAATGTATCTCAATTATAAAATTAAAGTTTAAATGTTCTTATTTCCATCTGATTCGGTAAAAAAAATTATGACGTCACCATCCAACTCCCAACTTCTTCGACAACTACAATCTGACTCCCAACTTCTCCGACAATCACTATCCAATTTCAAATTCCTCTCATCCTATCTACCTCCATGGTTATATTGCTATTTTGGGGAATTAATTGGGGCCCGATTTTTTTGCTTGCACTGGGCCTGTTATTGTGGTGATCGGGCCCTGGAAACACCTTTGGTAATCCCGGTCTTCGGGACTGACCCGATATTAGGAGGCCACTTCCGTCCTCGAAACAGGATTGACACCGTACGTATACAGACCCGGCGCAACCATAAGGCGAACTAGGTAGCATTCCAGGGCGGCCATATTGGTAGGGCGGCATCACGACAGACTTTTAAGATGCTTAGTACTATATGATAATAGAGATAAATTCTTGAGCATATAAGTAATACTTAATAATTTGTCTGTCTTTTACATATGTAAGCATATCACTATTTTTTTTTTTTTCATGTCATGACAATGTGTCGGTATGAAGCTTTTATATTTGTCGGTATTTTATTTGTCGGTATGAAGGTTTTCTTGAAGCGACGGGGCACAGGTCGTTCGTCTAGGGCGCCAAGTGAGTATCGGCCAAGTTAGCGCCGGCCCTGTACGTATGGATAATAATAATATAAATATGGTGAGGTAAGAGAAGAATAAAAACCTATTGCGTACGAAATTAAGAGCACATTTTAGTTTCTATCTCAATTGCGTTAGCCAATTTCATTAAATTTGACGATTTCCTTATTATTACCAATTCGATACAATAACTGAAATACCATGGTACGTAGCAGTTAAAACCCATTTATATAATGAAAGTTATTCAGAATAAATGATTATTCCGAGTAGAGACAGAGAAGTTTTCATTACATAAAAACTACTCAGAGTAAATGCATTTAAAATATTCCAGGACTAACTTCGTTTCAGATAACGTCCTTTATCGTGGGTAAATACCAAGGGTCCGTGTTATAGGATTTCTATTAAAAACTGAGTCCATACTTTTTCTTTTCTGAAAGAGAGAGAGAGAGAGAAAGAACAGGGGATTATTTGGCCAAATGCCCAAATATAAAACGTTAAAAGGTCATATTTAAAAAAAAGTGTTTGGTCTTAAATTTTCCTAGAAGGGAAAACAGATGGCATCCAATTTTTTTTTTTTTTTTTTTAAAGAGAGATTCGCCATTTTTTTTTTTCCTGCTAAGATTCGTCGTAAAAATGTAAATAATGTTTAAATGACAGGGATCATTTGTTAAGGCGAGCGCATTCAAACTAAATTGAGTGTGTGTTTACGGTCACGAGAGCTGTGTCACAAGTTAAATTTATGGCGACACTAGGAGACAGTAACCTAATAAGCTTTGCAGAACATTATTACAAAGCATGTAGTGGATCCTTCAAGGCGATAATTCGCCTAACTTGGCTAACTGTTAGGTCGGATACTTCTCGGGTTGCAAGATAATTTGGCGTACCACTACGTAGATTTGATTTACAAGTAGAAGTCGACGTTATGAACGCAAAATGAAGGTGAAAAGTTTATTTCAACATGGGTTTTTATTATAATAATAATAAATTTTTATTCAACCCGATATACAATATTTCGTGATACATAGCTTGAGCAGTATAAAAATTATAGAAATGTAAGAGAAGATCTATATTAAATTATTTTAAGTTTTGAGGTTAGAAATGGAAGAGAATATAAAGCCGAAGCTTGTTACGAGATTCTCTTCCAGAATGCGGTGATGTTGACAGAAGAAAAGATAGATTTTTATGGTTTTGAATTATGCTCGTTTTAGAATTCAGTTGTTGTATATCTTTCTCAGAAGGACGTGGAAACTTCGTAATAACTTATGAGCGGACAGCATGGTTTTTACGAATCGATGAATAAGAAAGAATGTGTTATTTAGGACTTTTGATTGGCCTCATTTGAGAAAATTGTGATACACACATGGATAAAACTTGTGAAATTATCTGTTTATCAAAATGCTAGCCTGAGAA
>QLNU02014802.1:81399952-81469560 GCA_006491805.2 Dysdera silvatica | reverse complement strand
ACTGAATCCACAAGAAACTATAGTCCAACAACATTATTCAATTGGAATTTTTCCTGGGTGCACCCCCCACCCCCTGCATATAATTCTGGGTGCAGCACCCATGGACAGTAATCATCGCGGCGCGAATTTTAGAGATTTTTGTATGCACATTGCATGCAAATATGTTACTTATACCGACTTTATTTTCGAAGTTTAAAATGTAAATTCCAGAATGGATTTGGCGAGGAATCGGATATAACGTGCATTTTTATTAGTTCCAGGATCTTCGTTATATACGGGTCCTGCTCTACTTATATAGGCTTGATTTTAATACAAAGGGCCCAGAAAAAAATTGGGCCCCCATGAAATCTTAATCCGACCACGCCACTAACCGCATACACGCACAGTTGGGGACACACCCTGCTTTAACGACAAGCATTTTGAAAATTATGTTTAACTCTGGAAATGGTAAGTTTGAAAACGTGTTGATCTGTAAAAACTTTTATCATGCAAATTTCAGTATTTAATCTCTTATTAACACCCAGGACATATTACATACATTCAGTTCACACCAGGGCTTAATTTCTAACGAAAAAAAGCACAGGAGCTCTAGCATATTCGTAATTTATACCCGTTTTGGCAAAGCCACGCCCACTTCTGCTCTGACGTCTTGCGAGTTTAGTCGAACTAGTGAGAACTGGTTTTTGGCGCAGACAAACGTTCACTAAAAAACAGTTCTGAAATGACACCCTCCCCTCTGCTGTAATCGGCTATGCCCTTTGTGACGTCAGCTCCCCTTATTTTCTAACGGTACCATCGGACTACTTTTCGTGAACGAACTATATATGAATTTCTCTTTAATAAATTCATCAATTATTTTTGCAGTATCTATGTCGTCCGAAATTTCTTGTTCTATGTCTAATATGGCCATATTGTTCAACCTGTCCTCTCCAATCTTACCCCTTAAATAGTCTTTAAACGCATTTTAAAACTGGAAAAGATCTTTCACCTTATGCATTTGATATCGGTATTGTTAAAAATATTTTCAAAATAATCTCTACATTAGGAAAAGTTCTACTCCCTTTATATGCTTCGAACTATTATTCAATAGCACTTCTGGCTATTTATTTATCAACACTTCTGGTTATTTATTTACCAACTTCTTACACTCCTATTTTTTCTATTTTCACAACAACATATACGATAACAACATACATATAACAACATATACGTATTAATATTCTTCCTTTATGACTTATAACTTCTAATATCACTTAATATCACACCTTCAAACATTTTTTTCTTTCTTTAATTTATATAGATTTTTAATCTATATTTTATTATTCTTCATAACTTCTGAAAAAAATGGAATAAACTATACTTACAACTCAATTGGACTCTTTACGTTATGGTATGTACATCCAAGCGATAAATACTTCAATAATAATGATGCAGCAATAATCCTGTTGATTATATGCGCCCAATAATAATCAAATAGTTTCTTTCGCTTTTAAGTTTAATTAATTCTATAATAATAATTATTTCTTTAAAATAATAATAGTTTAATGGGAATTTTAGCAAAATTAATACAATCGTAGCAGGACATGAATGTCCTCTCTCCTACGAAAGTTTATCCAGAAGATCCGATTTTCGCGCGGAAATATTGTTTAAACAAAAACAAATTTCTCTCCTCCTCCAATTACCTTTCTGTATTCTCGCATTCGTGTGTGTATTTTTACATAAAAACTAATATTATCTGTAAGTACATGTTTACAAATAGTAAATATTTTGGAGAGTTTTTTATTTACAATTCAATATTACTCATTTTATTATGTAATCGGTGTCATATAGTGCAATAGACATCTTGCTCCGCAGTTTACACAGCTTTATCCCATAAACAAATGCACTTCCCCCCCCCCTTTCTCCGCGCTATATCTCGAAAAGAGTTAACCTGACGAAAAAATACATATAACCAATCTTGTAGATCACTATGTTTTCTATAACTTTCATATTGGCTTCATAGATGTACGATGCATAGGAGGTGAGTTATTCGCGGAAAACCGATTTGGGTGACCTTTCACCTTCAATATTTCGACACGCAACCCCAATTTCAAAACGGACTTTTCATGCCTTAATTATAACGTCGAGATAAATGTGTGAATAAATATTTAGCTTGGCATAAATTTTTGTTGCGGTTAAACCCTTATTTGACTGGGCTATCATCTAATTTCTTAGAAATAAGATCCTTAGTTGGAAAACACATTAGAAAACAAGTTAGAGTATCCAATATCTGTGAACAATTTGAGCCCATGAGCAACATTCTAGCAGCAAAATTTAAGTTAAAATTCTGCGCGTAGTCTGTTGCCATGTAATATTCAATTTGTAAATCATATTTAATATTTTGTAAAATTAAGAAAAATATTTGACATTTAAAATTATTTTTAATCATTCCACTCAACACAGGGTATAACCGTCACCATCTCAGATTTTCATGAAATTTAGCACATTTGTACTATTTGTATAGACTTGTAAAATACCAAATTTTATTGAGATCGGTCAATTAGCTTTAAGATTACAGATATTAAATTTCAAAAATTGGTCAGAAAAGCATGCAAGGCAATTATTTGAGTTGATGTGGAATCTCTCTTAATTGAGGTAGAAAGCTGGGTTAGGTGTCATTTTACAGCATTTTTCTTACACTTTCCTAAGATATAGAACACCATATGGGTTAGTACATTGTAGGACTCAGTGAAGTTAGAAGAAAAGGTGAAGAGTTGGTGGAACTTAAAAGTGGACATTTGTTTTATTATAGAGGAACGGAAACTGGAAGAACAAGTGGTGTTGGCTTCTTAATCAACAAAAGAATTAAAGACTACCTTCTTGAAGTCGAAAGCACGTCAGATCGAGCAGCGAGGCTCGTTGTTCAACTAACCCAGCGATACCAACTTCAGATAGTACAGGCATATGCACCAACATCAAGCCATACCGACGAGGAGGTTGAGGAATTCTATGAAGAAATCAAACAGCTACATACCAAGGGGAAACAACACATCAAGCTCATCATGGGAGATTTTAATGCAAGAATTGGACAACAGGAACAAGGAGAGACATCGGTTGGTAAATACGGATACGGGGAAAGGAATGAACGTAGAACAAAGAAAATGGACATGGAAACACCCCAATGGAGGAACCAGCGAAATTGACTATATACTGGCAAACAAGAAATCAATTATTGAAGATTGCAGCGTACTGAACAGATTTAATACTGGAAGTGATCATCGAATGGTGAGATGTAAAATGCACTTAAATACTAAATTAGAAAGGCAGAAGCTCATTAGGAAACAAGTATGTAAGAGGGTGGATTTAAAGAAATTAAAAGAAAATACCGAGGCATTCAAGTTGGAATTAAAAAATCGCTTTTCTGCACTGGAAGGACTTATTGATGAAAGTGATATCTCAGAAGCAAATGAAAACATTGTTAAGACAATAGTTGAAACTGCTGGGGAAATTGGTGGTGTAACCTGTAAAAAGCACAATAGCAAATTATCTGAGAAGACGAAACAGCTCATGAAAAGGCGAAGAGATATGAAGGTGGACAATCGAAATACCAGTTCCAGGATTGAGTACATAGAACTTTGTAAAACTCTGCGCAAAAGCATGAAAGAAGACATAAGAAAATTCAATTGTGAGTTAGTAAGGAAGGCCATTGAAAATAACAAGAGCCTTAGGGTTGTTAAAGGAAGTTTATCTGTTGGGAAGAAACACATCATTGCATTAAAAGGAGAGGATGGCACCGTAACAAGAAATAGGGAAGAAATACTTAGAAGAGTTGAAGAATTCTACAAAAAACTATATGAAAGTAACAGTGGATTAAACGAAGACTCTGAGATAGTCGAAGGAACAGCTCCTAAAATCTTAAAAGAAGAAGTTTCATTTGCAATAAAAAGTATGAAGAAAGGAAGAGCCCCTGGTGATGATGGTATTACATTAGATATCCTAAAAGAAGCTGGAGAATATGTAGAAGACATACTTGCAAAATTCTTTACCAAATGTCTTAACAGCGGTAACATACCAAACCAATGGGATTCTGCAACAGTAATTCTTTTGCATAAAAAAGGTGATAAAGAGGATTTAAAAAATTACCGACCAATTAGCTTGTTACCTGCTATTTATAAAATCTTCACAAAAGTGCTAACACATCGCCTGCAGAAAAAATTAGATGCAGCTCAACCAAGAGAACAAGCTGGATTTCGAAGTGGATTCAGTACAGTGGACCATATTCAAGTATTAAGAGAATTAATTGAAAGAACACATGAATATGAACTTCCATTGTGTGTGGCATTTATTGACTATGAGAAGGCCTTTGACTCTATTAAAACATCAGCAGTCATCAACTCTTTAAGATCAACAGACATCGAGGATGTGTACATTGACATGGTGAAACGTGTGTATAAAAATGCAAGTGCAAAATTTCGGTTACATAAAGATACCAAAACTATTAAAATTGGTAAAGGTGTGAGGCAGGGAGATACCATTTCTCCAAAACTTTTTACTTCAGCTTTACAGATGATTTTTCAGCAGATAAATTGGAATAACAGGGGAATAAAAATAAATGGTGAATATTTAAATCATTTGCGGTTTGCTGATGACATTGTTATTTTTTCAACGAACCCATCAGAACTCCAAGACATGGTACAGGAGCTCTCAACTAGAAGTAAAGAAGTTGGACTCAAGATGAACCTACAAAAAACTAAGATCATGTTCAATAATTTCGTAGAGGAAACAAAAATACAAGTTGACAACATTGAGCTAGAAATTGCTGATTCATATATTTACCTTGGCCAGCTGATTTCAATGGATGGCAACATTATGAAAGAACTCAACAGACGTATTAAACTTGGCTGGAGTGCATTTGGAAGAAACAGTTTTATCCTGAAGGGGAAATTGCCTTTGTGTCTAAAAAGAAAGGTCTTCAACCAGTGTGTATTGCCAGTCCTCTCTTATGGATCAGAGACATGGAGTCTAACAGTTGGAGCAATACGAAAGTTACAGACAACGCAAAGGAGCATGGAGAGGTGCATGCTTGGAATAACTAGGAGAGATCGAAAAAGAAACACTTGGGTGAGAGAGCAAACTAGAGTAGAGGACATCATTGTTAAAGTAAAAGGGCTGAAATGGCGATGGGCTGGGCATATTGCAAGAAGAACTGATCAACGATGGACAACAGAAATTCTGAACTGGATTCCAAGAGACCACCGAAGACCTAGAAAACGTCCTCAAACTAGATGGGTGGATGAAATAAGAAAACAGGTTGGGGTGACGTGGAAGCGAATTGCTCAGGATAGACTTGTGTGGAAAGCATTTGGAGAGACCTTCATCCAGCAGTGGATAGATAATGGTTGAATATGATGATGATGATGATGGGTTAAGACAAAAAATATTTAGTCAAATTTAAAATTAAATTTTTAATTTCTCAAAAAACACATTTTTAAAAATTTTCAAATTAATACCAAGAATATCTGGTATAGGTGTAAACCACCTGGCAAAATATAAATATGGGACGGTAATGGGTTCAGTGTTATAATAATTTAAGACCGAAGCTCGATTTATCAGTAATGCATTTTATTCAGGTGAAAAATTCAAGAATACTAAGATTTTCACTTAGAAATTTTCAAAGATTTTTACTTTAAACATGATTAACAACGACATCATTACCCGAGCCGCCATTTTCCTTCGTACATTACAGTAACGTAGCCTGTTTTATTTTTTCATTGAAGTTGAACATGAGATTACCACACTTACATTTCCAAAAATGTGAAGCTTGTTAAAAAATTTCAATCCATTGTTTTGTAATATATTTCAAGGGAGGGGAACCAAAGTTGTACATGTTGGTTACGTAATCATCTACGACTGCTTAGAATATAATACGGCTGCTGTTTACACATTTCAAAAGCAACCCTTAAAATTTCTGACAGCAAAATTCCAAAAATTCCCCAAAAGGTTTTTCACTTTTCAGATGGTTCTACTGCCCAATACAAAAACAAAAACAAACTTTTTAAACCTATGCTTTGACGGGGAAGACTTTAAAATTAAAGCACTTTTTAAATAACTAAAAGATTTTAATTCTAAAATTAACACTTTTCGGCCACAACACATGAGAAAGAGCTTTGCACTGGAGAAAGAGTTTCCGTAAAGAGACTGGCAGCTTGTGCTAGTTCACAAAGACCGTACAAAAATCAAATTCTTACCCCAATATAACTTTTTAAGTGGGCAGTGGAGAACATTATCATTGTAAACTTTGCATATTCAACTCAAGAAAATTATGCTGAATCAGAATTGTTCTTGAAGAACCACTTTGATCAAGAAGTGACTATTAAAGGAACACAGCGGTACCATGCATTCATTCTAAACACCACATCAACAATATTAGAGAAAATGTTTCACAGGCTTTACATTTTTTTGGAAATGCAAGTGTCGAAATCTCTTGATCAACTTCAATTAAAAAATGTAACAGGCTACATAACCGTCGTGTATGAAGGAAAAGTGGTGGCTCGGCTAATGATGTCATTCATAATCATGTTTAAAGTAATTTTTTTTTAAAATTTCTAAGTACAAATCTTAGTACTCTTGAATTTTTCACCTGAATAAATGCATTACTGACAAATCGAGCTTCAGTCTTAAATTATTTTAACGCTAAACCCATTACCGTCCAATATTTATATTTTGCCAGGTGATTTATACCTATATTAGCTATTCTTGGTACAGGTACTGTATTAATTTGAAAATTTTTAAAAATGTGTTTTTTGAGAAATTAAAAATTTAATTTTAATTTTGACTAAATATTTTTTGTCTTAACCCATATAATGTTGTATATCGTAGGAAAGGGTAGGATAAATGCTGTAAAATGACGCATATTCCAGCTGTATATCTCAATTAGGAGAGCTTTCACATCAATTCAAAAAATTGCCCTTCATGCTTTTCTGGCCAATTTTTGAAATTTAATATCTGTAATTTTAAAATTAATTGACCAATCTCAGTAAAATTTGGTATTTTTACAAGTCTATATAAATAGTACAAATATGACAAATTTCATGAAAATCTGAGAAGGTGAGGTAAAATTTTTATTAAAATTGTGTTGATTTGACATAGAATGACCCTCATGTCATATATACATAGTAGATGGTTTCTTATTATTAATAATCAAAAATGTCTTTAATTGCGTTTATATTTGTTGAAACAACTAAAGTCAAAACCATTATAAATTTCTCTATTTTTGGAACTTTAAAAGTCCTATGTCCCCATTCATTACCTTTTCAATATATGATTATTTTATCCCAAATTCATTACTTTTTCATACATTCATGACCTTTTCGGCAATTCATGACTCAGTAAACTAACTTGCCTACTTACATTAGTTAATGAAAACTATTCCAAAGATTTAACATGTCAGGATTTTCATCTTATTCTTTTTGTTGTTGTTGTTGTCAATTGCACTGTGATGACTATTTGCTAGCCACGAATGCACTTAAGACTCCGGTTTCAAGTCATTAATAGACGGGCCAACCAGTCTAACAAACATTAGATTTGATAATGACTGAATGTGAAGGGAAGCACGCTGCGGTGTACAAATCAAATTCATTGTTGAAAACCCTCTTTCACATTCTGCGCTTGATATAGGGATGCAATTAACTGTTGAAACCAGTTTCTTTAGTTCAGACTTAATTTCTTTGCCAGATGATTCCTTGAAAATTCTGAAGTCCCTTATGGCTACTCTAGTATCGAAATGAACTCTTTTGCATAATGCATTCGCTGTATTGCTTCAATGGAAAAATTACGTTTTTTGAACACATGCGTTAAACGTCTATTTATGGGCTTTGGAGATTTCCGGAGCTCAACAACAGCGACTATTTAGGGGCTCCGGCTAATATTTAAATAATCGCCAAAAATGAAGAAGTACCGGAGCCGGGCTCCGGTGGGCTTCCGCCCAAATTAAGCCCAATTCACACAGTATTGACTACTATACAGAGCTTATTACAAACATGGACGCAGGGTTTATTCCAACTGCTAATATTGCCTGTCATTTCCTAATATTGTCATTAGAAAAGCTTTTCAAGCATAAAATTTCAATTTTTATGTTTAATTAGTATAAAAAACAAACAATGCACACATGAATCTGTTGTGCCTGCATTTGTCTAATCATGGTTATCTAACCAGAGATTTAAACAAACCAATACCTGAGTTTTTCCTGAGAGCTAATCGTGAAATGGCGCGTATGGCTTCTATGGGTATTAGAGTTTGTAATTTCCCCCCTAACAGATTACAAACACTTCTGTTTCCTTTTTAAATAACATGTCCGCAAATATCTGTTAGAATTACCACCGCCTTTATGTTTGTTATGATAATATTAAGACATTATTTTACTATTGTGTGCGTTTAAATATTGCAACAATTTTTCCTTTCCTCGGGCAGCATGGGCTTCCTCAGACTCGACAATCTTTACCCAATGCTGCCCATGTGAATGTCATTTTGTAATTTCTAAAATTTATATTTGTTTTGTAAACTTCGTATAAACCTCATAACGTAACATGATTCCGCCTAAATAAATTTGTATTGTACTTTAATGAGAAAAACTTACTATACAGGACTTACTACAAACATTCACAGGATTTACTATAAACATTCACAGGACTTACACATGTACATACAGGGCATTACAGGGTACATACATAAACATTCGCACAGAATTTACCATACAGATATTATTTTAGAGATTTACACAGGATTTATTATAAACATTTTTATTAACATACAGGGCTTACGATTAACTTGCACAGAACCGTTGAGGACTTCCTGAAGGTTTGTCGGAGATAAACCTGTAGGTAACATAAAACTACTTAAAATAATATATGAAAGAGTAAAAAACCAAAAATATGAAAATATAATAGAACTCAACAAAAAAATTAACTATAGTTATCGAAATATCAATAAATACATACCAAAAAGAAGTAAAACTAACAAAAGTCAGGAGAATATTAACTACATAGGAATAAAAAAAGTGGAATGAAATTCCAGAAGATATAAAAAACAGCAAAACGATGCATAAATTTACTAAGAAATTAAAAGAATACTATTTACTACAAAATCAATAGCGGTAGGGATTCATATGGAGAAATCTAAATAAAATTCGTGCATAATTGTACTTATGCAAAAAATATCAATTTATAAAATAATAAATGTGAATAAAATCTATTGTCTATTGTCTAAATAAGGGCGTATATAGTGAAAATTCTAGGACATCCTTCTGACGTGTTTATTATATTAACGAAAGCACTTGACATACTTTAAAGCGTTGTAAACAGGCTATACGCATTTAGTTCATGTACTATCTGTGAAATACGATGACGAAGTCACCTACGATAGTTGTGTTTATGTTACAACCGTGCCAAAAATTAAAAGAGGCCAAATCGAGACCTCCCTGCCAACAAAGAAAACTGTCATTTACGGAAACAAACGACAAGCATGAAGTGATAAGTTAGGGCACTTCGCCAAACGGGGCACCAGGTCGCCAAAATTGGAACATACAAAACTCCTTTTAAATTTACGGAAAATTATTTAGATCTGGCGACATCGATATTTTAACTGAAAACTAGGTTTTTCGTTTTTGGCAGTACAATACTAGCAAATTAAATAGTAAAATTGTGTGTGTGTGTGTGTGTGTGTGTGTGTGTGTGTGTGTGTGTGTGTGTGTGTGTGTGTGTGTGTGTGTGTGGAGGGTTAACATTCAGCTTCTCTGTCACAGTTTAATTCAAAGCACATGCTTCATCTCACCTTTTTAAGATCAACAAGAACAATTTAAATGCCATATAGAATTTTATACAAAACAACAGATTTTAAATAATATTCTACAATAATTTATTTTGAAAAACTATTTTCCAGTTGGGGAGTCATCCCTCCTATCCCCAGCCTGGCTACGGCTCTGTATTTAGCCCAAAATTATTGTTTATGTATGAAACATTATTTATCACTTTGATGCCATCTGGCGCAAAATGCAAATATTTATAAAATTTCAAAAACTGTATACAGTAAAACCTCCCTACAACGATGTCCGATATAACGATAAATCCCTCTACAACGATAATTTTTCTCAGTCCGTATAATAGTGTCATAGAGAGGTTTTACTGTATAATGAACCCTCCCTATAACAATAACTCTCTCTCTCTCTCTCTCTCTACAACGATAATTTTTCTCAGTCCGTATAATAGTGTTGTAGAGAGGTTTTACTGTATAATGAACCCTCCCTATAACTCTCTCTATAAGGATAATTTTTCTCGGTCCGTATAATATTGTTATAGAGAGGTGTTACTGTATAATGAACCCTCTCTGGAACAATAACTCTCTCTACAACGATAATTTTTCTCGGTCGGTATAATAGTGTTGCAGAAAGGTTCTACTGTATAATGAACCCTCCCTTTTACAATAATTCTCTCTCAGAACGATGATTTTTCTCTGTCTGTATAATATTGCTGTAGAGAGGCTTTACTGTATAATGAACCCTCCCTATAACAATATCTCCCTCTACAACGATAATTTTTCTCGGTCCGTATAATAGTGTTGTAGACAGGTTTTACTGTATAATGAACCCTCCCTATGACAATAACTCTTTCTACAACGATAATTTTTCTCCGTCCGTACAATATTGTTGTAGAGTGGTTTTACTATATAATGAACCCTCTCTATAACAATAACTCTCTCTACAAGGGTAATTTTCTCGGTTCCGTATAATATTGTTGTAGAGAGGTTTTACTGTATTAACAACATACAATATACAAGAGTATATATAAAAATATGGACGAGTACACACAAGAGTGTATATACAAATATAGACAAGTATAGACAAGAGTACCTAGTGTTTTGATCCCTGTTTCATAGAAACGTACTTAGGCGTGTAATAAACAGTCGTCCCTCGCTATTCGCGGGAGTTACGTTCCACGACCTATCCGTGAATAGCAAACCAAAACTATATGTGAAAATGTCAGACTTGTCTCCCATTGAACACGTGTGGGATTTTATGAGACAACGATTTATATGGTCTCCACGACCAGCGACAAACATTCACGATTTACGTGTCCAGCTTGAAGATGCTTGGAACTCCATACTCCATGTTACATCCAACATCTGCACGACAGACTCCATGCCATATGAATTCCAGAATATTGCCTCGGTTCATGGAGGTTCTACCTCCAGGTCATGGAGGTTCTTACTTTTTTCAGTATAAAATACTGGAATACTGGTTCTTCAGTATTTTTACTGGTAAAATCATCGATTTTTACCAGAAAATACGACACTGTATTTTGCAATACTTTTTCATCATTTAATCCTCTACTTATTCCATGATTGGCTGTACTGTTGATGTCAAACGTTCTCTCTTGGTGTTCTTTTTCATTCGGCAGTGTATATTATCCGTATATAATCTATAGTACAAAGCCGTTTTCAATAACGCCTGGGCATAGGCGTAGAGATTTTTATAATTATACGGGGGTGGGTGGGGGTGCCCCAAACGAAATATTTATGTACAGTGGTCAAAAAATAATCCGACCACCCGACTTTTCTTGAGAACTATTGAAAGTAGAACAAAAATTCCAACGCCACTTTATCTAGAATGACTAATTCTATAAAAATATGGTAATAAAAAAATATTTGGAGGGCCGTCTTCATATTTAATTTAACGTCAATTTTAAAATTTCCAATGGTAACACCCACCTTTTAATTTATTTTTAAATTTTATACATAAAATTATATGAATATTCCAAATTTTATAACTTCTGAATGAATGGTTGCTGAGCTATTAATATTTGAATTTCGCATCTCCTAATGTTAAATTTACTATCCACTTTTTAAGCGATATCTTTTGAAATAAGTAACGAATGATTCTAATTATTTTTGCACGTCATAGAGCTCAATTATCCAAAGGGATTTTGTATTAACTTTCTGATTGGTCAAAGTTATAAATATTAATTATTAATTCTGAAATTAATATTTCAAACAAATGTGAATTGAAAGAGGGGTTAATATTTTACGCCATTCGATTCAGCGGCACTATAAACGTAAATATGCAAAATTGGAGTGCAATTGCGTTATTAATTTCGTTATTAAAGGTTCTTTAAAAAATTAACAATTAGTGGGCTGTCTCCACATACAAAATGTTTTGACTGAAGTGACTTTTTTTTTAAAGAATGGCCCTGCATTTATTTAATTTATGCGAAAACGTTAAAGAAATTTTCATTGTTTAATTTTAGTTATGAAAAAGAATTGTCTGGAATATATAAACAAGAAAGTAATAAGCTTATAAACGTAGCATCATTTGCATATATATATATTTATGATGTTACAAGTTTACTTAAAATTAGTTGTAGTTCTTGAAACGCTAAAACCATAATTTGATGATTTAAACTACCTATAGTTAAATAACATTAAAATAAAAATGAAAGCAAGATATTTTGTAAAGACATCGTCTTTTTATTAGAACTATAACAAAGATATTAAAAAAAACATAACATACTGTTATAATTTTTTATATTACGTAAATAGATAACACCAAATTCTAATGGCAAGAACTTTTAGTATATTAATAGTTTTAAAACTACAGTTCAACATTTTCAGTTTATCGTGTATAAGATTGAGGAATTAAAAAAAAATAGGTCTTGTTAGTCAGAAATATTTACTATTTATTCAATTCAACAACTAACGGTAACTCAACAAAATTCAGTTAACGGAAACTAAGTCTGAAAAATCAAAACACTACAATATGAAATATATGGATAGTCTGTTAACACACATCATCGATTATCTTTGTTATTTATTACCCAAATTCCATGAAATTTGAAATTTAGCATAAATTGGTTACAGAGAAGTTTTCTATGAAATAAAAAAGTGGGTGTTGCCAATAAAAATTTTAAAGTTGACGTTAAATTAAATATGAAGACGGCCCCCAAATATTTTTCATTACCATATTTTTATAGAATTAGCCATTGTAGATAAAGTGGCGTTGAAATTTTTGTTTAACGTTCAATAGTTCTGAAAATCCGGGTGGTCCAGTTATTTTTTTGGCCTACTGGCCATTTTAGCACTCCAATATATATGTAAAATTGCAATTTATTTCAAATTATTGGGGTCCCGGGCCCATATATTTCTATGCCTATGTTATAATTAAGAAAAAATGCAATATTAATAAAAAACAAAGTTGCGCCCTAATTAAAAAACCAGGCTTTAAACTGCACTTCAAACTTGCTAAAAAAAAGCACATACAAAATTTGTGGTCATCAATAATATGTCCGGTTAAAGCACGGGTTTCCTGTGTGTTAATCGGGCCCTGAAACCACATACAGTAGTACGTAGTAACAACACCCGAAATGTGCGTGTGTGTGCTCACGTATGTATATACCCTATCTTTATCCTTCAGGTACTTTTTTATCTTTATCCTTTTAAGTACTTTTTTATCTTTATCCTTTTAAGTACTTTTTTTTTATTATCTTTATCCTTTTAAGTAATTTTTTATCTTTTTTATCCTTTTAAGTACTCTTTATCTTTTATCCTTTAAGTATCTTTTTTTATTCAATTCTTTTAAGTACTTTTTATCTTTTATCCTTTTAAGTAATTTTTTTTATCTTTATTCTTACATTTTGCATTGGTACAATGGGCTACCTATACGTAGTAGTATATATATATATACTAAGCCTGTTGCAAAGCCGGGGCCAGAAGAGACCTGGCCCCATCCAGGTATTTATATAGAATAATCCCTGTGCACCTTGGGCCACATATGTCCTTTGCCTTGCCCCAGGCCCCTTCACCCTGGCTACAGGCCTGATGTATACATTATTGACTTGACCTAAAAACTTGTAATTTTGCTAAAAATATTAATTTTTGAGAATTGAAAATAAAGAAAAAAAAACCGCGAATAATAGAATAGCGAGGGACGACTGTATTTTAATTAAGGAAATTCATCAATGCTTTGAAAAACAAGGGGAAAAAAATCAGTAATTTCTAAAGCAATTAGGCAGGCCTCAAGTTTCCGTGGCCGTGTGTAAATGTAGTGAAATTCGGAAGTCACGTTCAGTGCCGTAGGAAAGTGAGGGGCTCGATCTCCCGCCCGCCCCATTGTACATAAAACACATTATTTTCTCCTAGGCCGCCTCACATAATCTCCTTTAAAACCACTTGTCCCCACCCCACCCACCAATTAGTTTTGAATTGTTACGCTACTGGTCACGTTAACCCTTCGGTCCCGGATGACCAATGGCACAGTATTGGGACATTAAAAAAAAAGTAGAGAAAAAGTGTAAATGCTCATTTAATTAAAATTGAATTAGAGTTGCACATGTTAATTTAATTTGCGAGAAAATGTGGCGAAAGTTGGCATAAAATCATGATAAATTTTAACGTTTTTCACGTATGAATTTTAACATTTTTTTTTGCGTTTGAATTTAGACATATTACGATAAATTTAAAGGTTTTTACTGAACTTCAACCCTTCTGGGTCTAAGTTCAGTAAAAACGTTTTAAGCAACAAATCCGTCGAAAGTTATTAAAACCTAGAATAAAAAAAGGAAATTAAATGAATATAAGCAAATTAAAGAAGACAAGGAAAAAGGAAAAGAAAACCGGAAAAATAATTATAGCGTTCAGTGGCGTAGGAAAAGGGGGCTCAAGCCCCCCCTCTCATTAGACATCAAGACACATTGTTCTCTTGAACACCGAATCACACTAAAGATACCTGAGACCACTCATAATTTTTGAATTGCTACGCCCCTGATAGCTCTCACCGTTAACTTAATGTGACTAGTGGGGTGGGGAGGCAAAGAAGGAACGCAATACTATAAGCTAAAATTAACCTCGTTCGACCAGGACTGTATATACTCCTATAATTTGAATACGAACACCGTGTCCCGATATTCAATGCTTCTATAATAATTTTACGGTTTTAATAATTCTATAGAAAATTTTCATTAATTAAGATAGGGGTGATGCGTTTGGACCACCTGCAACTGATGCTCAAATTAGATCTATATTCTTGTTTTGCGCAGAATGACCCTTGCTGTCCTTGCGCCATAAAAATACAACCAACCTACCTAGAGCTATATACAAACCAACATCGCAAACTATAGTGGGTAGTAAAGAAAAAATGGCATCGTTCAGAGATGGAATCGAATCAATGACTACTGTCAACCGCTGAGGAGAAGTTCACTAGAAGTTGTTAGGCTATACTCGCAGCAAAGCTAACCTGGTACACTGTTAAGGCTACAGAGACACTCACGCCTGTGCAACGAGTATTCATTCGCAGATTGGCGAAAAATGAGATAGCCCTCAACATTATTAGGCTATTTATCGCCTAATTTGGAATGCAGAAAAACGCGGTTGCCAAAATTCCAGGCGCCAAATTTCCCGCCAAGCGAACGAAGTCCTCTGAGTGGTCAGTTACTTAAATGACGTCAGCGCTCGCTATAATGATTCTTTTTCCTAAATTTAATAAATACCAGATTTTAATTACACAAATATGCCTATGTTTTATGTATTTGAGCATTATTTTAATGTTTTATGTATGAAATGTATCTTCTATTAACTCTGTTAACGTAAGAAAGGGCGAACTATATTGCACTGGCGAAATCATACTGCTCTGTGCCTTATCAGTGTATCGGGTTAACTTTGCCGCCAGTATAGTTTAACTTCGAGCAGTTGACTAACCAAAATCGGGTAAGGGTAGCGATATGGGGACTTTGGTTTATCAAGTTTGTACAGAATCCCCATGGAGTACCCACCACGGGGCTTTTCCAACTCCCCCCGCAAAATAATCGATCTGTTTTGATTGACAATTTCGCTAGGGATCTTGTCCTCAGCGGCCGATAGTACTTTATATGGATCGAAGCGTCGAACCAACCAGACCACCAAAAATCGGAAAACGATACCTGTATTTTTGTGGGGTTTTTTTTTAACGTTTTTTCCCTTCTCAATGACAGTACAATGGCTAGTGGTTAGTACCTTTAAAAATTAAAAACCTTCCAGGGCAGTTTTTTAATTTTTTTTATTAAATAAATATAAAAAAGGAATAACAATGGACTTTTTTTATTAGATATGTCATTTGATATAATAATATTAATAAGAAAGGCAATGGCGTTGGAATTTAAATATTATAGGGTCCCTTAAGGGCCCCCCTTTCCCATTCCACACCACTGCTTCTACATACAAATGTCACCTTTCTATTGGCTAGCAATGAAGGAAAGTTTGGACAAATGATGGGGATAGCATCTTTGACATTTTGGCGTGGGTCTTTGCTCCGAGGACGACACTCTTCGGCTATTGATTACACCGTAAGTCAATATCAGAGAGAAAAATGTAGGGAATTCCCGGGGAAAAGGGTCATAATGGTAATAAAAGGGGAAAAAAAGTGTTGCCTTGTAGGGAATTCTTCTGAATTGCTTACGCGATCGAAGATAATGGCGGGAAAAAAACATTTTCGCATCGTTCTGAGCGATGGTTCGGAATTCACTTTAGACGGCGTATTTAAAAGGCCGACGAAACTGCCATTAAATATTTTACAAACTGCACGTACTTTTTATCAGATGTTTTTAAAAAGGGAAAAAAAAATGGCGCCAGATTTTAACGAATAAAAAGATATAAAAACTTCCAACGTTTCGATAAATCGATAAAAATCGTCACGCAACGTCGCATTACAAGATTTATACGTCAATTTTCAAGGAATCAGCTCCGCCAGATGCATCACATACCGTCACTTATTTCTCCGTTCAGGTTCAGCGACATGGCATCGATGCTTCTTTTGTTTCTGGGCGACAGCATCGCTTCACGTCAGAGTAAAGATTTTAACTTCTATTGTTAGCCTTAGTCTTCATGTTACTTTCTTGCTGGTTTGTTCTTTCTTACTCTTTATAACAGATGATACTCTTCCTTTCCTCGGAACACGTCCCCATTATCCAAGTCTCCTCTCTCTCTGCTACTACTTACTCCTTTTCACAGACGTGTGGGCATAAATGCGCGATTTCGATAGAACGTCCGTATTTCTTGCCGCTATGTACATTGCTCTAGATATACATAACGAGATGAAGTCAAAATGGAGCCATAACCAGGCGAGGGCTGATCCCCCCACCCCCACCTCCAAGAAAATAAATTATTCTAGAATTTTAAATTTTGTATAAAATCGTACATGACAATGGAAATCGTCGTTTGATATATCCAAAATACATTTCTGCGGTAGATCTTGTGTATAGTCCGTTCGCGGAAAATTGGCGGTTAGTACCATTAGAATTTAAGGGAGCCGACGTCACAGACGGCTTGTTTCATTTCAGTAGAGGGAAGGGCGTCTTTGATAACCGGTTTTTCGCGCGCGAAAAACGAGTTATTTATATTTATTATGGCTTGATACCATTTGGACATGAACCAGATTTCCCGCATCGTGGACATGCGTGTTGAGGTACAGTCCCACCTTTAAATTCAAATATGGGCAATAGTTGTAACTGAATGGGAGCTTAGCTTTCCCTAGAAAATTTTCTGACCATCAACAAATCCAATCAGCTGCTAAGAAAAGGTCAAAGGTAGCTGCAGTCCTTCTCCTACACATCTTGGAGCTAATTATGGCAAATAGTCTTGAAACTTTCTAGCTATTTAGAAGCATATTTTTACTCCAACGCTCATTACACTGATCATGCAGATTTACAAATTATGGTTTTGTTAGGCTTCAGGTTGAAAGAATAGAACACGGCCATTGCAATTATCAATGGCCATTTTTAGAATTATTGGGGGGGTGGGGAAGCAACATATGCACATCTATACATTACAATAAATATAAAAAATTTGCTTCGAATTACTTTGGGGGGTGGGGGGGTCCATCCCTATGCAGGGTGTCTCAGCACCAGGGTTGCAAACATCTAGGAGGGGTGGCGTGCGGTCTATATAAGCAATGTAAGCATTGCTTGTCTAATATGAATTTGAATTTAAATTAATGCAAACTTAATTATAAAAGTTCAGCAAAATCTATGTTGGGTATCTGAAATTTTGTCTGAGGTCAAACTAGCTACTTCGCAATTTTTTGTCACTGGATGGCGCCACATTCTGAGGGTGAGACTGACATCGGATCATAAGCAATGCAATTTCTGCATTCCAGCCATAAATGTTTAACTGTAGATCTCAATGGGTATGGCTGCGGAAGCATTTCTCGTTATCGTATTTTCATTTCCTATTTTATCGTATTTTCAGCTTGAAATCTGTGAGTTCGTCAAATTAAACATCAATTAAATATATAAATACTGATAGTTTTTATTTTTTAAGCCGCGTAAGAGTGAAATAATTTTAATCTGATAAGCAATTTTCTAATAGCTTATGTTAACGATAATGCTGCCATCTAGTGGTATCGATAGTAATTTTTATTGCATTTGGTGAAGTTATTCTTGCTCTCTATTGAAAAAAAAAATTATTACAAATATGAAAAAGAACTCCAACTTTCACAAAAGTGTTACTGATATATTTGCCAAAAAAAAACCCAGAAGACTGGAATTTTTTACATAAATAGGACGACTAACTATAACGTAATATAAAAATAAAACCTACTTTGTTTACATATCCCAAAAATAAGTATATTGCTTGCCTAAAAAGAAAATGTCACCGCACGCAACTGCGAACAATATTTGTCATAGAACCTAAGGTCGCAAACCACTCACAGCGTCAGTTCTAAAACCGTCCAGCAATCACAAATAGTGATAACCAGTGCATGAGATGTGCAGAATGTGATGTCCAAATCATCTATGCCCTTTTACAGCTGACCTGAGTTTTACCTGGTACTTTTCACGCACTGGTTGTAAATATTTGTGCATGCTGGACGGTTTTAGAACTAGCGCTGTGAGTGGTTTGCGACCCTAGGTTCTATGACAAATATTGTTCGTCTAGGTGCACCCTACCCCTCCTAGATGTTTGTAACCCTGGTGCTGAGACACCCTTTATAATTCTACGCTTATGTTCGCAATATTTAGTTAAAAATCGTAAGTTTTTCTTTGAAGTTCATTGTGTTCAACATTCACGCTTACCAATAACAAAAATTTCTCGGACATATAAGATTAAAATAACGCTTGCACTCTAATAACGTAAAGTTCTTGCAGGGCCTTAAAGCTCCGGCCCATTTGGATCCTGCACTACATGCGATAACAAACGATGTCAGCCATATTTTTTATACATGTGTGTGTGATTAATTCCTCTCCCCCCCCCCTAAAAAATGAACGAGACCCCACACAGTAACTATGGGTGGCGTTGACGACTCCAAATTTGAATACAATAGAATCCCGATTGCCCGAAATAAAGAAAGCGGCCCCAGTTGCCCCATCAACTTTTATATATCTAGAACAATACACGGGTTCCCTGTACCCCATATGCCCTTTGCCTCGCCCCAGTCTCCTCTTCATTCTAACTACAAGCCTGGGGCAGACTCCAGTTAGGATAATCAGGACATTCAATTTTCAGCAGCATCGGCTTTGTCACACTTTGTCTTTACCCATTGTCACCCAGGTGGACACGAACTACGTATCACTAAATGTGAGTATACTGTATGTTTGTAAAAATGTTCATGATCTCGCCATAAATAAAGGTGTTAATAATTACAACGTTCGTCTAAAAATACGTTTAATTGCATTACTAAACTATTACACTGATAGTGAAGACAAACGTCCCAAAGTATGTGTTAAAATATTAACCGCTTTGGAAATAGTCCGATATTTTCGTATATATACGATATACAGTGAACAAAAAAAAAAGTTGGACGGCAACTGGAGTGGATTTCATTATTTCATATTTTTGTAACCTGTTATACTTTCAAAATGAAACGAAATGCAAAAGAAAGAAAATTTCCAAAGTGATTGAAACAATTTTATTTGACTTTAATAAATGTCGCATTCAAACAAAAAATTAACAAAAACAAAAATGGTGTCCATCTTCGACACCAAAAAAAAAACTTGGACACTCATACAAATTAAGAAAAAAGTGTTTTCAAAATTAAAATATATAAAACTCAATATTTCGTATGATGTCCTCTGGCTTCTATAACAGCTTGCAACCTCTTATTCATAGAAAGAACTAATTTTTCAGTAAAATCAGAAGGTACGTTGTCCCATATGTACTGAAGAGCACTTTTTAGTTCCTTTTCATTCTTTATATGCCTCTGTCTCAATTTTTTATCCATATACGCCCACAGATGTTCCATCGGATTTAAATCCGGGCTTTGGGGAGGATAGGGAAGTACTTTTTGACTTTATAGACCAACCATGTCTTTACAATTAGAGAGGTGTGCTTAGGGTCGTTGTCCTGAACCAAACAATAACCTTCATTTAGTTTTAATTTAGCAGCTGTTTCTGGTAAATTTCGCTTTAGAATATTTAAATACATTGTTTTGTCCATCATACCTTCGATGAACACCAAATTCCCAACTCCAGTCGCACCCATTGCAGCCCATACCATTAGGCTACCCCCACCATGTTTTACAGTCACATTTATATTTGCTGAATTAAGCTCTGTTCCTTGCCTTCGCCATGCAAAACGACGACCATTAGATCCGAATAAATTAAATTTTGACTCGTCTGTGAAAATAACAGATTTCCAAAATTCTTGTAGACTCCTTATGTACTTTTTGGCGTATTCAATTCATTTCTTTATATTTCTAGCAGACAAGTACGGTTTTTTTCGGGGCGTATATGCTTTGTATTCTTCTGAATGTAGTAAATTTCTTATAGTCTGTGGGTGCACACTTACAATAGAATCTTCCTTTAACTCTTTAGCAATCTTTACTGCAGAAAGTTTAGGATCTTTTTTGACACAACGAATAATTCTTCTTTCTGTTTGAGATGAATAAATTTTTTGGGTCTACCACTTCCGCTAGGACTTTTCAAAAACCAGATTTTTTTTAATACATATTTATTATGTAATGCACTGTTGCTCGTGGTTTTTTGTCTATTTCTGCACTCTTTCTTATACTTTTCTCCTCTTTACATATTTTCAGAATTAATTCTTTCATATCTGTAGAAGTTTGCTTGTTCTTCATTTTTGCCGGCTTATCGTAATGCAAAAACTCGTCTAACAGCTTCAATGCTACAGTGTTGACTAGGACTATTGCCAACAGAGAAACAACAACTTTAAAATTTGCATAACGCGACTTAATAGTGTTGGTGAAATAAGTGTCCAAGTTTTTTTTTGGTGTCGAAGATAGGCACCATTTTTGTTTTTGTTAATTTTTTGTTTGAATGCGACATTTTATTAAAGTCAAATAAAATTGTTTCAATCACTTTGGAAATTTTCTTTCTTTTGCATTTAGTTTCATTTTGAAAGCATAACAGGTTACAAAAATATGAAATAATGAAATCCACTCCAGTTGCCGTCCAACTTTTTTTTTTGGTTTCACTGTATACAAAGAATATACATAGTCTTATTTATATGTGCCTGGCATCTACCAGTTGTATTAGTTTCTTTCTTGAAATAAGAGCACACTACGAAACAAATGAGTGGTTTTGCCGAAAACATCGAAAAGTGCATCTACTAAAAGTAAGTGAAGATGCTCTTCAGAGATCACTTGCTCTCGCGGACCCCCAAGAATTAACTCAAAGTTTAAAGCCCGGAATTTGCATCATATGTATTTATTTCTAGTGTTTCATCACTAATTTTCACTATTTAAGGAAAGAATTTTTCGTCCCCTCATAATTTATTCTTAGCATTAAAGAGCAAATGCTCGTCTCAGTACTTTTTCAAACCTTTGTGGAACACTAGGGAGATTTCGCGGACCCCTTGATAGGGTCCGCGGGCCACAGTTGAAGAACCGCTGGGTTAAGCTAAGTTTGGAGAATCGTGGTTCCGCTCTGCTTATAAAATTAGGACCCTCCGCAATGAATCATACGTGACACAGCCTGTTAACCATTTTTATTACTTTGTACTCCTTGCTACATATGGATACAGAACATTAAAAAGGTAGTGTCAGACAGACTTGTCTGTTCCATACTAAGCCGTGACGAGGTGCAATTTCTAGCTAAAATATCAACAAGAAAAACTGTGTTCAAAGTTAGATGTAAAACGTAATTTCTATAAAATGATCCTATATTGACAATCACATTAATTTTCAAAGCTTATTACAAATTCTGCAATATTTTTAAAAACGTTTTACAATCGAACCTGATGAAACTGCTTCCAGAGGTCTTACATCAGCTTCACACCCCTTAAATACTTTATTAACATGATTTATCATGAAATTAGGTTCAACTTTCCAATCACGTCAAATCTATTAATAACAAAGATATCATTAGTAAAGAATCCATGCTTATAAAAGATTGCAAGTCGTCCAATTCCCATGCAAGAATTTACAAAAACGTTCTCTTTAAAGAGAAAATCTAAAAGTACAAATGTTGCATTTTAAAGAGTGATAAAGAGTTCTTTACAATCGATTGCCATGTGAACGGTCATGCCCTACATGGCCAATCCGGCCAATTTGCATAAGATGATTCGATGGAGTATAAAAATTAGCAAAAAATTGGTATTTATAATAATAATAAAAAAATTGCAAATACGACTGGGCAATAAAAATGAGAAAGCTTTAAAATACCGGAACTAGCACAAAAGATCACGTCTCCCTTTATATTTATAAACAGATTACAATTCCAAATACAGCGAAACTTCAATCACAGTTGTAGAGTTACATGGGCCCTCGGGGGCCCCAAGCACCTTCCCAATAATTTGAAGTAAATTGCAATTTTGCATACATCGTAATATGCAAAATGTATATGTGATTGGGTAATTTTGAAATCTATACGTTGTTGATCTTAACTTGAAATTCAAAGGAAAGAGATTTTACCCAGTGTTTGGGATTTCAAAAGGAATGAGAAATTATTTCGATTCACCCAGAATTTCAAGTTATCAAGGTTCAACTGTGTCTTAAATATATTCGGATAAGCCCCTCTCAGAATATATGCGTACTTTAATAAATTTTTATATTTTTTTGTTTAATTTCATGTCCGCAAATAGAGACCTTTCCCAATATTTTTGATTTTTACATTTTTTTAAAGTAATACATTGTGAGTGGTACCAGGTGCCCTATTACCTTACGTGTGTAAAAAAAGTAAGGCAATGCACACATAGGTAATAAAGGAACAATGTAATCAAATTCTGCATACATTGCATGATTCCACAATTGCAAACAAAGTATTTTAACACTTTACCTACCACTTGCATATATATATCCTATTACTAAGCTTCCAGTAGGTAAAGTGTTAATATACTGCAATTTTTTAGCAAATTTGCATACACGTATAAACTTTGTAAAAAAAAAACTGTTACACCACATGTATATATCCTGTTGTGAGTACTGTTTTTGGAACTCTATCAAGAAAAACTGTTGTACGATAAGTACATATCCTGCCATGAGTAGTTTTTAGCAAAACGCTCTTTGTAAAAACAACTACTGAAAACCCAGAAGCATACTTTCTGTCGTGGGTGTGCAACTTCTTTTTCACTGACCAAAAAGTTTATATATATATATATGCAAAGTTGTCGAAATTAATTATGCTGAATAAAAGACAAAATTTAAAATGTATTGCAAGTGTTTATGCAAGTTCAAGTAAAAATGTATAATTACAGTGAAACCTGGTAAAGTGACCCCACCTGAATAAAGTGACCACTTTTTCTAAGAGAGCACTAGTGGGGACTTTATCATGTCAATACCAAATTCTGCCATGTATAGTGACCAGTTGTCTACGGTGACCATTGAGGTCCGGTCCCAAAGGTGGTCAATTTAGGCTGGTTCTACTGTACCTTGAATTAGAATGTATAATAGAAATATTTTTATATTAACTTTACATATATTTTTCACCGCCTCCACCCCTTTTTTAAAAATCTAGGGATCAATTGACAAACCTTAAGGAAATCAGAACTGCGAAAAGTTCATTTTCTTAACAAATCCTACATAGTTACTTTCAATAATTAATCAATTATTGCCAATAAGATTTATGTCTATATACTGTGATATACTTTCAATAACAGCTTGCGCAAATGCATTTATGTTATGAAACTTTACTATTTTTTTTCATTTGTAATCTTGCTTTGGTTTTTATAAGCCAAAAAAATTAAAAATTGTAACCAAACAGAAGAACCACTAGATTAGTATGTCACACTAAAAAAACTAAATAAAAAAAAAAGAATATAAAAAATATATAAGGTCGTAAAGAAAATAACAAATATAACACGAACTAAATTATTTATATACAATTCTTTACACATAATATTTCCCATAGTAAAAAGGGCTCAAATTATTCACATACACAACAGTATATAACACAGCTGATTCGTAGTTCATAAAATTTGAAAAAACATAAAAAAGCATGAAAAATATATAAGTAACTAATAATTACAAAAACTCAGATTAAAAAGAAAATTGTTCATCTTTTTTTCATCTCAATACTAAACCATGCCTCTTTTCAGGCAGACTGGATATGTAATCCTACACACAATCTTAGTTATTAGGCACATGGGATTGCATGTAGATACTTGCCATGTTTTAAATACTGAATTTTCTATATTTCTTTTAGACAACTTTGTGTATGACTTCATGGCAAAATAGTCAAGGGCATAGTTAAAGGACTTAGTTGGAGGGGCTGAATGATTGGTTTAATCTTAGAAAAGCTGGCCACTGCAGGCTTAAAATAGTCTGTAGAATTTTTCTTAAGGAGGGGCTACAGCCAGCTACACATTTAACAACAATCACTGGCGTACGCAGGGGGGTGTTGATGGGGGGTTGTAACTCTCCCCATTGCAATGAAATTTTGTATATTTAACATAGGAATATGTGAGTTGTAGCTCTGTAACCACCCCCTTATGAATTTTCTGTACACGCCTATGACAACAGTTAATACAACCATGCTACATGGAAATCCACAGCAATGAATTTGACAATAACGGAAATAATACTGAATAAGACAGCCTAAAAAATTGAAGACATTTAGCAACGTTTTTCCCCCCAGTCCATAAGGGTAACTGAATGTGACCGCAAAAAACAACTAAGAAACGAATGGCAAGGTATAGATCCATTAAAAACGCAATTAAGATTATGACAGAACAAAAACAGAAGAACCTTAATTATCCAAAATAGAGGGATGAACTCAATTTAGAAAAGTAATTTTTCTGTTTAAAGGTGTACGGAATTTACAATATTTATCCAAAAAGGTGTTTTTTATCTATATATCACTTAACTGCCATTTTGATATTGAAAAACGTCACAGAGCAAAGTGGAACCTGGTGAAGTTACCACCTGAATAAAGTGGACACTTTTTCTATGAGAGGACACTGGTGGGGACTTGGTCACGCTTATACCAAATTCTGTTATGTATAGTGACCATCTGCATACCATGGTGACCACAAGTACCACAGGTGGCCACTTTAGGTGGGCTCTACTGTATATGTTGATTGAGATATTAACTGCTTTGTAAATAAATAATCTAGTATCTTTACATAACATGCTTTTGCAAATATCTAGCATCTACATTTGTACTGCTTTCTCTTTGAAAATTAAGAGTACACCAAGAAACGTGAGTATTTTTGCTGAAATATTGAACAAGTATCTACTAAAAACTACATAAATAATAAAAAAAAAACAAGTGTAATAGACCACTTTGGTTCTTCCAAGTTTTGGTTAAGCAATGTTTAGATAATCAGGGTTCTACTGTATTTACGTTCTGCAGTATTAGAAACAAAGACATTTGTTGCTGCCATTTATATATTGTATAGTTATCGCAAGGAAGTAAGTAAAATGCTAAATAACTGTCTACTCGATATGAGGGACAAACAAATCAATCTACCAGTGTTCATTCTAGGATCAGGAAAGTGCAGGATGCTTTGGATTGAAAAAAAAAAAAAAAAGAACAAGTTATAATGTTTTAGGGCACTTTACCAAAAAATTGTTCCATGCTTTAATTAATACTAATTAAAACTTTCTAACAAACCATTTTATTTTTTCTCGACGGAAAATGAGACTCGACTAACCACTGCATTTAAACTACAGTCGAACCCCGCCATAGAAGACCTCAAGGGACGGAACTTTTGGTTTGTTCTATATGGGATTGGTTATATCTTTTGACATTATAAGTATAGGAAATCGGATGGGACCAAAGAAACCATTCGTTATATACAGGGATTTGTTATAAGCAAGTAAGATGTATAGAACCAAAGATATATTTTTAGTGGTGTTTTTCAGGAAAAGAGCAGATTTCCAGCAGGTCACGAAGGTTAATTACGAGGCACATGTCAAGGTGCAAATTTTTTTATGAGGGCAGGCAAGGTACCGTAAATTTTCATAAAAGGGTGGGTAGGATGCTCCACCCTGCGAAATAAGCCTGGAATAAACACTAAATCTACAGCCTTTAATGACTGACAACAGTTTACGGAATTTGGCCCATTTATTAAAATATTAGTAACGGCACAATCATTCGCAATCACCTTTGAGAACATACTGAATTATATACGAATAACATAAAAAAATTCAGACAAACACAATAAAATATAGATCATATACTACTGCATATGAAGCACCTTTGATTTTGGTATTGACAATCGTGGTTGCCTTTCAGAGGAAAGAAGATCACAAATTCCTGAGATGACTGGTAATCGCAAAGTTTTGTTGTTGACTCAACAAGTTACTCACCAATTGCTTGTCGATTACTCAAAAAATTGCCGACTGCTACTCGCTGATTGCTCATCGACTACTCAACTGGTTGCTTGCTAATTGCTCCTCAACTACCCAACAAGTTGCTCACTGATTGCTCATTGATTATCCACCAAATTGCTCATCAAGCTACTCGCTGATTGCTCATCGACTGACTACCCAACGAGTTGCTTGATGATTGCTCCTCAACCATCCAACAAGTTGCTCACTGACTGCTTATTAACTATCCACCAAATTGCTGATTGATTACAGGTGTGTAGAAACAGTGTATTCTTTGCAAATGTACTGGCATCAAAATATAATGCAGATTTATTCTGTTTCAAAAATCACTGAATACAGCAGGGAAAAAAACTTGTTTGTTCGTTCGTTTGAATTTTACAGTGTCAGGGTCATGTTGCACCGGGACCTATGGTTTTCCGAGGACTCCGAACCTCTTAAGGCAGTGGTTCCCAACCTTTTTCAAGCCGCGACCCACTTTTATAGTAGCCAAGTAATCCGCGACCCCCTTTTATAGTAACCAAATAATATGCGACCCCTTTTTATAGCAATCAAAGACCTGCAACCCCCTCTGCTCACCGTTGCCACATTTGCAGAATAAAAGCACTTTTAAAGAAAACACATTATAGAATTATATTAATTATATATATGTTACATTATGTATACTATGGCAATTATATATATATTAATGTATATTATAGATATAAAGTTAACAACCATTAGTAGAATATTGCAATGTGTGTAGCCATGTTGAAATATAAAAGCGTTGGAAACATTTGGTATAAAATTCCTTACAAAAATAATTGCAACTAAAAATAGTTGTAGCGATCCCTCGGAAACCTGTTTACAACCCCCTTGAGGGTCACGACCCCTAGGTCGGGAACCACTGTCTTAAGGTCTAGGGAACCAACCTCCAGACTACGGTGAGCAGTTAGTTGGAAAGCATACCATTTTTTGGTGCAGTTCGGAGCCAAACTAGGAATAATTGGACGATAGGTGAACATGTTACCACTGCATCACTGAAGGGACAAAAAAATATTTGAAATCAGGGCGACAGCAGAATGTTCATTTGCGTGTTATAGAATTAAAAGAAATTCAAATCATACTGCTGCATGACCTACGGTTTTCTTAGAAATCTAAACCACTGTAACCTAGATAATCAGACTCACAAAAATGGGTCGATAAAAAAAAAAAAGGTGTGCTGACAATCAGCAGGTTTCAAACTCAGATTTATAAAGGTAGGTGAATGCATTACAACTACACCATCATATAGCGGAACTGCAGATTGATGAATCCATACTTAGTCATTTAATTCTTCATACGTTGCCCAAATCATGAATTAATACACAGCCAAGCTTGATCGGGATTTGAACACTTTACAGGTACCTTTCTTCTGTCATTTCTTATCCGCTATTATGATAAATTCACACCTACTATACATAAGCATTGAGCAAGAGAAGTTTCCTTACTTCGGAATCATGACAACTGACATTTTTTTTTTAACAAAAACAATAAAGTTTGGCAAAAGCAATCCCAAAAAAAAATGTTTTTTCTTAATAATGGAAATAAAAAATGCCAACTTTTTTTTGTTTAAATGGAAATGATAGGGTAGCTGCAAGAAATGCAAAACGGAATGTTAGTGTGAAACAAAGCATTTTACGTATAAAATTGCACAGTATAATCAGATTGGACCGCTGAAGAGACCAACGAATATTTTATGCAACAAAATGGCATTAGTATAAGAAAAAAATACGTATAAGTAATATAAAAGTAGAAAATGAATAAAGAATGCATTTTCCTTTGGAAATTTGTCTCATAATAAATTACGTTAATCCCCATCTCTTGTGAATATACATACGCTATCAGACCTACAGATATGTATTGATAAGGGATCACAATCTTATTGTATTAACACGGGATATCAGTAGGGGATTATTTAACCCTTAGATGTACCACATAGGTCCGAGAGATTCGAAGGCATGTTAAATGTGTATAATTGTACATAACGTAATTACAGTGTAATCTGGTAAAGTGACCACCTGAATGAAGTGACCACTTTTCATAAGAAAAAACTGTTACAGTCTTAGTCGTGCCTGTACCAAAGTCTGTCTTGGCTAGTATAGCCCAGATGCTCTTGCGCCATAAAAAAGCCAAACAAACAAACAAACAAACCAAAGTCTGTAATGTATCATGACCACATGTCTATGGTGAGCATTGCAGTTCAGTCCCAAAGGTAGTCACTTTCGCCAGGTTCTACTGTATTACCCTTCCTAAATGAGCATAAACCGATGATATAACAAATGATGGCTCGATTTCTAAACTCTGGCTCCAGAGACTCGCGTGATATACTCTTAATAAAATAAGTTGTAATACATCTAAGGGTTAATAGGAGAACAAATTACAACTGTACAGGTGCAGACACAAACGAATTTCTTTACAGATATGTGTGAACGAAGACACCGTGTTTCCTACGACAAGTCACAGCTAATTGCTTTGTGGGTCGATTAGATTTAAATAATCAAATTTCGGTTATTTCTGAGCTTCGTCAACAAACTGAGCAAAATTGGCCCCAATGTCATTTCTTAAAAAAAACCCTATAAATTCATTAATTATTCGTTACAGAAAATTTGACAAGTTTTTTTTCCGTAAAACACTACATTAGAATATTCTGTCAAAGAACATACGTTAGGCATATGAAAAATGATTGGAAATGCACTGTTCATGGAGGGTTTTTTTTACCAAGAAACAACAAAATTGACACCAAAATTACTCCACAAAGTGTCTTGGTACCAATTCTGGTGACAGACCTGCACACTCATTTTTTAACAAGAACAAAAACTGTTTTAAGTAATTGTAAATTTAGCCTTGAGGAAAATGTTTCCAGTCTATAAACTTTTCTGTATTCCAAAAATTGTATTGCTTTATCACTATTAAGACATGTATAATACATATACATACTTTTATATAGTACACACATAGTACATGATACACTCATGAAACATGGCAACCATGACACGTTCCAAGCAGTATCACATTAACAGTTCATCCACGGAAAATCCAAAAGAATGTAATAAACCCGACTACATGTCATGATTGCCTTATTACATGCTACAATTACATGAGACCTAATTGTAGCATGATATACATGCCGTCATGATCACAATATACGTTGTTTACAGAACCTACTTTTAAATTCTAAAAATGTTTGCACAAATTCCTGGACGAAACTTGCTAAAATTTTACGTTAATAACAATGGTTAAACATAATTATCAAGATGAACCAAAAACATGATCCACTACGATACAACGCAATACTTTTACAAGATAGCAAATCATGTGAAAAGCATTAATTATATAAAAGAAATACATGATACGTCTTATATATAATGATAAAAGAGCATTAATTCAAAATGCATACTGTGACATTGATATACCAGCTTTCATAAAAATCTATTTTCACATTCACGAGGCATTAGCTTCCCAAAGGTGAAAAATCCGTGCTTTTTGAGTAAAATATGAAGCACCAATTTTTTTTTTTTTTTACTTTTAAGAATGAAATTTTGAATTAAAAAGTGATTAAAATTCATTACCAAAATTTGTTGACATGTTATACAGTGCCTTCTTGTACCATTATTCAGCAAGAAGTCCCGAGTCACACTAGATTTCCACCCTGGAGACTCCAGGAGTGCATGCTAAAGTTGATTATAAGACATTTCCTTCAAACTTGTATACTGTGATCCGGACATCAGTGAATAATGCAGTAAGTACAGTTAAGGTTGATTGTACTCTCAACAACAGAGTCACTGTTTACTGGCACTGTGAAACTTCTGTTTGTCTATGGTTTTATGCAACATAAACCTAAAATTGCTTACTTCGAGACTTACAGGACACAGCGATAGTCCTGTTGCGCTAAACATGGTAAAAGATGCCATCGAAGAACGACGTACATAGGCCGTTTTGGCACTGACTCCGGTAATGACTCGCATTAAATACTTTGAAAATCACACTATGCATCTGTACTAGGACACATACACATAACTCAAATCATATGCATCTGTACTAGGACCTGAATATAACTACAGTCATGTGCATCTGTACTAGTACATGCACATATATTTGCATCAGAATGTATACAACTTAAATCATGTTTGCACTAGGACGCATATAACTCAAGTCCCTGTACTAGAAACATATACATAACTCAAGTACTATCTGAACTAGAATGCACATCAACCCAAATTATGTCTATGCTAGAACACAACTCGAGTCATATGCATCTGCACTACAAGACATACATACACAACTCAAAGTACATAGGTTTGTACTCGAACAAGTTATAATCCAGTACGGGACTAGCTGCCTATTGGATGATATGGTGGAAGCAGTTACGCATCCTATTAAATATATAGCCACATTAGCGATTCACCCATCGCCGCATTGTTTCTTCCCAGTCTGTGTTGCCTCCATCTTCATCATCATCAGTCCGCACATAGCTTTCATCATCAGTTGTGAATGAGGAGTGATGATGAAAGAGGTCCAAGTCCTGAAAAGTAATATAACCAGGAACTGGAACGTCTTTCGGGAGGCTCGAGTTACGGAGACAAAATGCTTTTTTTTTACGAGGAAACAATCGCATGCTTCTGCATTTGCCAAAATCAGAATAAAAATAACAAAAAATAGTTTAAACATTTAAAAATAAAAAATAGAGAAAGTGCAAAATCAGAACAAAAACATGCAAAAGCAAAATTAACCCATACATATATGCACTGTTTGTTATTCGAAAAGCTATTTTCTGAGCAAACTTTAACGGTGAAACAATCCAAAAGAGAAGAAAACATCACACACACACACACATTTTAAAAATTATCATAAAATGAAAGATATATCAAAACGTGCTATTTGAATCAACATCATGCAGCAATGAGGATCAGTTTTATACAACAAATTTTAAAAAAACTGAAATGTGATAGAACATCATTTAACAAAACCCTTCTTGTCAGTTAGGAAACAAACATCACAAAGATAAATGCGTTCAAGAAAATTTTAAGAATTGTAATCAATTTATAATGCATCACGTGTAATTCTATTTGCTTGTGATTTTATGGGCACAGAGGCAGTGAAGGTCAAACTGTGCCAGAACCTATAGTTTCCCGAATTTCTGCCATCACAGAAATCAAACCTCAAACTAGAATGTTTAGAAAAACAGCATGCAATCTACAATACCATTGGGAATTGGGGCCCGAATTAATGGCATGATATATGAATGACTTGCTACCATGACATGCAGAGATAGCTCCAAAGTGAGGGCCAACCCATGCCACCGCCTAGAGCGGCAGATTTTGCAATGTCAACAAACTATCAAATATTAGAGTCACTGTATCTATAGACATTTCTTCTATATATTCTGACAAGGATTAAATTATAAAAAGCCTCGTTGGATACTCATAGCCAGTGCCGTATTTCCCAAAAGGCAATAGATAAGGGTGGCAAAATATGATCATATTGCATAACTTTTTTTGCCAGTGTATCTTTTAAAATGAAAGTAAATATTTATTTGGTAGGGGTGGAATTTTATCGTTCTGCCTGGGGCGGCAAAAAACCATGGGCTGGTCCTGGTGACATTAAATTTTGTGGAGAAATCCAAACATTACGATTTAAGGTACTCTAACACTTTGACTATAGTAGGCAGTTAACCGATAAACCTTTTTTTTTTTCTCTGTTAGAAATCGAAACTGGATCATCAACAGAACGACAGATGCACAATTTCGATAAAAAAGGAATACAACGTATGCTTTCATTTTATTCAATTTTCATTGTATCTGATGCATATGGGGATGTATCATTACATGAACCTGATTATTGGAAGGACTGGGTTTCCAGTCTGAAAATCAATGATCTACTGTAAGATAATATTATGATATAAATTAATAAATATAAATTATGAGCAAATTTAAAGACTTTTAGAAAAATTGAATTTTTATAAAATACTAAACCATATTATGGACATTCGTTTAAATTGAAATGCATAAAAAGAAAATCATTAAATGTACAATATATATTAAAAGCTGACCACTTCTTATGGCCATAAGCAACATTTTTGATAGTCACTGTCATATTGGTTGGGATTCTCGAATTTTCAAGTGACCTATAAAGTAATTTGGGCTTTGGTGTTATATTCTCACGTTCCAAAAGCTGCATAATGTAAAGATGAGCCAATTGGCTTAAGGTGACCTGTAAACAGATGTACACACAACCAAACTTATTATAAATGGAACTTAACACAGCGAGTTCAAAGTTCACATTTTCAGCCATAGAGACATGATGTTGTCTAAGGCAGAATTAATAGACAAAACAAGATTGCCGGAAGACATCTCAAAACTGCCCAGTGGCTATCTTAGATGGAACTGACAGCTTACATGATTTATGAACTATAAGAAAACTTACAGAAAATCCCACTCAAGTTAATGAACTTCCCTCCCCACTTTCTCTCTTGACCTTACAGCCACTGCCGTATTTCCCAATAGGTTATACTAGGCTATAGACTAGGGCGGCAAAATTTTGTGTATTGAGTCTGATAGAACAAAATCAATACCAGACGATGATATAATCAGATGTTTTGCCGAGAAGAAAGCCAGACGTCATGCTTTCCATTTAAATACCAGTGTTCGATAGGCTTTTATTTTTTGCTAAAATTAAAATTTATTTCAATAAAATTGAATTTGATTTATTATATACCAAGAAGAGATAATACTTCAATATAAGTTAATATTGTTTAATGTTTATGTTTCAATTTATGAGTTTGTTTTTCAACATATTTTTTTTTAAATACGAAAGTTTTTGGCATATATTGAATGTATCAATTTTTATGTTCCTACCACTGATGGGGGAGGGGGGGAGCAGACGGGCAGGAAGGGGCGACCAAAAAAGTAGCCTTGGGGCAAAAAAATAGCCTAGGGGTGGCAAAATGGTGCATCCACCCATGCTTACAGCTGCTGGGTAAAGTGCGGTTTAATTACTTAAATATTTGATATCTTCGGAATATTTACTGGGGACAGGACGGATAGGTAAATGTAACTTCTGAATATATTACAAAAATCCAAATAATTTTTGGATTCAATGCCATGTTACTCTTATGGAGAGTGGGGGGGGGCTTAAAATCAGGCAAAGTAAGAAGCCTATGACATCGTCCTGATTACAGAAAGGAAGGAAGAATGATTATGACACCAAATGACAGACATAATGTTCACTCAAAACACATTTATGTGAAGGATCTGAAAGTGGCATTACCCGAGGATCATTGTCGTAGATTTCTTGGTCATCGTCATCTTCCTCCTCTTCGATGGTGTCGTCTTCTTGGAAACCCTGTACAGCAGATGATGAATTCCGAGCTTGGATTTCTGCCAAGAACTGGTTTTCTTGGGCTCTTTGCCGTTCTTCCCTCCACAGTGTTCCTCCACCTTCGAGGCTCTCCACAGCACTTTCTGTGTCTTCTGTCTCAAAATCTACATAAAACAATAAACCACAGGAAATTGCAGAAGAGCCATCCACAGATACAGAAAAGCAGTTTAAAATTAAGTTTGCGATGCTCTTACCTCGGCTGCTGCTCAGAACTTTGCTATTACCACCTCCATCCTCATCTTCAGACCCTTGTTAGAAAAACAAATAATTATATATTAATTAATTAAACTTTCGTGATGAGTATATTAAAATAATGTGTCATTTCGTATTGATAGAGACTTACCCGAGTTGAGTTCCCTGACCAGGGAGGACATAGCATTAGTCACAGAATCAGCAGCCACCAACAGATCATTCCGTAAACTGCGGGTACTCCCAGACTGGTCGAATGGAAGTCTAATGTTAGCACCGACAACATTTGTCATACTTTCAGAGGTTGGTGGATTACTGCCTGGAGTGGTGGGTGCACTTCGAGAGGACGAAAGAGGATACGGTGTAGACAGCGGTGGAGATTTGGATGTCGCCGAGCGAGGAGAACTGTTAGGCGTAGATCTCGGGGAGGTCTGATGATTCTGCATGGTACAGAACAACAACAACAAAAAAAAAATGATTATAATTTTCACATCCTACAACTATTTGGTGAGTTAGCTGAGATGAGACCAGAAGCTTAAAATGACCAGTGAAACACATCTTGTTATGAAAAATATTATGACATTATGCTCACATACAGTTTTGCTCCATATTATTTATTGGAAAACTTTGATATATTAAAGAGCTTCCACATTAAACCAACCCCATAAAAAAAGGCACAATTCAAAAATAACGATTGCTTATTTTTTATAATGTTTTCAATACCTTTATTGTTGATTTAAATGTTGAAACTGTAGAGTGAAAATGCGTCTCTACAAAAAGCTTTGTCTGCTTCGTGCTACTGGGACACCTAGGGTCACACTGTGCCAAGATTTGATCTTTCGAGAGATTCACACCACAAACTATGAATCGGCATAAAAAGATGGTGAATATTTTGTACCATTTGGCCACAACCCTGGCTTTCTCACACGATAGACATGTAGATTATCAAAAGATAAGTACGAATTCGTGGGCCTTTTGGGGCAAGAATAATTACGGTCAGGTTGCACCGAAAGTAACTGGAACACCACACTTACTTTGAGCATTTTCATCAGTGCTTCCAACTGGATCATAAGCTCCCTACGGCTCTCCTGTAACGTCGACAAATGAGATTCCAATTCCTCCTTCCTCTGTCTCAAAGCCCGTAGTTCAGCCAACAGCGTAGGATTCTGTTCGTTCTGAAGGGCAGCATCTTCCTGCTCTTGCTGTTTGCGAAGCCTTATAATTTCTCTCATGATTTCCCTGGAAACCATTAATCCCTTTTTAACAGTTCAAAAATAAAAGCAAGATATTTAAATTTTGAGTTAACTTCAACTTGAAAATGCATTTGACATATTCTGTTCCCAAAATTCTTGTTTGTAATTATAGATAGAAATAGAACTTGCATATAATGTGATTCACATTCACTTATTTATAAAGTCGAGTGCGCTGATTACGGAATATCTCTAAATACAATACACTGCACAATACATGTATCAAAAAAAGTGTATCATGTATCAAAAAAGTTATTTCTGTATATGGATGTTTCTTTTTTCATTGAACCGTCAACTTCGATAACTGGAGGTTCTCCTGCACATACATTTAAGAGAGTGCCTTACTTTTTGGGATGCCAAAAACAGGTTTGGAGATTGGTGTCCTACTCTGCTATAAGCGGCTAGCCAGTTTGTGACGTCACCTCCCGTTATTTCTAACTGTTCGATCGGGTTTCTTTTCGTGAACAGACAATACCTCATTGAATATTACATGGCAGTACATCCATATATATGATATTGCGCCATATAATGGTAACCTGGACAGACCATTGGAATCACAGGCAGAGTTATATGGGCCTGTCGGGGCTTCAAGCCCCCTTGCAATAATTTGAAATAAATTGCAATTTTATATATACCGTGACATACAAATGTATAGAATGTGTGTTTATTTATATCGCCTTGTATCTATTATATATGGCTATTAATCGCCGGATACCTACTAGAAAGTACATAGGACCATCCGTAATACATGCCTACAAATGGCATTTGAACATTCAATAAATAAGTATACAAGCTACAGCTGCTAGAATGAATGCAAGCTTAGTGCTGTAAAATGGGGCATGTTTACTGGTAACCTGCAAAGATTGACCAGGGCTTACCATAATGCATTGATTGTATACTGGTAATGACCGTATAATGATTGCATACTAGTAATGATTGTATACGGGTAATGATTGTATGCTGTAATAATACTAATGATATGAATGATAATATAAATACTAGTAATGATTGTATACGGGTAATGATTGTATGCTGTAATAATACTAATGATATGAATGATAATATAAATACTAGTAATGATTGTATACGGGTAATGATTGTATGCTGTAATAATACTAATGATATGAATGATAATATAAATACTAGTAATGATTGTATACGGGTAATGATTGTATGCTGTAATAATACTAATGATATGAATGATAATATAAATACTAGTAATGATTGTATGCTGTATTAATTGTATACTAGTAATGATTACTGATGCCCACAGATTGGGTTATACCCATGAGATTTCAAGCAAGCCCCAGATGCCCCATGCAATAATGAGTGATGGTAGTGGTAAAATGAAAACACAAGGGAGTAGTAATATTCCAACCCAGACTAGGTAAGATGAAAAAATTGACAGACGGTTACCGTTGACGTCTTCAAGGCAGGATGAAGTTAGACTTTGTTACCAACAGTGACCCAAGGCCTTCGACTGGAATCAGGAAATAACGTAAATGATCATACCATCCACCGAAAAGTGATTGCACGTGAGTCCATGGGCAAGGTACGACCTCTATGCTTACGGTTACTACATGAAAGGTTGTCCATTGTTTACTGCATTGCAAAGAATGTCGCTATTGGACAGTGAAACCATGGAAGAACCAAAATTAAAAATTGCCAAAAACTGCTTTAGAAGCATTGACATTCATGGATCCCAGCACAAAAACTAGTGGTCCAAGATCATACCACACTTCTACCTCCTCCTCCTCTGAACTTCTCAGTAAGGACAATAGAATCTAGTCAGTAATACTTGCTTACTTTACTTACTGGGAAGTTCAAAGAAGGAGGTAGAAGTATGGTATGATCTTGGACCATTAGTTTTTGTGCTTGGATCCAAGAATGCCAATGCTTCTAAAGCAGTTTTTGGCAATTCAGTGCTACCCACGTTGTGAGAACAATTTGAAACTGGCCAATTTCATTAACAGTATGACAATACACCAATTCATAAATCAAAGGCTGTAACTCAGTGGTTTGAGGAAACGAGAGTGAATAAACTCGACTGGGCGATCCAAAGACTTAACCGCAACCCCACTGAACGCTTTTGGGATGAGCTGGAGAACCACATGAAAAAAAAAACAAAAAAAACAATGTAGCTATTCGTCATGTTAAGGGAAGGATTGAACTGAATTCCTGCACTCATCAATTGCAACAACAGTGGAAAGTCTTTCTCAAAAGACAGAGTCTGTAATAGCGGCGAAGGTGAACCTATACCATGCCGACATCATACAAATCCGAGTTAATACATTACTATTAGTATATATTATTATATTATATATTATATATTACCATATATATTATTATATTATATATTATATATTACCATATATATTATTATATTATATATATTATTTTATTTATATGTATATATTATTACATATATATATTATTATATATTATAATATATTATTATATTATAATATTATTATATATACATATTATACATGCATCGCTACTATTAGTATACAGTCATTAATGGCCATATAGTTTATATTTTCACCGTAAAATATACAAAATATTGAGAAAACGTATGGGCAAACTACAGAAATAAACGTACAACAATTTCTAGCATAATAGTCAAGTAAAATGTAGATTTATAAATTGATTACCTATTTTTCGATTCTAACTGTGAGATGAGTTCCCGCTGTCTCGAAGTGTCCATGTTAAGGCTAAGATCTGAAGGACTCCTCATCTAAAAGGAAAATGAAAAAAATTGCATAAATCACCACATACCATGAACTTAATCAAAATTAAATTAAGAAATTAATCAAAGCTGAATCAAGAAATTAATCATAATTGATTAAATCACAAAATAAACCACAGTTAATTAAGTCAAACCGTTAACTCAAGAAATTAACAAAAATTAAATAAAAATATTAAACGAGAAAACACCCAAGAACAGTACAATATATGATCTGCACGTATATTTAAAAAGTAAACCTTACGGCGCTTCTTGTATCAGCTAACCGAGCAGCATACCGAGCAATTAATCGATGTTCATCATCCCCACGAGTTGAATCATAACTAAAAAAATAATTTCAATTTGCTTTAATAAAAACTCATATACAAACAGCTATTAATAGTTTTAAAAAAAAAAGCAAAAACTTAAAAAAAATACTTGTGAATTTGCTTATAATACTTCATGAGTATTATTTTTCCTTTTGTTTGCAGTATGAACATAAGCAGAAAGTTCGCTTGTTTGTTTGTTTGTTTTGTGGTTTTACGGCTCAAAGACTACAATGGTCATGCTGCGCCGGGACCTACTATTTTCCGAGGAATCCGAACCTCTTATGGCCTAGGGAACCAAACCCCGGACTACAGTGAGCAGAAAGTTCATAAGGGGGTTATAGGCTCAATGGGGGGGGTTACAGAGCTACAACTCATATATTCCTATGTTAAATATACAAAATTTCATTGCAATGGGGGGTTACAACCCCCAAAATCACACCCTGGATACTCCTATGAGTACAACGACAGCTGATGGTCACATTGTACCAGTATCAATATTCATCTCTAAGTAACACCACACTAGGGATGTAAGTGGGAAAATTTTCTTGTCTCGAAAATTTTAAACACAAATTTTTCATTTTAAAAAAATGACATTACATCTTCCTTCCTCTCTCTCTCTCTCTATGTACATATATAATTTTAAAAAGCTTAAGCATAAAAACTATATTAGATGCATATTAAAAACATCATCATCGGTCATTCATAACGATAATGATTCCTCCCTCTCCTGACTAGATGAAATGGAATCTTTTGCGAACATCAACTTTTCTTTTCTCAACCTATTAAAATATATCCGACATTTTCACTGAATCATTTTAAATTTTATCAAATATTTAAAGTTAATGAATATTTTCAGGTTAGTCCAGACAAAATTTCAACGATGTGCAACTGTCATGAAGTATTAATGATGTAGTGTTGTGTTGTGTCATTTTGCAGTACAAACTTTTTTTACACTTGTTGGAAGCAAATGTCACCTGGCCTAAAAGGCACATTGAGAAATTACTTTTTCACACATTTACTTACACTTAACTTCACTCACTCTTAAATTTCACGCACCCTTAACTTCACTCACCCTTAACTTCACTCACACTTAACTTCACTCACTGACAACTTCACCATGTTTAATTTTATTCGTTTACACTGTGGTCGGGAAACTCTTCAAATTGTCCATAAATACATCAAAACACACATTAAAGTTATCCGTTTTAAAGAACATCTTCACTTTGATTACACCTGTAAAAAGGAATTTCTTATCCCTTTCAAACTTAAAGTTAAATCTCTTGTAAATTCCGTTCTTAGACACCACATCGCCCGTAACACTAGTATTAAATTTCTTTCCACTAGAATTTCTCTCTTTACAACACAAACCCGACTGGGACTCAACAAAAATACTACACCGTCACATCACAAACAAGAATAGTAGACTCTTCTTAGAATCTTGGGAAACTTACAAACTACACGGGAAAGCCATTAATACATCACAACCACTTCCAGAAACTTATAAACAACTCTTACTCTGAAATGTATGAGACATCCCCAAATTAGGTAACCCGCAGTGTGGGTTTCTCATTGGTCCCTATTGGGGTTCTTCCATGATTCTATTGGAGGCCTCCCATTGGTTCTCATTGGGTTTTCCCATTCTGCGGGACTACTCTGATGAAGGGTTTTCCAGAAATTTCAAGTATAAAAAAGAGACAGAAACATAACATCGTCATTACTCCTGATGAAGGACTGCTGCTGATGCGTCCGAAAGCTTGAGTGATCTTTTTCATTGCTATTTTACCAGTGTTTAACCTTTTTATGTAATTTCCTCCCTGGTACCCTGTATTTTATTTCTATACCAAATAATACTGCTTAAGATTTTTGCAAAATAATCATTATCTTATGGAAGAAGGACAGCTATAGTCAAGCTCCACAGGGACCTACAATTTTACAAGGAATCTAAGAACCTCTGTTGCCCAATCAAACCTTGCACCATGGTGGACAGAAAAAACACAACAAGATCTATGGCACCATTAAAATCAAACCTGAATTAACACCATGGTAAAAGAACACGTTACCATTACACGACTATGAGGTGCAAAACAGCTGTGACAGACTATATTTTCTTCAATATATGGGTTTCATGAACCGCTGCCACCAAATTCATGGAATTTCTATGGGTGTTTTTTGTTCTTGTATTCTCTTTCATAAATGACAACAGAGACTACATACAATTTGTTTTTTATATACAGTCAAATTATTTTATAACTAAGCTGGAGGGAGCCGCAAAAATATTCAATTTATGTGAACTTCAATATATCCATACTGGCTGATGAATATTACGAAGTTCATTGAACATGGAAAAAAAACAAAACTTGCAATATATGCCAGCTTGATATAAACAGCCGTGACTATATTTATATTACCATTAGTTTAATTCCCACATTTGGCAACAACATAAAAATTTATTTTAAGATTATTTTCTAAAAAAGTCACCGAGTGGCTAGAAAAGAACTGTCTCTTGTGCAAAATATAGACTCAACTGCAATTGTGCCATTCATGCCAATCATGCCATTCATGCCAATCAGCCATTCATGCTATTTTTAATGTGGTGGTTGTGTTATGTAAAGTTCAATTCACAGCTTTTGCAGTTAATGAGATCTGTTTTATTTGTATAACGAATGAATATTATTTATTTAAATTCAGTAGACATCCTCCCCTCCATCAAATGATCATAACTTCAATATATATGTAAATTCACTTTTTTTCATGACCAAAATCTGCGGAACGGGTCAGGCAGCGTAATGTGATGTCTAAACTGCAATATATTCATATAGTGTTTCTTAAGACTTTTCAACGCATGCAACCCTCTTCTTGTCATTACTATGTCCAGCCATACAACCTCCCTTCCCATGAACGTAACGTAAGGAAAACCAAAAAGGCCATTATTTATTATTGCTTGGATATAACATAAAAATAAGCGATAAATCAGCATACACAGTGTCTACTAAAAATAAGAAACCCAGTTCCTTGACTATTTTTGTATATTTTTTTACCTTAAAAATTTTTTTTACGAATGATAATAAAATAGCTATATAAAAAAATAGCTGAGAATTACTAAAAATTGCCAAGCTATGACAAAATTAGCTGGAAATAACCAGTAAAAAAATGTTAAAATATTTTACGAAAATTACAATTCAACACAAGTGTAAAATTGAGAAAATGGGCGTAACCGTGACATGCAATATCGATATAATGACCTTTCTTGACTTCCGTGACCTTTTACTCATTTCTTGACCTTTCCTTAACTTTTGTAACCTGGTAAACACCCTGGTATATAAAATATGTATTACTTTCCTGTATTGGTTATGATTAGTGACCTTTAATCTAAGGGATTGTTAAAGGCAAAAATTGAAGAAGTTGAAAAGTTTCTTGAAATTTTTTGACTTTTTGACAATGTTTTACAACTTCCTTATGGAACCCAGGGTTCCACAAAACACACTTTGAGAAATACAGCATTCATACACAACTAAGTTTATTGGAAACAGAATTCGGCCTGATTGGCTCAAAGATGGTGGGCCCCAACTACTGTGGATTACAGAGTCATGTAAGGCCTGTAAACACAATCTTTGAACATACAAAATACAGTATAGTCTGTTGTAAAAAAAAACTGCAGCCTTGACTGAAATACGTGTATCATAGGTGGAATAGTTTCTCTTTAAAGAGTTGTATATTTAGGAATACATACCTCCGAGTGGTGGACCGACTGTCGAGGGATGACATATCAAAAGTGCGAGTACCGCTTTCTGGAAAACCATTATGCGAAGGAATGGGGGAAGGAGGCCTAAAATCCAAGCACGGAAAAATTATGCTCCAAAAAATGAATAAAATTTTATTCTAAGCAATTTTTTTTTATTTAAACTAAGTTTTATTTAAGGGATCTCATGACCCTTAAAGGTTCAAACATTAGGGTTTTTTGTTTTGTTTTTTTTTACATGAAAGAACAAACATTTCTGAATATTTTGGTAAGAAATTTGTTAAAATATTCCAATTTTTTATGAAGATACGAATTTCAACATGATACGCGATCCTTAAGTGTCCTATTAAAAGAGGCGTTTTAAATGACAACTATCATCAAATTACAACGGAAAAACATAGTGCGACGTCAAATTTACAGGCATGGAAGGCAAATGAAAGCTGATAACGAGGCACTTAAAGACTAGGAAAGTACATCATTTGCTGCTGATGTGTTTTGAATAAAGGAAAACATTTTTAATTAAAAAAATCTATAATTTAAACTTTAAACGTTTTTTTCTCAAAACGAAATTTTGGGACTTGCGCGCAACATAAAGAAAGAACTACTTGTTCAATTAGTACAAAATTTTTCACAAATGTTGTATGTATATTCTGTATATAACTGTATATTCTGAACTAAAAAAAATCAATACCTGAGCATTATTTACGAAAAAAAAAATTACGTATAAAAATTATGATACGTTCAAATTGCAACAAACATTTTCTATTAAAAAATATTTATACTCAATTTTGTTCAAAGATCCTAGAACAAAACAAATCTATGTATATAACTATTATTTTGCTATAGAAATTTATTAGTTTTGGCGAAAATAGTTTTTTTAATCATGCGCGCAAAACTTACATGAATTGAAAAAAGTGTAAATACTTAACATTAAAAAAAGTTCATTTTTTAAATAACCAATTTTGATATTATATATATAATAATATATGAACTTCTGTTCATATAATATCAGAGTATAATTTCTGTATGCCAAGATCAGTTGTAAGAGTTCTACAGAGTTGTTTGAATTTCCCTTCAAAATAGTCAATTTTTGCTTGCTTAACAGGCATAAGACCTTCACTAATTACTTTGTAAATAAGCCTAAACTTGTTAGTGCATGCAATTTACAATGCGTTTTTAAAATTTAACAAACGTTAATATATGTGAAAGCTAAAAAGATACAACAAATCAAGTAAAAAAAAAAAAAGCACATCAAAAATATTTCAAAAAATTAAAAACAGAATTTAGCAAAAATATACATAAATTTCTATGCATGTGATTTAGAATTTTTTAAAAGATTAAAATTATTAAAACCAACCTCATGCTACTGTTGTTCAATGACCTATATCTTTTCTTACATATATAAAAAGGTAGAATTTAAAAGGACTTCAGTCATGTCAATGCCTTGGCCCTTTTACATTCTATGTACATGAATAATACGAATTCCTAATATTGGTAATTTCAGACAAAAAAAAAAATAGGCAAGAACATGTAAGTATGGTGAAAGAATGTTTATTCACGTTTAAATCATGTTTAAATCACGTTTTTCTGTTTCGTTGTAAAATCACATTTTTATGTTTCGTTGTTACCTATTTTTAAATGCTGAATGTACTAAAGTTTTAGCCCTTATGGTAAGCAGCTCTTGTAGAGCATTGCTGATGTGATTTTCTGTCACTACACAAGTACTAGAATTAAAATGTGTCCCCTGCCAATTCCAAAGTAGATATTTCCGTTACGATGGCTTCCTTAAATAGGAAATTATCAAATGAACTTGCCTTAGCTAAAAATTTTATTGTTATAGGCATAAAATTTAAGGGACATTTCTTATCAATGAATGTAGAAGCTAATTTTTTTTGCCATGCTCAGTTAATTTGTTTCCACAAAAACGCGAGTTTCTTAAAAATGCCTGGAAGTGAGAAGCCCACAAGCACTTGAATATAATATGTTAAAAAAATCTTGTCCTTTTTATCCAGCTTTTAAGCAATATAGTTTCCTTCAATCTTTTTTATATATATATATGTGAACAGCTCTAGTAAAAGATTTGTTTGTTATTTTACGGCTCAAGGACTATAATGATCATGCTATGCCGGAATCTACTATTCTCTAAGGAATCCGAACCTCTGGAACTACAGTTTTTCGAGGAATCCGAACCTCTTAAGGCCTAGGGAACCAAACCCCGGACTACAGTGAGCAGTGCGATCTTTATGAGATCTCTGAGTAAGCGTTCTTTGCACTGTTGGGAGTCGAACCCGGATTAACGGCGTACTAGGCGAACGTGTTACCACACTGCGCCACTGCGGGGTTTTTGTAAAAGAACAGATACATTTCTGTATTACATCTATGAGTAAGGTGATTGGTTCCTTTTTTAGCAAATCATCTGCTTTTTTTTATTGAAAAATTCAAAACTTTATTTTATACAACATCATCAATTTCGTCTGTGTTCTTCACATATTTTTATTAAATTTCGCATCCCCAGGGAAGAAGGATTTTAGTAAAAAAAATGAAAGGGGGGGAAGAGAGAGAGAGAGAGAGGAGGAGTCTGTCTTAGGGTGAATTGATTACATTTAGAATATAATTGAAGTGATTTTGAATAAATTTAATTTTTGAAAGAAATTTAATGATTTAGAATATAATTAAACACTAATAAAGAAAAAATATAATTAAAGTTTTATATCTTAATCAATTTTTTTAAAAAAATTGAGTGATTAAAATCATGAACGTTAAGGGTGGGGAATTCCTGAAAAATCTTGGGGAACATTTACCAGGAATATTTTACCAGCAGCCAAAAAAGCGTGACAAAGCTTTAAGAGGTTTAAAATTCCAGGAAGTTTACTTGCCACAACAGAAAATGTACTCGCCACAGGCGAGCGTAATTCCCTATCTCTGTTGATCACAAGCAAGTTAATTTAAATCAGCAAACCCTGCCCAAAACATTATATTTTATAAAAAAAAATATAGAATCGCATTAATCTAAATACATTTTACTTATTTTACAGGATAAGAAGCATAATACGTGTATGCTCACACAATATGTTGAAGGTTCAGAGTTCGTTCTGGCTCCTCAGGAAATCGGGGAATGGAGCTAATTTGACGTTCGGGAACACAGCGAAAGGATTTTTTAAGTGAATGACCAAGCTGCTTACTTGGAGATTTCTACATAAAGATGAAAAACATTACATGAAAATGACTTTAAAATCTGGGCATCATGTGAAACTGACATAAAAATTATATAAAAATATCAAGATTATTTGAAAATTTAAAAAAAAAAAAACTAAAAATAACATTAAAATGTGCAAATTACATAAAAAATATAAAACTTACATATAAACATTAAATCACATAAAAATGACAAAATATGAAAAAAAAAAGTCCTACCTAAAATACCATTAAAATAATAGACTAGTACTTAACTTTGTTTCAAAATTCATATACAATATGATAATTCCATTATATAGATATAGGAATATGGATAGAAATATATGTCGTAACTTCGATGACCTGATGCTACCAAAAATAAGAACTGAAATGGGAAGGAGTAATAATAAGTTATAAATACCTTAGATATTGGGATAAATTACCAGCAGAATTTAAAAAAAAAAGGGAAGTATTTATTACAGGGTAATGAAGAGTAAGTAACTGCAAAATGTTTGTGGTTTTACGGCTCAAAGACTACAGTGGTCATGCTGCGCCGGGACCTACTGTTTTCCGAGGAATCCGAACCTCTTAAGGCCTAGGGAACCAAACCCCGGACTACAGTGAGCAGTGCGATCTTTATGAGATCTCTGAGTAAGCGTTCTTTGCACCGTTGGGAGTCGAACCCGAGTTAACTGCAAAATAAAATATGTAAACAAATGGAGAGAATCTTGTAAAAGATGAAAGAACCTTTGATTTCATGCTGTTATAATGCCAAGTGCAAAAAAAATTATTTACTGTAACAAATTAGGTAATTACAGTGAGGTAAAAATTTAGGAAATATGAAGAATTTGAGATGAGACGTAGAAAAAAAGAAGTGATACGGAAAGTAACTGGTGATATTTTCTGGATTCCAGTCTCCAGAATCTAGTTTTACTTAGGTCTCAGGCATGTTATATGCATACTGATATTTTTTTAGAACCTTTCTTGTACAGTTAAATATGATGTACAGGTGATATGAACTTGTCTTATGCAATACAAGTTGTCATGTGGTGCAAACTTACTGTGACTGTACACATAAACAAATAAAAGGAGTTATTTAAAATATAGCAATTGATTTGTTTGTGACTTTCATTGTGCTAAGACAGCAAGGGTCATACTGTGTCTGATCTTAGTTCTCTGGGAAATCTAACCCTCTCAAATGCTGCCTAGAAAATCAACCATTGGACTGCAATGAGCAGTTAGTCGCTAATCCCCACCACCATTGGTTGAGAATTAAATCGGGGTAATAGCACTCAAGGTATAGTTTGTTCACAAAAAGTAGTCCAATGGTACTGTTAGAAATAACGGGAGCTGATGTCACAAACGGCCTAGTCGATTACAGCGGAGGGAAGGACGCCGTTCAGAACTGGTTTTGGTCATGGACAAACGGTCGTTAAAAACCAATTCTGAACTGACATCCCCCCCTTTGCTGTAATTATTTAACTCCCGTTACTTCTAATGGTACTATAAGACTACTTCTCGTGAATGAACTATAGACACGTTATCACTGCAGCACCGCAGAGCCTTATGACAACTGGCAAAATCATTTAAAGTCAACACCAATACGGCACAACCTTATGTCACTACGAACACACATAAGAACTTTCAAAAACAGCAAATAATCAACATTTCATTTAAATACAAAAAGCAAACATAATAAATAAAAAAAGGACCTGAATTTTCTTTCAGTGTTTATCAAATCAGCATGTCAACTCCACTTGAAGCATGAATTGACAAGATAATTTGCAAAATGAATTTATTTCAATGATGTCAACGACATTGTAAGGCAAATGACCACTTACATAATATGTGTATTCTTTCATCTCATGTTGGCTGCTGTGGCTTCCGGAAACTCGCCCACGCCAGAAACAATCTTGACATAGCTGATAGTTATAACACCTTTGGCATTTGTAACGAAACCCCAAAAACGCCTCCCTATTACAGCCATCGCACTGAACAGGATGCAGTACTACATAATAAGGTAACAATATAAACTTTTGTTACTAAACACTTCCACGATCGTTAGTGATACACACATACTCTGCACATTAAAGCATATTTTTTACCATTTTCCACGCTAGCCAGTCTATGCAGCAAGGGTAACCAAACTAGACAGGGTGGAGCAGGATCCGACATTATTGTGTCCAAGAAATCATTCACCGTTATCTTGCTTTGCTACAATCAGAAAATTAAAATCAAAATACAATCTCACAATTTCATCTCTCTCTAATGAGCATTAACTAATCATAGAGATGAAAACATAAGAAAAATGAGGTAAATACAAAAAAGCAGTTTCAGTTCAGTAAAACTGAAGAAGTCCTTTGTTTCGTGTTCTATAGTGCAAGAACGCTTATTGCTTTAGCACAGTGTTTCTCAAACTCCAGTCATAGACCACTTTAATAATTCCTTCAGTTGTGGACCATTTCAAATATTCCTTTATTGCAGACCACGGTGGGGAGGGGACTTTCCTGAGGGAATTTTAAAAATATATTCTCTGAAACCAAAGTTGTCAACTCAGATTGATAATAAGAGGGCCTACTGACCATTATCAGCTACGAGCTAAATATTTGTGTTTTGTACATGATTATTTAAACATCAAAAGCAGCCCGCATCAGGTTCTTACACAATCCAATACAGATTTCTTAAATCGCTTAACAAGGCTTCAACTCGCACTGGAGAAACATATTTTGTACCTTTTCAAGGTCCCCCCCACCCCTGTTTTTTCTAAGAAATTCTCTTACTAATCACAAACGATATTTTAAATGAACTTCAGTTTTGGGAAAAATAGCTTCATGTTCATGTGAAATTCGGCTATTCAAAATGGAAGTTCAGAATGTTTTTAATCTGGCTTTTTTTCACCCCCAAGTTTAATAAAAATCTTGTTTTCCCATGCCTTTCATGAATGATTTCCAATTCCCCGATAATTCCAGGTCCTTCATGCTTTCTAAGCACTTGGGAACCCGCTTTAAATACCCACAAGAACTTTAACATTAGAAATTCTATAGTCCACATAGAATTTTTAGCCCTTACAGACAAGCCCTTTTTGTTTGGAGCTGTGATATCAAATATATTATTCATCATTTTTTCTTCTGAAATTTCCCGATGATCCTGTGGACCACTTGATAGACCATCATGGACTAATAGTGGTCCGCAAACCCCACTTTGAGAAATGCTGCTTTGGAACCTATTGATATTCGAGAAATCATAACCTCGTCACCTGGAGAAATGAACTCTGACTGTGGAGCAGTAGAAAATAGAAAGCATTTGCTCCACTTTGGATCCCAAGTACAAATTTTCTGCATGATTAACGAAGACGTTGGTATGTCATGGTACGATGGAAAGGTAGAGGAGAGAAAGAGCAGGGAAGAGCCAACTGTCGTGTCTCAATCATGTAAGGGACTTGGAACTGTTTCCTTTTTTCTATCAAAATGGGGAGTGGGGGAAATCTGCACCAATTTACAGACAAACCTAACCTTCATACGGCGAACAAATATATTCTCATCATGCCATCATTAGACTAGTTCTCACAGATGCACATGCAGTTAAGGGTACGAAAAAAACTGCAAATGCCTGAAAGAACTATTCTGTGCCAAACAGGGTGCCACTACGCAGTGAGAGAAAGTAGCTAGATAATCAATATGCTTCCCTGCCTCTCGTAAAGGTCATAAAGTGTCCCCCTTTTCTGTTTAAATTGAGGGGAGGAGCAAGGTAGAAGCAAAATTAATATTTAACAAAAAATCGAAATCGAGTTGGTGATTATTATGTTATTTGTGTAGAATTCTAACATAGATTCTGCTTGTGTGCAGACCAACCAGATTTTGTGGAATAATGGGGTTCAAATACAGGGATATCATAGTTCAGAGGTCATATTAAACTACTGGGCCCTATACGCAGATGGCCCATAATACAATTATGGGATATAAAATACAGAAGGTGAGGTCAATGACGAAAGGAGCTAAAGGCTATTGTGGAAAACCCATGGGAATAACGCTGATTGCCAAAGAAACCACCACAAAATGATAAGCATGTGCTAACTTAAATAATTTTTACAAAGCAAATAGTTATCGTATATATATAACTTCCACTTGATAACCATAATTTATAATTTGACATCTCAATACTACTTGATAAGTAAGCTCCTAAAACTGAGGAGGGGGGTCAGCCAAGCCAGAATGACCTTCAAACCACAGTAGAATTACAATTTTTTAAATCCAGTTACATTTCACTATGAGTTAACATAAACTATACAGAATGTTTAAGGTTATAATATTGTATAGTGTAGTTTTGTGACAATATGTATGATTCTGTCATGTAGTATAACTATAATTTTCATAACAAAGAAGTATCATTCCAAACCAGTATATTTTTGCATGCAGTCCACCTCTTACTGAGCATAATTTCTGCTGACAACCAAGACACTGGCTATGGTCGTTAATTTACTAGGAAAAAGAAAATCTTGGGCAGGGATCACATTCACACTGAAGAAAAAAATTCCCTAACCATTCCAGGTTTCTCCCTCTGTCAGGCAAAATTCCCTGACAGTTCCAGATTTCTCCCTTTTCCAGGCAAAATTCCCTAACCATTCCAGATTTCTCCCTTTTTCAGGCAAAATTCCCTAACTATTCCAGATTTTTCCCTTTTTCAAGCAAAATTCCCTGACAATTCCAGATTTCTCCCTTTTACAGGCAAAATTCTATGACTAATCACAAGCAAGGTTCAACTGAACTTCCGTTGCGTGGGAAATGACTTCATATTCTCGGGAAATTTGGCTGTTCAAATCAGAAATAAAGAGGGCTTCCCCTGCCTTTTCCAAGTTTGTCCACAAAAAACTTTTTTCCCTGACCACATTAAGAATGATTTCAAACTCCAGGTTTTAGATAGGAACCCTGGGTAGAGTATGAGCACTAGATAACATTAAACCTAGCAAGTGAATAAATTATACATATACCAACCCCATCGAATATAGATGACACCAAACCATCCCGGTATCCGAAAGTTGGTGATTCGTGAACAGAACAGGGCACTTGTAGCACTTCTTTCAGGAAATCAGTAAATTTTGTCTGAACCAAGTGGCCATTTGATTCACAAATCAGGGAAAAAATATCTAAAACATAGAAAATGCAATGAAATATATAACGAATGTAACAAACAGTTAAACCTCGATAACTCAAAGTACCTTTGGAAGCCAAAAATACTTTTGAGTTATTGAAAATTCGATTTTTATTGAAGATTAAATGAATTATGCTTTCTTATTACGAGAACAGGCAAAATATCGTCAAACGCAAATAACAAGACATTTTCATTAAAGAAACTGTTTACAAAATATTTCGTGAACATTATTAATCTTTTAAAAATGTGTATACTTACATGTTAGGTGCAAAATTTTAATTGAACTGTATGTACTACTTACTACATACAAATTTAATGACGTAGCAATAAAAAATTACAGTACTGTACTTACAATTTAATTTTTTTGAAAAAAGTGTAAGTTTCCTTTGTTTTATACTTTGCAAAACTTTTTGTTCAGGAAATTGTCCAAAATGTTTAGGGCATTAAACACTTTATCTTCTACAGAGGATTGATAATGGATATAGGAACGAATGGTTTCTGCTGCAGTGAGAGCCTGGAGTCACATAGGAGAATTGTTTTTAAGATTCGTTGCTTCATTGTTCTCTACATCCTGGAATGCTTTTTTCTTTCTCATCATTAATTGCAAAGAGAATGTCAGTTTCTGACGGACATTCTGTTTCGAGGTTTTCATCGACGTTAACAAAAATGCGAAAATCAACTTCGATGGAAAAGCAATTTTGGAATTTCTTCCATTCCTCAGACCCATCAGTTTTTCCCTTTTCAGTGGATTTGATGAGGAATCCAGCTTTTTGGAAATAAATGGTAATCGTACTTGCTTTTGCCTCATCCCAAGGTTTCTGGATTAACACAATGGCATCAAGAAGATTGATGTCATAGATTTCTTTTCCTGCGTCAATATTTCTGATAAGCCGCTGGACACATTTTTTTCTATACATTTAGTTTTAGCTTTTTATGACATCTTGGTCCATGGGCTGAAGTTTCGATGTCATGTTAGGGGGAAAGAAAACAAGCTTAATAGATTGCAAATCTTCTGTAATTTTAGGATGGGATGGACAATTGTCAACAAACAATAAGACCTTTCTTCCTTCACGCTGAAATTTTGGGTTAAGTTTCAACAGCCAAGGTCCAAAGATTGCACTCGTCATCCATGCCCTTTTGTTATTTTCGTAATTTACTTGCAAAGATTTAACTCCAGAAAAACATCTCTGTTTCGCAGACTTTGCAATGACCAAAAGCTTCGACTTTTCAGTGACAGTCAGGCTGGCTCCAACCATGACAGTTATCCTTACTTTACTTTTTCCCCCATGGCACTTTTCTGCTTTAAAAGCCAGTTTTTTCTTGTAAACGTTTGGAAAAAAGTCCAGTTTCGTTGGCATTAAAAAACATCATCAGGATTGTAGCCCGCTAGCAAAGAAGGCAGCACGTTGCGACAATAATCTTCGAAATCAATTTCACCAGACTTCACTAGCACTTTCACCAGACGTGACTTTCTGCACAATTCCATTACGAATTTTAAACTTATCGAGCCAGTTGGTACTTGCTTGAAAAGATTCAATTCCCATTTCTTTTGTAAATTTTTCTGCCTGTTCTCGAATAAGACTACCTTGAAGAGGAACATTTGCATTTCTCACGTTTTTCACCTATGCAAACATGGCATCCTCCAATTTAGGGAAACTTGATGCTTTTTACACGCTTTCTTTCAGGCGTGTGACGACTCTTCCATAGCTTTTCTTATCTTTTCTCTTTCTTTCAAAATTGTTGACAGAGTGTTTACAGGAATACCAAATTCGGCAGCGATGTCTTTCTTCTTTCTAGTGCCCTTTCCTACTTTGTCGATGAGTTTCAATTTTGCATGGACACTCAAAGTTTTCAAAACTCTTTTTTTTCCCATGATGAACTCGATCTTATTCGCACAAATCTTAATTCTGCTTCAAAAATAAAAAACGCTCTAACAAAAGTGATCAATCCTTATCACACTCTTTCAGTTCTCAGAACCGAATGTTAAGTCACTTTAAAGACTGGTTTTTCAAAGCAAACAACTTTCAAGAAAAGCATGCGTAAGGCTAAGACTACTTCCACTGTGGTGGAGGGTAAACAGGTAGGACTGAGGGACACAGAAAGCTTCATTGGCATTGTTTTGATACAATCGAAAGTTTTTTAAGTAGAATTTTTTTTTTCATGAAAATTTACTTACATCGCAACTTATCCATTAGCTTTCCAGAACACATCGTCGCCAAAGCAACTTTGATGGAAAACACTCTCACTTTTCCCGATTCTTCCCTGGAAAAGAAAAAAAAGTTACTATAAAGACTACCATAGAATTACTATAATGAAAAACAATTACTACTGCTTTTATTCAAATGCCATGCTTTTTTACAATCACGGTCATTTGTATTTTCATATGCCACCACACAATTACAGGATGGGTAAGAACACAGAAGATAACATAATAGACCTTGATAATTACAGACAAGTCAATTTAATGGGGATTAGCTACAGCCATGGCCAGTTTCAACAATAGGCAAACATAGGACCACCAGCCAAAAAGGAGGTAGTGGGGGAGCATCAACTAAACAGGGCTGCATCTAGACTTTAATTTATTACCAACTTCTCTCCTTCTACGGAGCCCTGGAGTCAATGGTCAATTTTCTAAAAACAGTCTCTTTTTTCTATTAATCTTTTAATAATTTGCCATATCTTTTCATTTAAAGGAACATGCTACGTACCTTTCTCTTAGTTTTTCAATTCTCATCAAACGTATTTTATTTTAGTTGACCTTAACTTCATAAACAGATGAAGCCAGGATCATCGATAACCATCCGTGGATCCTGAACGGATCCATCCAGGAGATCCAAATTTGGATTCTCCAGAGGGGAAGGGGTAGATTGCGATCGTGTGTCGGGGGTGACTTTCTATCTTCTTCAAAACTATAAAAGCACTGATACAGTGCGCGTGTGAAAGGTCCACTGTTGCCAATACACGGGTTACAAATTTGAATGATTTAAGTAAACCAGCAGCTGCTTGGTGCAGAATAAATGTGATTTCAGAACCGGGTAAGGTGTGAAAGCCCACAAATATTGGTTGAAGTTTTATGGCACAAGGACAGCAACAAACACTGTGAAGTTGAATATGCATTTTTTTTTAACCTCAAAGAAATTAAATCCAGTGATGGGAGAACTTTTCGATTAATTAAGCCTTGCCGAAAGAAAACTTCTGACAACTTCTTCTGTTTTGAACTTTCCTTCACCCCCCACATAGCAAGCGATGCAGCCACTGATCCACAATCAGTTTCCTCAGAACATTTGAATTTGCAACGGTGAACCTTTCAGATGTGTGCCGCATATGTATTATTGATCTCATATTTATATTTTCAATTCTAACCTGATCTGCAAAGAACATACTAAACACCTCATTAATTCATATAGCAGTTTCGAGAAAATCTTCTCAAGTCTTAGATATGTGTTCAACACTATGCCCTCATAGTACTGTATTATTCTTTATTTTATCCAAATTATATATACTACTGCCCTTCGGCAAATAATAACCACGTTAAAAATAAAAAAAAACTGTATGCAAATAATTAACTTTGCAGGCTTCCACAAAGATGCAGGCCAATTTTTTAAGCTGTGAAGTATTCTTCCTTTGAATCTCAAAGTTACACTTTAACTTCTCATGTATAAAATTACTAGACGAGGCCTGATTTCGCGCTTCATACCATACATAACTCATGAGCATAACACATGCCACCACAATGAGAGAGAGAGAATTCGACTATTTCAGACTAATTTTCAATTTTATAACATTTCTGTCCATGCTTTTAAAATGCGGAATTCTATCCCTTAGAATATGGGGCTCTATCTTATCGCTCCATTAAAGCTAAAATCTTCAACTGATACCTTAATCAAGTCTGTTCAATTGATCGTTCTGCCAGCCTTCTCTTTCCCTTTGGCCTTCTCCCCCCCCCCCATTTTCCCCCTTTTGTTCTCCTTATGTCTGCATTATAAATTATTATAAAATTGTGAAATATTAATACTTTGTGTATATTATAATACTCAATATAATATACAGAATGATTAACTGATGTTTGTTTATATTAATGACAATTTTACTGTGCGAGTTCAATTTATATTTTCTGTCATTGATAATACGTGAGAGTAAAGATGATACATAACACCTTGACAGTAATTTTTCAGGTCCTGGGCATGTTAAACCAAAGTATTTTCCTGGGACCTTCTACAGCATGTAAACGGACCTTTATAGTTTAATGTACGTATAAAATAAACTGATTATTATTTTCTCTTGTCTGCTTCAGAGGGCACCTGTGAGAGTTCATATTCATTTATAATATTTACATTCTTTGCTGTTCTGGCAAATAAGCAAACATGCATGTTCTGCATTTTCCAGATACTTCACCATCCATTATCGCGTCTTCAGGTCTAGACTGTGCTCCGAAACTTTATTAGTAATATCCCAGAGTATGCAAGTTTTATAACCAATGCCAAGTTTTACTCGCAGACTAAGTTCTATGTGTTGTTCTTACAGAACACAAATAATCTTTTATTCTTCCTACTAGAAAGAGAGCCCCGTTACTAGCATCGCTACTGCTCTCTTTCCATTTTCCTAGCAAAAGTTTTTATCAGGGTTCCACCCAAATTCAGTTTCAAACTTCCCCAACTTGTCCAGGTTTTTAAGGTCAAATCTTAATTGATTTCTAGTCGCTAATTACAGTAAACAACACACAATGCACTAAAATTTGCCCAATCAAAGCAAGTTTCAAGGCCATGAAATCGATTAACGCAAACCCCAAAGCCATTTATAACTCAATTGTAGTGAATTTACAAATTCAAAAGCTGTATTAAAAAGTATTTCTTTACACTAAAAACTTGTACTAATTAAATATTTACAACATTTCCATTCGGCCCTTTTGAGTTTATTATAAAAGAGTCTAACTCTATAATCGCAAAGCTGATGTTTTATCTTCTATTTCATTTAAAAGGTGTATGACTCTAGAAGGGACATTGAGTATGATCAAAATCCCTTATAGGTAAGCTAATTTAGCTAAAAGCAATATTTTTTACACGTTTTAATTATATATTTGAAGAACGTTTTCTCCCGAGAAATGGGCTTAATAATTTTATATAAATTATATTAGTTTTGGTGCAAAATGGTAACTTTTGGAAGAAGTTTAGTCAAAAGTACAAGTTTTTCAAATTTTTCAGTAGGTAATGTGGTATGAAAAGCACAGTTCAGGAAAATTATTTTAATAAGTTATTTATTATAACAATGAATTTCAAACGGAGCAATACAGAGTTTCACCAGGAGATTCCATAACAAACAGTTATTTCGACACTGGCGTCGTGTTTTTAAACCTTACGCCAGTGTCGAAATAACTGTTTATTATGAATTTCAAATTTCCCTGACTTTTCTAGGTTTTCCAGATCCGTAGTTACCCTGTTTTATGATCTCCTTATATATAAATAATTGGGGACAAAGTATTATCACTCTGCGGAAGGTAGTTCTTGGCTCCTGACATAACTATTAATGTTTTAGTAAATACCTGAATCTTTAAATGTGATTGAGTTTGTTTGTGGTTTTACGGCTCAAAGACTACAGTGGTCATGCTGCGCCGGGACCTACTGTTTTCCGAGGAATCCGAACCTCTTAAGGCCTAGGGAACCAAACCCCGGACTACAGTGAGCAGTGCGATCTTTATGAGATCTCTGAGTAAGCGTTCTTTGCACTGTTGGGAGTCAAACCCGAGTTAACAGTGCACTAGACGAACATGTTACCACACTGTGACACCACAGGGCAAATGTGACTCAGTCTTAATATATTATAAGAAAACAATACATAATATGCTGATACGGAGTTAAACATTTGTGTGAAAGATGTTCATGTGTGGAAAAACAAGTAACACAAATAGAAGGCCATAGCCATTAACAACTCTCTCCCATGAAAATACTTTACATGTTAAGTAGAATTAAATTGATCATCATACTGTGGAAAATAAATTTAATTGTGAGAAATTGACTATGAAAAATAAACTATAGTAAAATGAAATCGATGAATTAGATCAACTTTTTAAGAATCTACTACCGAATCTCAATCTACTGACAGTATTTGTACATTTCATATACCAAGGTTGTACTATACAGCATCCAATTGGTTGTATTTTTATGGTGCAAGGTCAGCAAAGGTCGCTCTGCACCAAACAATGGGTCATCTGGGATAGCGCTGATGGCTTAACACGACCTCTGAACCCAGACACATCTCCTCGCAACCATGATTATTGGGAATCGAACTCGGTCCAGTAAACCAAAGGCAGCAGTTAATCTATTCAGTGCTAACTCTACTAACTAATATCCAAGCCTACTAACGTATCATAAGCTGACATCAACCAGTTCAGCAACAATGAGGTGCACTGCTCCAAATCGATTTGTTGAGTCGATGGCAGGCGTTTGTTGAGCTGAAAGTAGATGGATGTAACCAGGGTCTCCAGGCGGGGAACACTTATTTCCATCCTCGGCTCCAAACTGTTCAAGCTGTTTTCCCGAAATGCTTCGATGACATTCCAAATATCCACAGAGTTAACTGAAAGACCACGAAACGATTAGCCAATAATAATATAATAGCGCCTAATGTCAAAATTAATTATGTACTTCTACAACAACACTCAGTTTTATATATTACTACCTATATGGCTATAGTTAGTAAGCTATAGGTTTACATAAACAGTATCTATAAAAGTGTGTGATTGATTATGAAATACGGTGGTTACAAAAGATGGTGATATTTAATACCATACGCAAACGATTGCAAAAAGAATTTTTTTTATGTTACATTTCTATACAAATACTACTGGCCGCAACTATTCACAATTCTCTACATTATACACACTTCTTTTCGAATTGACTTAAAAAGGACTTTTATATTATTTGTAATATTTCATATATTGAATAAATTCTGAGGAATATCCTACTTTAAAATGAAATTAAGAAAATAGAAACGGACTCACAGCTAAGCCTCTTTTGTATGAATCGTAATTTGCAAGCAGTACGGTATGAAGAGAATTTCATAACGTCAAAATTTTGTGCTTCTGTAAAAAGAATAATAATAAACAAATGTATACATATATACAAAATTATTTTAAATTACTGTAAAGATTGTTTCATAAAATATTTCATATATTTGTGATTTAAGCTGTAAAGACAGACAAGGACCTGTTGCACAAGGACCAACGATTTTCAGTACTTGTCTGTTAAAGCAGCCCCACGGATAAGTCATCAAGCAACTGAGATGCATCACCACGGTAAGTTGCGATATGTTGCCATTCATTTACAGTCCTACAGAAACAGCTTATGTGTTTATTTACGTTATATTGCTTTTGCGTTAACATTTTTATTTTCGTGTTCTTAATAGAGTTCTGGCTTTTGAAAATCTTTCATTTCCTTAAAATAAGGCACTAACAATCTTTAAATAACCAAAACAAAAAAAAAATACTTCTGTTATTACCCTATTTATAAAAAGAAAATTTTTAGGAAACCATTGACTCAACCCTTCCAACATTAAGGTACAACTCAAAGACAATCTTAAGTCGGGGGTGTGGGGGAAAATTACAGGATTTCAAAAACGTCTGGAAAATATTTCATTATGTAAGACGATTGCTATAACTGATGGCAAGTTTAGACAAGTTTAAAATTTGGCGGCAACCTTGGCGAAATCGTAACCTTGGGGGCCACTTTAACAGATAAGTTCCCAATTTTCCGAGTATTCTAAACCTCTGTTACCTAAGAAACCAAACCATGGACTACATTCGGAAGAAAAAACGACATATGTTTTACAGTACCTCTGCTGTTAAACACAGGCTAACAGCACAACAGATGAACGCATTACTTCTATGTCATCCTAGGGCTTACAAAACATTTAGGTGCACATATGCAGTAGAACCTCCATATAACGAAATGGACGGTTCCATGAAAAAAATTCGCCATATAGAAAATTCAAGGAAACGACATATTCATGAACCAGGGCAGTGCAATATGATACCACAATTAAAATCCCATTTTTCAGTAAACGACTGTTTCTCATAAATAACATTCAGCCATTTAAAAATAGATGTTTTTAAGTGTGCGTATTGTATTCCCACTGTATTTAGGAACCTGATATAGCTGATGTAACCACTTGATTTTCTGTTTTGGTAGTTAAAAATTTCGTTATATAGAAACACTTTCATATGTAATGACCATGGGGATTTACCAAAACTTCGCTATATAGAAGTTGATTATATAGAGGTTCTACTGTATATATGCATGTATATGCGTACTGATATACAGGTAAGTCTGAGAAAACGAAACAGGTCATGAAAAGATAAAGGGATATGAAGGTGGACAATGAGAATACCAGTTCAAGTATTGAGTATGTACAACTTTATAAAATGCTGTATAAAAAAATAAAGACATAAAATTCAACTGTGAGTTAGTAAGGAAAGCCATTGAAAACAAGAGCCTTAGGGTTATTAAAGGATGTTTATCTGTTGGGAAGGAACATATTGGGTCAAAGGGGAGAAGATGGCACCATAACGAGAAATAGAAAAGAAATACTTTGAAGAGTCAAAGAATTCTACAGAAAACTATATGATGGAAACAGTGGATTACGTGAAAATGCTGAAATAGTAAAAGGAACAGCTCCAAAGAGTTGAAAGAGAGAGTGGCATTTGTAATCAAAATATAAAGAAGGGAAGAGCCCCTGATGATTATGGCATTACATTTGATATCCTAAAAGAAGCTGGAGAAGATATGGAAGACATACTTACAAAAGTTTTTACCAAATGTCAACTGAGTTCAATAGAAGGCAACATTATGAAAGAACTCCACAGACGTATAAACTTAATTGAAGTGCATTCAGAAAAAAAAAAAAGTTTTATCCTGAAGGGAAAATCGCTGTCATGTTTGAAAAAGGTTTTCAACCAGTATGTATTGCCAGTCCTCTCTTAAAAACATGGAATCTAACAATTGCAGCAATACAAAAGTTACAGACAACCCAAAGGAGCATGGAGAGGAGCATGCTTGGAATAACTAGGAGAGATTGAAAAAGAAACAATTGGGTGAGAGAGCAAACAGCAGTAGAGGACATCACTGTTAAAGTAAAATCGCTGAAATAGCAATGGGCTGAGCATATCGCAAGAAGAGCTGATCAATGATAAGCAACAGAAATTCTCAACTGGATTCCAAAAGACCATTGAAGACCTAGGAAACATCCTCAAATGAGACAGGTAGATGAAATAAGGAAGCAGGTTGGGATGATATGGAAGCAAATTGCTCAGGATAGACTTGTGTGAAAAGCATTTGGAAAGACTTTCAACCAGCAGTGGATAGAAAATGGTTGAATATGATGATACAGATTAGTACTTTTCAAACTTTGGCCATTCATACAGACTATTTTAAACATGCTTTTACTACATATGGACGATCAAGGGATGTCCGGAAACCATCTCTGGGAGAAAACCGAAAAATATATTATCTGAGAGATCACACTTTAAAAAACAACAAATTCCCAACTAGCATTGGAGGAAAAAAAAACTTTTCCTGTAAAATTCCCTGATCGATTGTGGGGCCCTTTTTATGCAAACCCGGTTGCAAAACACAGTTGCGTATTTCATGCTTACGGGAGAGTTACCTACTCGAAACAGAAGCTAGCGAGAGAGTCCCTAAAAATAAGAATTTTCAAGGATGATTTCAAATTCTTTTACAATTCTTGGTGTATGAGAACCTTAAACACTGATACAATACGAAGGAAGAATGTGACATAAATATGCAGTTCCTACTGATATAACCTTGAAATCTGATTCCATATTGAATAAACATGACTAAGCTGTCCCGCTGTAAGTGAGCTGACATGTCATTACTACTTCTACTGAAAGAGACAAAGAAACCAGCAGATCCAAGTTGCAAAAAATGCACTATTATTTAAAAGCAAGTACTATCGAGTATTAAAAATACGAAGAAAAAAAACATTTGGCACATTACCTTAGCTGTCATTGTGTCATGAAGTACGAAGTCTTTTATGAACTGTAAACGGAAAGACAGGGGCGGACTGGGCCGCCAGCCAACCAGCCCTAAGGCTGGTACACCCTCACAGGTTATAGGACTCACGCCCTCCGATAATACAAGGTATGTGCTCTTTGAAAGAACCCAGTCCGCCCTTGCGGAAGGACAGATCAAAAGGAGCATTTCATACATATACAGTTTGCTTGATTATTTTGCTTGTATTTTTACAGTGCGAAGGTAGTATATCGAAAACTCTACTTTGAGCTCAAGCCTGGGTGTCGTAAAATTACTATCTGTAAAAAAATTCACAAAAAAAAACAAAAAACTGACCAGTTACCGATGTTGACCATTTGACAATTGTGTTATCCCCTGAGAACAGTTATAATACCTTACAGCAACCTTATATATGGAGAAAGGGAGTGTGTTCCTCAATTGCCTAATGGGGTGAAGGTACTACAGATCTAACAGAGAGACCCTAGTTCAACTCCAGGCCAGGCCAATGTCTATTTTACTCCTGTACAAAGAAAGCTCTAGTTTGAACAGTTTGCATGGGTGTCACAAAATTACTATCTGTAAGTACAGTAAAGGTCATACTATGCTATAATCTACAGTTTTCTGAGAAATTTGAACTCCTCGTGCAAAGGGAACCAAACTCTGGACTATTATAGTGGAAAGAAAAGTGACATGTGTTCTATTATACTATTGGCAGTTGAATCCTTGTTAATTGCACAGTAGAGCAAATGCATTACTACTACTACATTCATATGCATAACGTTATATATATATCATCATCATCATATTCAACCATTATCTATCCACTGCTGGATGAAGGTCTCTCCAAATGCTTTCCACACAAGTCTATCCTGAGCAATTCGCTTCCACGTCACCCCAACCTGTTTTCTTATTTCATCCACCCATCTAGTTTGAGGACGTTTTCTAGGTCTTCGGTGGTCTCTTGGAATCCAGTTCAGAATTTCTGTTGTCCATCGTTGATCAGTTCTTCTTGCAATATGCCCAGCCCATCGCCATTTCAGCCCTTTTACTTTAACAATGATGTCCTCTACTCTAGTTTGCTCTCTCACCCAAGTGTTCCTTTTTCGATCTCTCCTAGTTATTCCAAGCATGCACCTCTCCATGCTCCTTTGCGTTGTCTGTAACTTTCGTATTGCTCCAACTGTTAGACTCCATGTCTCTGATCCATAAGAGAGGACTGGCAATACACACTGGTTGAAGACCTTTCTTTTTAGACACAAAGGCAATTTCCCCTTCAGGATAAAACTGTTTCTTCCAAATGCACTCCAGCCAAGTTTAATACGTCTGTTGAGTTCTTTCATAATGTTGCCATCCATTGAAATCAGCTGGCCAAGGTAAATATATGAATCAGCAATTTCTAGCTCAATGTTGTCAACTTGTATTTTTGTTTCCTCTACGAAATTATTGAACATGATCTTAGTTTTTTGTAGGTTCATCTTGAGTCCAACTTCTTTACTTCTAGTTGAGAGCTCCTGTACCATGTCTTGGAGTTCTGATGGGTTCGTTGAAAAAATAACAATGTCATCAGCAAACCGCAAATGATTTAAATATTCACCATTTATTTTTATTCCCTTGTTATTCCAATTTATCTGCTGAAAAATCATCTGTAAAGCTGAAGTAAAAAGTTTTGGAGAAATGGTATCTCCCTGCCTCACACCTTTACCAATTTTGATAGTTTTGGTATCTTTATGTAACCGAAATTTTGCACTTGCATTTTTATACACACGTTTCACCATGTCAATGTACACATCCTCAATGTCTGTTGATCTTAAAGAGTTGATGACTGCTGATGTTTTTATAGAGTCAAAGGCCTTCTCATAGTCAATAAATGCAACACACAATGGAAGTTCATATTCATGTGTTCTTTCAATTAATTCTCTTAATACTTGAATATGGTCCACTGTACTGAATCCACTTCGAAATCCAGCTTGTTCTCTTGGTTGAGCTGCATCTAATTTTTTCTGCAGGCGATGTGTTAGCACTTTTGTGAAGATTTTATAAATAGCAGGTAACAAGCTAATTGGTCGGTAATTTTTCAAATCCTCTTTATCACCTTTTTTATGCAAAAGAATTACTGTTGCAGAATCCCATTGGTTTGGTATGTTACCGCTGTTAAGGCATTTGGTAAATTTGGGTGTTTCCATGTCCATTTTCTTTGCGGTTTCTTCTTAAAAAATGAATTCATGATGCTAAGATTTTCAGCTTCTGCAAATTCGATGAGTTGATCGCCACGTTCATTCCTTTCCCCATATCCGTATTTACCAACCGATGTCTCTCCTTGTTCCTGTTGTCCAATTCTTGCATTAAAATCCCCCATGATGAGCTTGATGTGTTGTTTCCCCTTGGTATGTAGCTGTTTGATTTCTTCATAAAATTCTTCAACCTCCTCGTCGGTATGGCTTGATGTTGGTGCATATACCTGTACTATCTGAAGTTGGTATCGCTGGGTTAGTTGAACAACAAGCCTCGCTGCTCGATCTGATGTACTTTCAACTTCCAGAAGACAGTCTTTAATTCTTTTGTTGATTAAGAAGCCAACACCACTTGTTCTTCCAGTTTCCGTTCCTCTATAATATAATATATATATATTATCCATATTTTTATTAATATATGTAATATCCATAAGGCATAGCCCCATGGGGCAATAAGCCCCCCCCCCCCCACACACACACACAACACACACATACACACACAATAGTTTTGGAAAGTCTACGTGATTACTTGCCACTGTAAGACAACAATAAGCTACATTTCCTAAGAAATCTAACTCGAGACTTAGGACAGCAATTTTCAACTGGTTGTTGCAAGAAGTCTGTAGTGTATCATCAGATTTTAAAACATGACAAAACCTGACTATTAAATATAATTTTTTGACATGCCACATAATTTTAATAATGAGTTTTAGTGTGCTGCAAGATGAAAAGGTTGAAAACCATTGGCCTCATAAATGAACCTCAGTACAGAAGGATTTGCCATTGCAATTAGATCTAATGCTCCACATATTGCAAAACAGTGGAACGGCAATTCAAGGATTGCTAGTTCGAATGCAACCTGAAGTGCATAGTAAATTTTTTTTCAGCTATTATAAGCCAAAATGGATTTTATTATGGGCCTTGGAACATGGAGAATCAGACCTAATTGCAATAATCTCCTCAATTAATTTTAGAAGATGATTGTAGAATAGTATAAGGTACTAGTAATAAAAAATCAAGGACGTGTCAAACACTCATTCTATAGTAAAATGTGACTACAAAGCTTACTTAATTCAGCCATCAGATGGCGATAATCGGCACTTGGCCCTTGTGAGCCGGAACTGTGACTAATGGTATCGATATAGTGACCAGATTCCATCATTTGAAAGTTAATTCACTACAGAAAGGAAACAAGAATGTCAATGATCAACAAAGGAATATATATATAATGAAAAAAAAAATTTAGAACAACATTACGATAGCACATCGATCATCAGACTTAAAATAATATTTGGTGAAGAGAAAATAGCATCCTTGTAAGATTTTTGTCAGTTCGTGAGTTTTGTGGCATTAAGGACAGGAAGGTTATGCTGCACTAGGACCTACAGTCAGACACTCTTTACAATTATCCCGGTTGCCAAAAGCGCTAACTTCCATGCTTCCTTCCTTCTTTGGTAGTTCTTCTCGGATGAAGTCGCCATGGATTGGCGTTTTGCAAGTCGAGTCGTTAATTTTTCTAAATGTTTTGAAAACGACTGACCAATGCTGTGGCATGAAGTTTGCTAAAGTCGAAATATGGTCGTGAAAATGCAAGCCTGAATGACATTTTTACATGCCTGAAAATATATGTCGGGCAATAAATTTTTCGAGCCCTCATATATATATATATACAAAATTGCATCACAATGTTGGGAGTGATGACCCTCTCCTTACGTATGCGATTATCCCAAATTGCAAATTTTGACAATCTTCCAAATCAAAATTTGACGTTTTGTTGTGAACATGTCTCTTCTGAAGATAGGCATATCGCCAAAAAATGATCATCTATAAAGATAAGAACAGAAGTTTAAATACATAAAACCGTTCTAATGGACACACAGTGGACAATTTGCAAATTTCCAACTCCAGTGTCCATTAACCCCAAACTTTTCAACATAGGGGACAGATACTCAAGTCACGAGGTGTCCACTACTAGCAGGTTTTACGGCACTTATATCATTCTATAGCTAAGCATAGTCATGATTCAAATTGCTTAGGAATTAGAGATTTTGTAAAACACGAAATAAAATAAAGCAAAATCATAACAAATTTTGACAACTGACACCACATGGAAAAATAATAGCGAATCCCTTTAAATCTAATTTTTATAAGTGAAGGCTTTCTTCGAAATGAAGACTTCCATTTTCACGATAAACGTTTTACTTAATTTTTAATCCTTAATTATTAAATATTTAATAGTTACGGCATATTTACTTACTTCGATAGGGTTAGATTGATTATAATACTATATTCCGGCGATATTCCTTTTCAATAATTCAGAATTTCATAAGAAACAACACCATCTTCGACTACTTAATTTCGCCTCTATTAACATCCGCCCTTTTCTAGATCCGTGAAAACAACAGCAGTCCATTGTAATCCGCTAAAGGAATGCGTTTTAACAAATTCTCCTCAAGAAAAAATAAACAAACACGACTTCAGAGATTTGTTAGTCTCCTGTAGCCCCGCCCATTGGCGAAGGAACAACTGTGTTATTAGTTTGGCAAATTGAAACTAGGAGGGATGGCTGCATATTCAGCAATGTATTCCCGAGGAGGCTGCAGGTGTTATTGCAGTGGATAAGAATGATCCAGTCAATAATAAAAAGAAAATTATGACTCCGACCTAGACCATGATAATCAAAATTAATGGATGCTGAGTGGAGAGAAAATTTTTTCTCAACTGCTGCTTCTGTGTGTGAAGAAAAGTATGAGAAGGTTGGTTATAACATTGTTCTGTATTCTGAAACATTTTCCTCTTAAGGAAAAATTAAAACAAATGCGTTCCATGCTCTTTATTAAAATCATATATTTTTTAAAAAATTACATTAAGTTGTCTTTAATGTACACTCCTGAATAGCGGACACCCTATTCAAGGGATATTTTTCCAATTCTCAATTTTTGTTATCCCGAATAGAAGGCAAATACTCAAGTCCGGAGGTGTCCGCTATTCAGAGGTTTTACTGCATCATTTTTCTTTCTTAACTTTTTATTCAAAGCTATTAAAAGTAGCTGCACCCCGATCAAAAAAAAAAAGAAAGAAGTAAACTACTTTACTTAAGTTTTGTGGAATATGATTTGTTTTCGATTTTGGTGGGGTGGTGATATTCTATACTTAATGCAATTTCTAGTTTTAAGCGCTATTTGCTGAGCAACCCTTTACCTATTTCTTCCTATGTAAAATTTATAGCCCCTATATAATTTTTATGTAAAATATTTAGCCCCTCCGCCTTTGCAATGAATTTTTTAATCAATAATTTTGATGTTTTTTTACCATTGAAACAAGTATGTAATTGCGACTTTTCCGTGACACAAGGCATCTTGCATTGATAGTGTAATTTAAATAAGTGTATATTTTAAACACATTTTGTTTTACAATTTGAAATGGAAGAATATAATAATGTTCCCGAACTTCCTGTGGAAACCGAATATGTTCGTAAGTCCTCCATTACCAGTAATAAAAGCGATAGTGAATTGCAGTCTACGCCTCTCGGCGTTTCTGAAACCCTTCGACCCAATGTAAGTGCGGCTGTCACAATTCAATCCAGCGGGTCATGTGATAACTCTCATCTGTCTGTTGTTTCTGAATTAGTTGAAAATACCATTACAAGGAACGACTCTTATTCGAAATTTGGACAATTGGAAATAGTAAGCTTAGATGTTGCGGAGCAGGTTCCCCCTCTTTCGTCATCAGCTGTTGCCTTCTCGGAATCTGGTGAAGCAAATAAACAAGAGCAAGAAAAACTTACCAGCCAAGAAGTAAGTTTTGATAATCTAAAAAGTTTTGGAGTGACATTCCATTTTAATTAATATTACAGTTACGTCATAATTGTATTAATATCAGTTGTATGCTCTTTGTCGCCGTACCCGGCAAACAGAAGTCACAGTGCTTACATCTTCGTAAAAATGTTTTGTCTAGGAAATCATGGACTATAAGACCAAATTTTTCGAATGCATTATTAAGTTGTAAATACTCCACTGAGCCTAGTATCATTGGAGGTTAGATCGTGCAGCCACACAGTGGTAATTCATTTGCCTAGCCTTTTAATCCAGTTTCAACTTTCAGTGGTGACAAAAAAAAAAAGCACTTGCTGAATGCCTGTTCTAGTCCAGGGGTTGCTTTCCTTTAGGCTTTAAGAGGTTCAATTTCCTTGGAGAAATGTAAATCCAAATGGATTTACATTCCATACTAATATTGTCTATAGTGAATTAAAGTTAATTACTGCTCTACAGTAACATAATTGTAAACCGTTCTTCTGTTATACCGTTAGCCGGGATTCAACTTCTGATAGTAGCCTACTGTAGAACGTTTGCCATTTTTCTTCCCACCATAGTCTGAGGTTTGATTTCCCTGGTAGTTGAGGTTTGGGTTGCTTGAAAAAAGTGCAGGTCATAGTCACAAGGTCGTAGCGGAAGATTGCTTGCACCCAAAGATGAATTCTCCTCCGCTGTCCGAGCATGTGCATGGACTCGTAAGTGCAAGCACATTGCCTCTTTGGTACTAGTAATGTCAAAACACACTATAAGCTAGCTAGGTGTACTAGTATCTAGCTAGAAGGAGCTTCTTATTTCTGTGCTTGCACCTGGACTTTTGGCGGAAATCGTAGCGTGGAACCATCAGTGTCTGAAATCCAATTTGACTTCGACGAAACTCCCAACTAGTACTTTTATAAATAAATCAGTACTTACCTGAATCACAGAGACCGAACTGGGGGAGTTCCCTGCTCATCGCTTCGCAACTTATACCATTTCGATGACATTCGATGTGCGCTGCCTGAATCAGTATCTGTTGAAGCAGTATATGTTTATAAGTATAAATTATAATTTTATCCCCTTGCCCAGGCATTTATGCACCTTCCTTAATGAAATTTAAACATACACAAAATCTAATCCACATCCTTTTTGTCAACAAACATGTGTAAAGTCCATGCGCATGTGCAGAAACGTGACAGGAGTAGCTATTTTCTCCTGTTTTTCTAGCCAAGTAAATATTGTCAGATGGAAATACTGATAGGACTTTTTGTGAAGTCCACGCATGTGCCCAGAAGGCGGAGGAGAATTCATACTTGGGTGCAAGCGATCTCCCGCTACACGTTTGTAGTCATGGTCAAGAACAGGTTCTAAAACTGCGGTTGGAGGTGGGAGGTGGTAAAGCTTGAAAAAACAGTATAGGTCTATTCTCAGGGGAGGAGGCCAAAGGTAAAAACCTATGATAAGTGTAAATTAGTCATTCTCAAGGAGGTACATGCCCTCCCTCAATCAGTACCTCCCCTCCTCCACCTCAATCCATCCTCGATCTTGATGCGATATGAACTTTGCTGTCTTATAAAACAAATTGAGGCTAGTACAGATTGTAGTGGCAACTTTTTTCAGAACTCGCCATCATGAGCATGTATGTGTACTGTGATTGTGCCATTTTAGAAAACTTTTTTTATTGATGGAGGAATGTTTTGAAACTTTGTTGTTGTGAACATTGTTATTTTCACTGTTGCAGGCTTTACAAATTCAAGATATTATGGTACCATGATGTACTGATGTTTTTCGTGAACAGGGGAGTGTGGAGATATCCCACTCATGTAGCCTACTGATTCAGGAAAAGCACTTGGTTACGAAAACTTAGCAAAATGGGAACACTAATTATGCAGATGAGATACTGCTAGTTCAGCTAATCTTGCTGATTTGTATAATTGAGACTTCTGCAGTCGAAAAACGTAAAAATAAAACTTTTACAAAAAAAATTAATTTTATATAAGGAAAATCAGGTTTTCTTATTAACGAAGGATTATTTACAAACTGCTATAATCAAATTTTTTCCAGTTATTATAGTTTTAAACATTTTTATATTACCAAAAAAATTTGGCTTTCCAAAATGGATGAATTGCAGCAGGGTTGCCGTACTTGGCAGAATCATGGGGAGATTGTGCCAAAGTTTGTGGACTTACCGTAATCTGTAGTAGTCCTGACAAATTTAATACCAACTGAAAATAGAATTATCACTATAGTCCTTTTATACTAATTTTGAACCACCGTCAACTCTTGAGTAGACAGAAAAGGGAGAGACTATCTACAGTTTTTATAATTTTATTTTTCATTTTTAAAAAAAATAACGATGTTAGTGCAGAATAGATCCACCACACGATTTTGTTCCAAATGTGGTTCCCTTTTCCAAGTGTGTTCAAATGTTTCTGTCAACCTTGGTTTTGATTTCATTTGGAAGCTTTACTCCTCCACTGTTAAGAGTGTCATGCAGGCACCACTGTCTTTTTTGTGGGGAGGGCCTGATCACCGCAAAGGCATCTAAAGCCTGGTCTTTGGGACTAGATTCTATTCTGAACATGTGCGTGCACTACGCACATGCACAGAAGGATTATTCACCATGCAGTTTCCACTCCCGTTAGAGTCTAGACCCAAAGCCCAGGCTTTGGATGCCTTTGTGGTGATCAGGCCCTGGGAATGGGAATTCACAATTGTGTCCTACAATTTCATTGGGGGATGTTCTGTTGGATGCGTAAGAAAAGAAGTGAGAATCCGATGCTATTGCAAGGTCTGTATGTATGAAAGAGTTCCTGGTTTTCATAAAGCAAATGAAGTTTTTGTGATATTTTGTGGTTTTTTAAGAGTTTGTCTCTCTAATATGGTTCAAGTGGAGCTA
>QLNU02014802.1:81340735-81399852 GCA_006491805.2 Dysdera silvatica | reverse complement strand
TCCAACAGTAGTTATGGGACTTAATCGTCACTTCCTATTCCAAAGAAAAAGAAAAAAATGTAGATCCACCTTAGGACTGACGTTAAATTATTCATAGACTTGTAAAAGTAAACTAACAAGGGATTAAGTTTGTAAGCATCAACTCCGCCTTATGACCAATGGTGCATAATAAAACAAAAAAAGTCAATTGGTACTACCATGTTAATGATGCCATATTTGTTTTCTTGATCAATTTCTTTGTCAAATACTGTATTCTGGAAAAGATTAGCTTTTCACAAAGGTTCTTTTTTCACAGATACTTTCTGATGCTCTAGAGTCTTCAGCAATTTCACTGAGTGATTACTTCAGTTCTGATGGGAATACCAAGAAATCAAGTGCCGATAGCACAGTGCAATTTTTTAATACTATCGCAAATTCAAATTCGGCAGAAAAGGCACCAAACAATGAAGTACCAGTCGTTATGAATCCTAAACTTGAAGTTGTTGAAACATTTGAAAAAGGTATTGTGTGTGAAAACAATAACTAAAATCAATATTTCTTTTACTTATTCTTACATGTATTTTCCTTAAGTAGGCTGTGTGGAATAATTTTCTCTAAAGAAATTTATCTGGAAAATAGTTTCAACTGTGTTGATTCTTTTTAAATTTATCATATATATATATATATATAGTCTGTTCACGAAAAGAAGTCCGATTAGAAAGTTACAATTAGAAATAACGGGAGGTGTCGTCACAAACAGGCCAGCCGCTTGCAGCAGAGTAGGACTCCATCTCAAAACTCGGTTTTGACGGTCGTCAAAAATGAGTGTAGAACTTGGGAGTCCTACATTGTTGTAAGCGGCTAGCTGGTTTGTGACGTCACCTCCAGATATTTCTAACTGTACCATCGGACTTCTTTTCGTGAACAGACGGTACATATATATCAAACAGCTATTTAGACATTGGCGTAAGGTGTAAAAGCATGATGTTTTGGGAGCCATCTGCTCCCTTTTCAAATGAAGACCGAATTCTGCCTTCACTTGACAAAGGGAGCAGTTGGCTCCCGAAACGTCGTGTTTTTAAACCTTACGCCAGTGTCGAAATAACTGTTTGTTATGGAATCTCCTGGTGAAACAGTGTTGTTTCGTTAGTGTGTGTGTGTGTGTGTGTGTATATATCAGTGGTGTAGCAATTAAAAAATTATGGGGGGTGGCTCAAATAGCTATAAAGAAGATTATGTGATGCTGCATTATAGAAAATGTGTTTTGATATCTACACACAATGGAGACCTGATCCCCACTTTCCTACATCACTGACATGCATTTATATAATTAATTTTCTGATTACAGGCGACAAAGAAGATGGAAAGCATCCCATACTTCTAAAATTGTTTGCCGAAGATCGAAGTGGGAGTGATCGAAATGGCAAAGAATTTTTTGATAAAATTGCAGGTGAAACTAGCCATAATTCCCTAAATAAAATTTCATCGTCTGCTCTGGTGACATCGCAGCCTGCTTCCAATATCACAAGCAACGAAATCATATCACCTCACTTAGAAGGAGTTCCATTTTTAATTCCCTCCGCTACACTAACTAGTGAAGAAATGTATGAAGCCTGGATACCCTCACATAACACAAGACGTATCTTAGTAGCAGCAGTGACTTCAGCACCAGGGACGTTTTTTCCCGATAAAAGTCATTTGACAGAGCCTAATATTATTATTGAAGAGGAGATGGTAATATACTAATTAAATGTTTTAATTTACTATCTTCTTTGCGAGAAATGAATACATCATTGATCCGTGTGTCTTCTCTTGTAACTCAGGAAGATCCGATTAAACTGCTTCTGTTGGAAATTAACTCTTCGATGGCATCTCAAAGAAAGGTCTTGACTGCCAATGATGTTGCCCAAAATGAAGATGGGCTAAAGAAACTAATGGTACAGTCTCTGACAAATTTCCTTATTCAATACATTTAACTGATAACCCCTTAACCTTGTAAAGTTAATTTAGAATTCCTTAACTTTATAAAGTTAATTTAGAATCTCTTAACTTTGTAAATTAATCTGGAGTCTCTTAGCTTTTTAAATTAGTCTAGAATCTTGATAAGTAACATCATCCTTTAACCTTCAATTGCTCCTTTGGGTAAGTAATACTAATCATTCCTTTGGGTGAATAACACAAATCCATTCTATTGATAGTTAGCATCATAACTCTTTTGATAATTAGCATCCTCGCTCCTTTAATAATTAGTGTCACAACTCCTTTGATAAGTGAAGCTATTACTTCTATAGGTAAAAATTCACTGCAGTGCATAAAAATATGTTTCTGTGACTATCAGTTATAACCATTTCCTCCATTTAATTTCAATATTTGCAGTTAAACTTAACTATCTCTGTACTAAACTGTAGTAATAGTTACTTTTCATATTGTACTAAACTGTATCCACACACAATTGCTTTTCATTTTGTACTAAACTGCATTAATAGTTATTTTTCGCCTAAAGGGTCTGTTGGAGGTTATTCGCAATACATAAAAAAAGAATCACTTTAGAAGTGCTCTCAAAAATACTTAAAATTATTTTTAAAAAAAAAGTGTGCAGGGAAATAGAAATACAGTTTCGTTTTTTATTTAATGCTTTAAATTTAAATTTGCTTAAACTATAAAAATTAATTCCTCTAAAATCTTTATATAGTTTATAAGATACTCAAACTTATGTATGCAGTAAAAATGTTAATTATTGCCCACTTATTTTCCTCTGAAGTTTTGATAGGATGCATTAATGTATTAATTGCACATGCCTCAACCTTCATATGTAAGAGAAACATTAATTTTCCTATCTTTTTTTTTATTATTATTATTATTTCCCTTGCATCTAGTAAAATTTGAAACAATTTTCTTTCCATTATCAAAAGTGGTTATTTATTTTTTTTTGTGTGTGTGTTTTTTTCCCCTGAAAGCAGATATATTTATATGCCATAAAAGGAAAGGAAATAAAAGCCCAGAACATGACATTATGATGACCAAGCACTCGTGAGATGTATTATGCAAATTCACATACACTTGAATTCCAATTAACTCAAACATTTGTAACAAGACAATGTATAGATTTTTTAGCAGGTCCTATTTATATATTTGTATAAATAAGTAACAGTATAATAACTTGTTAAGCTCTCTTCCCTATCTCAAATTTATTGGAAATTTAAATATGTATGGTAGAAGTATTATAGCAATAACAATATGTATTAGTGTATTGATGTGCAATCTAATATATGCCGATTGTAAGCTAGATAATTCAACCAACCAAGAATTTTTGAAGCAACAAAACAGTAATTGCTGGCATTTTTTTTCCCCTTGAATGTGTTGTATGCATTGGGTTAAATTTTTAAATTCTACTGCCCTTTGCCATACATGAATACATCATTGTTCAGAAGTCGCAATGTGCTGTTGACACTGTCTAAAATGGCCTATCACAGACTCTTGTAATGTAAAACTCTATAGATTACACAACCTCTGTAGACTGCATGCTTTGACGATATATACATGGAAGGAAACAAAAACTGTGATATTAGATTATTATTTTTATATATCTATTAATATGTGAAATTATTTAGTCAGATCTTAATGTATGTGTATATATATATGTGTATCGAAATTTCCTACATATATCAAATTTTGGTGCGCCCATGATTTGAACCCTCACTGATCTACGAAATCTGTTTCTGTATATATATATTATATATATGTCCTACATTCGTCGTCTGCCAAAAGCACCAGCACTAGACCGAGTACTGCTGCAAAGCGTCATCAGTGGCAGTCACTCTGTAGGTGGGTGACACAACGAGTCCTGCCTTATAGAAGAAATTTGGCTGTGATGATCGAAGTTTGGATTCTTCGTTAAACTGTAGGTTCAGCTTGCCAACTGCCAACGTGGTGAACTTTAGGCCGCTTCTTCTGTATTTCTTTCACCATACTATGTGTATGTGTGATAACGGAGAGACCTCCATCCTGCAATGGATTGAAAAGGGTTGATGATGATATATGTATCTATGTGTGGAGAGATTTTTTTTTATGGAACCATTAACTTTAATACATTAAATTCTGATGTATATATTAAATACAGTAAAAGCCCTGATTAATGGACACTCATCAGACCGAAAAATTTATCCGTTAAAGACGAGTATTATTGTGAGGAATCTTTTTGCCAGGAAATTTTTATCTGACCATAAAAAATGGGATGACCGTGAAGAGTGATTTCACTGTATTATTTTCGTTGTAGTCATTATATTTATTACTTTTATATCAAAGACAGTTTATTTGTATATCATGGTTACCAACGCACATGCGTATTGTTAGACTTGCAAATTTTTTCCTCTTAAATCGGAGCACCTCATGCTGACAATGAAAATGAAATAAATATAATACATAAAATCCACTTCTCAAACAGATCAGTAAACGTCATTGTGTAACCTTTTGTTATTCACAGAACACAATCCAGATGAAGAAGTTAATATTTTATTGTTAAATTCTTACTCTTTATGGGAAGTAACAGGGGTTATTATAACTTACGTTCATTTGACATCAGCGGGAAAAATAAGAGGAAACAGGATGTAGAATACGTACTGTATTAGAAGAAATGGATAAACGAGAAATCTATTGTCCTACTTGTTCAATGTTGCCAGGTTATTTTTAAATTTCTTCCACTTTGTAGATTTCTATTTCTTTTTGTACTTATATTTGCATCTTCTAACTGGGCCAGAATCACAGACTGATTAAGACTTCAAGACAGTCCTTATCATAACTACTGTGTATTAAGCCTACCTATGATCCACAATAGTCTGTGTTCCTTTCAATCAATGCTGTGTTGAAATGTGGAATAGTAAGGCAGCAAGCTGTGCCACTACTTTGCTGATGGGGGGTGTGGGGGGTTAGAGTGCCCTTCAATTACCTTTCTCCCCCCCTGCCTTTCTAGTGGGAGGTTGCCTAAATATAGCTCTGTTTGTAATATTGAAGAGAATATTCTTAAGAATGAATTGTGCAAGCATGCATTTTGTGTGTGATGAAATAATATGTACAACTGTTGTTTGCTTTTGCAAACATTTTAGTGTAATCTGAATTCGTGTTTCGATTTCTAGGGTTCTGAATGCTATTATGCTGCAATAAACCTTACTGGAAGGTTGCTAAGTGGTCTAAAGAAATCTGCTGTAGGAGGCATTGTCAAACACTCACCATACTCTCTTAAGGTTGTATTATATTATGATGTTGTATCATACTTTTATGATATGTTTTATCGTACTCTTGTAATATATTTTATCATACTCTTGTGATATATTTTATCATACTCTTGTGATACATTTTATCGTACTCTTGTGATACATTTTATCGTACTTTCTACTCCATAAATATGTTTTAAAATGTAATATACAACTGTTTCTTTTCTTCCCCTCCAACTTTTTGTATATGCAGTTGAACTTGATTATAATAACATTTAATAGATCATCAAAATTTTGTCGCTATGTCCGAGTGATGCCATGACCGATAAATAATTTTGAAATGTTGATGCATAGTATTGAATTTTGAAAATGGTATTATTCATGCATATATGTTCTTTAATTTTAACGTTAGGAAAAAATGTAGTAAGAAATTAAAGGTTATTTAAATTAAAGGACAATGTAAAGTTGAATTATAAAATAGCAAAAAACTTCATACACGCCGAATTTTATGAGAAAAAAATTAGTAATTGGAATGTACAATGATAAATATAGAACAAGCAAGTGAAAAAAATCTCCTAAGGTCGATATTTAAATTTAGAGTTTTTTTTAATCAACGTTAATCCCCAACTCTTGAATCCCCTCTCTCTCTCTAATTCTCAAGTAACTCGGTAGGTTTTCAACGTTAACAATAGCCATCATTATTGCATTTTATGGCAAACCTTTACCTTGTCCTTTTTATTGACTGTAGACAGACGGAAAAAGCAATATCTGGTTCAATATTTATTGAAGTCCACTAAAAACATGTAAGGAAACAGACCAAGGATCATACAAGATATGTTAAAGGACACTTGCATTAGAAAATATACAGTGATAACTTACTTTGACATAATATCTGAGTTTCTGAGAATTTTATGACGTTATTATCAAAACAAAATAACATTTTCCTGTGGTGCTCACGAGGGCACTTCGGAATTTTAATGTAATAACCAAACTGTTACTGCAATCGCGAGCATTGGAACTGAGTTCATCTGCATTATTCCATTTAACTTGGTCTGTCTCCTACGAGAAGAACATCTGGTAATTTAAAACAACATTTGGTTGATTAATTTACAGGATGCACTGGGTGGAAACTGTATACGAAGTAATCACAACAAATTATCGCAGTTAAAATTTTGTAATTCGTTAATAGCTATTTTGGTGGCCATTTGTCACCATTATCAGAACCGTACTGACTCTGTAAATGATTCTCATCAGCATTGCTGTACTGCCAATCAAGAATGCAGTAATTGGAATATAGAAGAAGTCTTTATATTTATGGCATTATCGCTCATTGTAGAGTAAGTATTTAAGTTATGGTTGTAAAGCAGGGTTGTCCAACCTTTTTGGGTAGCGGGCCACTTAAAGAATTTTCACGGATCTCATGGGCCAGTTGTTTTAGCAAGCAAGCGAAGAAAAAAACTCTCTCTTCAGAGTTTCTTCCGATTATTTATTTGTTCACTTGTGATATGGAAAGGGGTCACCTATGCGGTTTTTCTCGATTTCTGCAAGAAAAAAACGGAATCGTTTTTTCATTCCATACAGTGATCAGCAGGCCAGATTAACACTGTTGGCAGGCCAGGTTGCGGCCCACGGACTGTATGTTGGACAGCCCTGTTGTAGAGGAATTAATAACTACAGTTAGCTTCAAACCTCCATATTAGAAATTATTCGTGTAGTTTATATTAAATAAAAAAATTGCCCATGCCCAGTTTGAACAAAACCAATGGCCCTTGGATTGTCATTCCGATGATTTGGTGATGAGTATAGCCCAATATTGCCCTTTTTATTATACATGTTTATCCAGGAGAAGGGTCTCCTTGTGTAGTAAATATATGTATTAGCTAATTTTAACATTTGGTTTCTAAGAAATATGTTAGCAAATTTCACATTTTAATACCGACGTGTTTAAAACTCTGGAAAAAAAGGCCTTGGAATCATTAGCTATGATAATAACTTCAAGATCTTTTATGATTTCCATTTTTATGAGGATGGAGCCTCATAGTTATATCAATGCTTAGAATGTGATGATATAATTAATCCTTTTCGAAGCTTAAACTGTAATGTTTTTGTTTTACATTTTCAGCTGTGGTTTATCAGAATTGCGTTGTTCGTAAAACTTAGAAAGTTCTCATATGCTGAAGTTGAAAGCGAAGCATTTGGAGATTTTGACAAACCTGATTTATATTATGAATTTTATCCAGATTTATATCATGGCAAAAAAGGTAATTTTTGCTGATTTTCTTTATAATTAAAAGCAATCATTGAAATTTTTTTGTTTAAAATAATTCTTTCTAGCGGCGCTATACTTTTTTATCGAATATTTCAGCCTCATCTGGGCTTACAATATACTCATAAGTATGCTTTAAATATTACAGATATTCATTTCTATAGCGTGTAAACTTTTTACTGATATCCCCTCATAACTGAATACCTAAAACCATATACAAGATAGATAGATCTTATGCTCTTGTTTGATGCTGAATGGCTTTTTCTATCATTGCACCATAAAAATCCAGTCAACCATCTTCCTGCTCTGATCTTCCTTTCTGCTCATTGCATTAACGTAACTACCCTATACCTTCTTTGAGAATGGAAATAAGTGTAAAGCAATATTATTTCATCAATGCAACAATCCAGTAAAACGATTGGCAATAATTTTCACATATCTTTGCTCTTCAGATATATAGTCCAATTGTTTGGAAGTTAAATATTTATCTGTATACACACTTGTACTCATATATTAAGCAGTACAATAAATTTTCAAAAAAAATTAATAAAACTTAAAAACCAGATGTGTTATACTAAAATCTATGTAAATGATCTGCATAGTTTTTTGTTTTTTTTTTGTTTTTTTTTAAGGTGTTATGGTGCCATTTTCATTTCGTCTTCTTCTGGCTGAACTTCCACAGTATCAAGGAAATCATCAAACAGCTTTGAATAATTTGTACAGCATACTTCATGTGGTTCGACAGGTAAGGATGTATTCCTTAGGCGTTTTTCTTGCCAAAAAAAATCGATCAATTTCTATTAGAAATTTATTACTTCTGATTCGTATTAAGCTTCCTCGAAATGTACCACATAATTCTATTTTGAAGGCTGGCAAAATTGGAAGCTGTTGTCGCCCACAATTTCTAGGAAAGCAAAATCTTTTTTATAGGTCATTCCCATGACAATTCATAAAGAGCATATCACCTGACCCCCTCGGATTTCGCTAAATTCTTATGTACAGTACTATGTGTGCAAGAAACGGATTATTTGAAAATGTTTTGGAATTCTATCCCATAGAAGCTCAGAACGGCCTTCTGAAAATTGGGGTCCCCAAAGCAAATTGCACTGAGCGCACGTAATTAAGAAACTGCGGTCTTGTGGGGGGGGGATGTTCCTCTGTTTGTAATTATCTTACCAATAAAATTCTTTTTGCTGTATAATCTCCTTATTTCATATATTCGGCAAAAAATAGTTTAATGAAATTAGGATTCCAGAACGATTTATTATTTTTTACTTAATAATAAAAAAGGGGGAAAATATGACAAAAATGAATTAACAAATGATTTCTTTTCAAAAAGTACTCCATTTTCAAATTGGCTAATAAAAATCTGTGCATGCGTATGCACAAGGGGTCCCTCTACCCATAGAAAATAAGATTTCGTTGGGTAGTTCATTCATCTTCTGTAAATAAAAATATTTTATCTATGCTCTTCCTTGAATTATTCATTTCTTTGTCTAATAACTATTGGAAACACTAGAGCAATCTTCTTAAATGTATTTTTAAAAGTCCAGTTGCATATCATTGGACAAGATATGTATTATTTATCCCAATTTTTGATTTATGTTTTAATGAACGTTTATCCCAAATAAAAATCTGAACATGTAATGGTGTAAGAAATATTATTGGGTCACTCCATGTCGAAGATCATCTAGTATTTTGCAAAATATCACCTGAATCCTTCCAATTTTAACGAAATTTGGTGTTCAGTGTTATGTGTGCAATAAATAGATTACCTGAAAATTTTATGGAATTTTATCCTGTAGAAATAAAGAATTGCCACCCTAAAACTTGGAGTCCCAACATAAGTTGCACAGGATGTCCACTCTCCAGACATTTTCGCATTCCCCGGATTTTTGCAGGTTTTCCAAGTGAATTGAAATAAAATTCCAGACCATTAATTTTATGCGTAAAGTCCTAGTAAGAAAAGATTTACTATTTGATAACTGCAAAATTCTAGTCGACAACTGGATTTGTTGAGCCCTATATATATATATATATACACACATATCATACGCTGTATTACGTTAAGTCTTCAGCCAGCATCCAGTTATATCAAGATTTGAAATTAGTGGGTGCACTGTGCACATGCAATTTTATATGTGCACATAAATTTTGGTGCACACAGTGCACCTAACTATTCAAAACTATGTTAACTGTATTATTTCAAAAAAAAAATAAAAGCATTAAGATTTTCTCTTCTTTTAGTAACTGAACTCAGATAAAAGATAACAATCTTCGATTTTATGTACAAGGGTGCTTGACGTGGAACCAACAATGAACTTGAACCTCAATGAACCCTTTCTCTGAATCTAAAACTAGAATCCCTCCCCCACATTTTACCCTGCCTATCTGATATAAACACGCATAGTGGTCAGTTCCGTTAAACGCATTTACGAGGCAATTCTGTTTGAATCGTGGAAGTTTTAGAATAGATCCATTAAAACCTGGTGATATAGAATAAAGGATGCCCAAGTGGAAACAACATCTGATACTGAAATTTAAAAGCATTAGTAAATATTTGTATGGTACTATAAATAATGAGAAGAAATGTGTAATTTGATCAGTGCAAATGAAATGTGCAATGTAAATGTTGTGGGCACACGCACATAAATTTTATACAGTGAAGTAAATTTTCAAGACAAGGACATGAGCAATTGCCAATGGCGATCTGTTTTGAGAATGGAGTTACTTTTGATGCCAATATCGTTGTAGGAGGTGGTCTGCCTAAAAAAAAAAATATTGTTTTCAACGGAAAACGGGAAGAAATTGTCTCCTCTGCAAAACAAAGCTATGTTTTGCAGTATTTGTCAAGTGTGTGGGAAAGGGCCATGTGTTAACATATTTCTAGATGGAAGTTGTTACACATTAAGAAAACGAATGGCTACTGAAGTTTATTTTTCAAGAACACAGACCTATGGAATAATTTTCTCAATGTATCTGCATTTGCTTTGTATTTTTTTATTACATACAAACGTTCAATTATTTTGAAAAGTTGCATTTTTTTTTGGTTTTTTTTTTAGCTTACACGCTTAAATGTAATTGCTATACTTACATTTTACCCATTTTTAATGTTGAGGTTTGCTTTCTATTCTGTTAGTTACTTGTACACCTAACTAGTATTTAGTGCACCTGATTTAAAAAGTTCATTTTGATCCCTGAGTTATTTCCTTCAACCAATCAACCAATCACTGTCGAGAATGCCTGTGTAAGTGCCAAATTTGGAACAGCCAGAACAGAGATTACGTAAAAGGGCAATAAAACAAATTCGACCATAGCACAGGACTTTGGCCATGGAAACAGAGTTTGTTTCCTTGTTAAACTATAGGTCCAGCTTGCCCACACGTCTGGCCAGTGGATAAACTTAAGGCCAATTCCTCTTTCATTATACTATGTTGTATATGTGTAACGAAGAAACCACCTTACTCTTACAACGTATTGGTAATGGTTATTATTGATGGTAATTATGACTGTGTTATAAAAATGAATGCAGCAAGGATCATGCAGAAGCCTTTTTAATAACCTGTCAGGGTCCAAAGAGTTTGTTAGACCCTATGCAGAGTTCCTCAATTTTTCTAAAAATGTTGCCGAGCCATCTAATCATGTAAAAACCTTGTTAGATTACAAACACTCTATTGCTATAAAGGGTAAAATTCATATGGCTAATGCAATTGCAAATTTATAAAAAGGTTCATAGTACTGTTTTTTACTAAAATATTCCTGAAAATTTAGTTCTAAATTTTCATTCTCAAATGCTTCCTTTTAAAAAAATTCCATTTGCTGCTTTACCCTAATTTCGTTTAAGCAATTCACATCATACTCAGTACTGCACTTGCTTCATTATCTTTTACTTAAAAAGAGGGGTTTTTTTCTGTGTCTTAAAGAGGGCACTTCAAATTAATCAATTTCTTCAGTTAACTGAAAAGAAGTTTATACCGCTATTGCCATTTCCAAACTTGTACATATATTGCCATCAGCCAAAGTGTATTTCACTATAAAGCGAATAGCACATAGTATCGTAACAGCGTTATAAATATCTGAATAAATCTGCAACTGCATCAGCTTCACAAATTTTATGTTTATTAATGCCCCACAGTGTGGTGTTTAAATCTAAGTGCCTTATTGCAATATCCACGGGCAAAGATTGCTGTTTTTCACTATGATTGCACTCTACATTTATTTTGTTTAGCATCCGAGATTGATCTCCTAAGCCTTAAGAAGGTTCTGCAAAATTCCTCTTTAATAAGATTCCTCAGAAACATGTAGATCCAGAGCCGTGTGGTGATGTAGTGGTAGCACATTTGTCTGTAATATCATAAATAAGGTAGTAATTTTGTTGCAGCCAAGGTTTAGTTCCCTTAGCAACAGGCACTGACGGATCCAAGGAAGGTGATCATCCCTCCCTTCAGCTGAGATTATATCATGGGAAATGAAAAGTACCGGACACTTAGCTAAAAATAGGAATTGAAAACAAATCGCCCCCCCCCTTGAAAGATTTATGACCCTGCCGTTGGCAGTGGGGTTTGGATTCCCCCCAAAAAAACGGCAGATCCTGGCACAGCATGCCTTTTGCTGTCCTTATGCTGCAAAAACAGACATCTCTTGCTTTTCTAGACAGTATTCATATTTGATGTCGTTTTTATATGCACCAATGCGTACATAAACAAATGATCTATTTCATTATTATTGGATCTTTGATTATAGATCATCAAAAACCTGGAGACAGGCTGTGCCGAAGATGGTAGCATGGTGGAGTTATCAGAATCAAGACGCAAAGGTGATTATAACTGATAAAATTAATAATCATTAGTAATAATTATTGATTTATGAATGATGTAACTAAACATAAAAGTTTTTTTTTTTTTCCACCTGAAGAGAATACTGTTATTTCTGTAAGCAGTGTTTAATGGCATTTTTGTCCTGATTTTATTAGAATGGTGTTGGGCTTTATCTATGTGAGATTAGACATAATCCATTCGCATAGAGACAGGAAACTGTGGTCTATATTGGCCACCAGCCTCCGAATCGGAGAAGTCACTTAACGATGATGGTGAATTTGCCAACATGATGTTTTCCTGGTAGCTGGCTTTTCAGCATCAAATAAAGGCAGAGACTGAGTGGAAACAGCTTCAGGAGAACAACCCACAGTGCAGTGGTGTCCACTTGAATAGCATGTTTACGGCAGTGCGAAAAACAAAGGGAAGACTACCATACTATAATTTCCAGGAAAATCATGGCAATGGAAAAATGCAGGTGTTCCTTTAGAGCAGGGATGCCAAGAATCTCCCAGTCTTCCAACACCAAGCAAATGTATCACTAGTTCATACATCAGAAGGCAAGGGAGTGATCACCAACGTTCTTCTTACCTGTTATGGCACAATAAGAAGAAAGGGCTTACAGAAACTTGTTCTAGCTCACCACTTGGGGAGCTATAAATTGTAACAATGCTTTAAAATTTAATTGGCTATGGCTGAGATGTATCCTTCAAACCTTTAATTTCATATTCTGCCTTTGTAAATAAAATTCAAGCATTGTTTATGAGAAACATTGGTTGTCTCCTTACGTGAAAATGAGAACTTATGATTGTCTGGCACATGCATTAATGTATTAATAATTCATGGTGGAATTAGAAATTTTCAACAGGAAAATTTGAATGACTTAAAACGATGCATTCTTCAAAGTGTGAATTGGAATAATGATTCATTCCTTTGCGGGAGTGATTATTATTGAATGACTCAAATAGACTAACTTTTCTGAAAGTGAATTAGCCACTAAAGCCGAATGGTTTCTTGGAACAATGGGATTGAGTCTAAAGAATGCATTCTCTTTAAAGAATGTGAATGATAGATTGCTTCCTCCCGTAAAAAATGAATGATTCCTTTTATAATGCATATACAGTTACCCCTCCCCATAGAAGGCAGAAAGTTCATAAAGGGGGGTGATTGTTATAAGCTCAATGAAGGGGATTGCAGAGCTATAACTCATATATTCCTATGTTAAATATACAAAATTTCATTGCAATGGGGGGTGTTACAACCCCAAAACTCCCCCCTAGCTACGACTATGCTTCTCCCATTAGCGAATTTCAAAAGACGGAGCGAAAACATTAAGCAAAAAAAGATGTCAGTCAGAATGTGTATAATCCTTTGAAACATTTACCAAAATCTTAAAATACTGTCGTGCAATAGAAAACGGTTTTAATTAGAATGACTTCATTGTGTGAGGTTGCTCTATTGGTATGTACATCAAATATTTTTTCTCAGTTTGTTGTAATAACCTTTTAAATAGGTCAAACTTATTTTTTCAGCATCGTTAGATCTGTGGCATCTGCGAGAGCATAAGGTCCTGTACTCTGTTCTGAACTGTTTCCTGTCTCAAAAGGTTGGTTTTAATTACTATTTTTCAGAATGAATTTTCTTGAAAGTCAACTGACATTTGATAGGACGTTTTCTTTTAGTTTGAAATAACAAGATCTCGTACATTTTCAGCTATACAGTTTTGACAGTCTAAACTATTGGCTGTTACTATGTGTTTATACTGTTTTAGGCTTAACGTGACTTTTAGCTGCCTTGTTCCATAAAACACAAACAAGGCTCTGTGGTGGTACAGTGGTAACGTGTTCACCTTGCATTCAGTTATCCCAGGTTGGGCTCTCAACTGTGCCAAAAAAAGAATGCTTACTGACTGACAGCTCGCCGTAGTCCAGGGGTTGACTCTCTAGGCCATAAGAGTTCAGATTTCTGGGAAAACTGTAGGTTCCGCTGCAGCATGCCCTTTTCTATCCCTGTGCCCTAAAACTCAAACTATTGCAATATTGCTACAACTTTATTTGTTGTATGCTTCACTTATCCTTGTATTTGATTCGTCTAAACGAAGAATTTGATTTGATTATTCCGACATGTTCCCTGAAAAAAAAAAAGTCTCGCATTGGCAACGTGTTTTCCCAGCATGCCATTCACCTGGGTTCAACCCCAATGGTGCCAAAGAAAAAAACCAGCTAGACGAACTTCTCTCTAGTCATAATGTTATTTCCCTAAGCCTTAAGGTGATTAGGTTCCTCGAGAAAATGTAGGTTCCAGCGTAAAATGATCTTTACTGCCCTTGTGCAATAAAGACATAGACAAACAATCCGGAGAAGGGGAATTATCCCATAATCTTGCCAACTTTACAAAGTAAAAAACCCGTGGAATATTATTAAAATATGCCTGCTTTGTTTGTGAAAATTCATGGGACTTACTGATTTATATTTTCATTATTTGTTTGTGTTTAAGGATTACATCATGTCCGTTTCAATTATTCGTATCTTATTGGAAAAGGATGTGAAACATTCTACACAGTTGTACTCTGCTTTAGGAAGAATATATCTCCAGGTGGGTGCCAATTATATATAATACAGTGAAACGTGTGTATTACAATACTGCTTATAATGATAGTCTATTTATAACGCAATTCTGACAGATAAAGAGTGCTATAAGCAGGGTGCCTACTCATCTGGGGAACCTGGAAAAGTTAGGGAAGTTTTTTCTGACTGTAAAAGTCAGGAAAATTTGAAATTCATTGTTATAATAAATAGCTTATTAAAATAATTTTCCTGAACTGTGCTTTTCATACCACATTGCATACTGAAAATTTTGAAAAACTTATACTTTTGACTAAACTTCTTCCAAAAATTGCCCTTTTGCACCAAAACTAATATAATTTATATAAAATTATTAAGCCTAGATATTTCTCAGGAGAAAATGTTTACCAAATACATAATGAAAACTAGAACAAAAAATTTTAAATTACCTAATCTGTAAAGGATTATGATCATACCAATATCATTTCGTACACACTTTAAATGGAATGGAAGATGAAGCATCAGCTTTGTGATTACATAGTTAAACTCTTTTATAACGAACTCAAAAAGGGCCGGATGAAAGTGTTGTTGTAAATGTTTAATTAATGCAAGTTTTTAGTGTAAAGAAATGCATTTTTAATACAGTTTTTTGTATTTGTAAATTCACTGTAATTGAGTTATAAATGGCTTTGGAGTTTATAGTGGTGCATTTTATGGTCTTGAAAGTTGTTTTAATTATGCAAATTATAATGCATTATGTTGTTTACTAAAATTAGTGACTGAAAATCGATCAAGATTTAGTCCGGAAAACCTAGAATATTCAGGGATGTTTGAAACAGAATGTGAGTAGACACCCTGTATAAGGTTCAACCCCTTACCTATAACTATAAATTGCCTGCAAACGATATCATTTTCTTAGCCATAGCTTATCGTTATGGATACATTTTATGTATATAAATATGTTATATTAAAAATCAGCACAAAAAGAACTTACTTTATGAAGGTTTATAAAAATGTTATTAATATATAATTAATCTCTTTATTATTATATTAAATCATTTCAAAATTTCAGCTCGGCGATATGAAGCAGACTCACACTTGTTTCAGCCTAGCTACCCATGAAGCAGAGAAATCACATGATGCAAATCTGGAGGTCGAGAAACTAGTTAACAAGTAAATTAATATTAGCTTAATAAGAACTGTTAAGCCAGTACGCCTTAGTTTCTGGTTAGTTTGTATTGGCTGTTACGCTGATGCCGTTATTTTTAACCACCCTAGCATGAATTGTTAAACCCATACCATCATTTCTAATTTTGGCGCAGTATAGCCCAGATGCTCTTGCGCCATAAAAAAGCCAAACAATCAATCAATCATTTCTAATTAGCTTAGTAAAAACTGTTATGTTGATGCCTTCATTTCTAATTAACTTTAAGACAGCTCTTTCATATGGCTTAGCAAAAACTCTTAAAACAATGCTTTAATTCTTATGTCTCTAACAAATTATTGGCGTAGTTAAATCAATATATTGGAATTTAAAAACTTTTTGGTAAAATTTTGATTGATTGTATATTTTCTGATATAGTTTTAAGATGTTAAACTCTCTAATCGTGACTTATTCTACTTATAGAGCTCTCCTCTCTATCACGCACAATGAAAATGAAGAAGCTTTCAAATACTATGAGCAAGCATTGCTGCTCCAGCCAGATAACCCCATGGTACTTATTTGCTTTTTATCATAAGCTTTCATGTGCTAAAAATGATTATTAGCTCTTATTTACTAAAAAATTATTGGTTTTATATACTAAAATGATCATTGGCTCTTAAGTGATAAAATGATCAGTGGACTTTTTATATAACAAAATATTTATTGATCTTTATAGATTAGAGCATATTATAAAACTTCTGAACTTTATTGGCCTAGTAACATATATTTTGTAAATTGTTAGTAGTTTTTTTAACATGTATTCCAGAAATTATTAGATTTTATGCTACATCTTGTTTCCCTATCGCATTACATACAGTTTAAGTATTTTATTCTGTAATAGAGCTTCTGACCCTTGTTTGTAGTAGTATTATTTGGTAGTCACTGAGCCAGTTCGAAAAGCTAGTTTCTGGTGTAGTATTTTTGCTACCTCATCGGAGGAGGATTTCTAAGTAGGTATATGCCTAGGCCTTGCAACTGAAAACCCAAAAAACATATCATATATTACATAAACTGAAGCCAAAACATCATGACCACCTACCTAATAGTGTGTTACTGTTCCACTTTTGGCATCCAAAAGAGTTACAACCCGCTTTGGCACGGATGCCACAAATATTTGGTAGGTGGCTGAAAACAGATGGTACCAGATGTGCAAGCAGTGATTATACAATTCCTGTATATTTTGTGGCAATGGATTTTGAGTTCCGAGTTGCCAGTGCATGACATCCTAAATGCGCTCTATGGGATCGAGATCTGGCAAGTTAGGCAACTGAAAAATGTATCAACTGAAATTTATCCACATGTTCCGTGAACCATTGCAGCACAATTCCAGCCTTGGTGCAGGAAGCATTACCCTGCTGGAATACTCCATATCCAGTGGGGAAAACAGATGCCATCTAAGGGTGCAACTAGTACACAATGATGCTGAGATGGTCAACAGCTTTCATAGTGTGTTCTACCATGACCAACGATTCCAGCGACGCGCATAAGAACATCCCCCAATACCACCACCACTGACCTGTTTATGACCCGTGGTATATGTGTCGAGGAACTGTTCGTCTGGAAGGTGGCATACTCTGATGCAGCCATTGACATGGTGAAACAAAAAATGTGATTCATCTTATCAGGCAACTCTTGTTCCATGATCCAGTCACGATGTGCCTAGGGCCCATTGTAGGCATAAATGATGAGGATAAGACATATAACAGAAGCACATGAGATGACTGTCTTCTGCGGTATGAAACAGAATCCACTGAACGATATGCTCCGAAACACTTCTACTTGGACCTGCATTGTAATAGGCTGTCAGCTGAACCACTGGCTGTTGCCGATTTTACTTCACCAAGCTGACAGCCCCCGACGTCCAATTTCATTGATGTTGTGTGGATGTCCAATACTTTGCCGTCATTCATCCACTTTGCATAGATCCTAACCAGGATCATAGCTAGAAGACGTAATCTTGAGAGTTACACCTCAGATTCACCTGCAGCCATTAAATACCCTTCCCACCTGCTCACATGCCCTCCAGGTCATCTAGTTAAGCTCATTTACACACAGTGGGGATAGTCATAATATTTTGGCTCTTCAATGTTCATAACATTGTTAATTAAAATATTACTTTGAATAATTATGTTTGCAAAAAATCACCTTTGTTCAAAAAGAGTACAATTTTCATTATTATTTTTTTTGGCAAGTATTCATTCTTTGTAAAGTTAAAAACTATAGTTATATAGCAGGGTGGTCCAGCATACAACCCGCCAACAGTGTTGTTAATCCGATGCTCCAGCAACTATTCAGACTGAAAAAAATCTAAAAAAAAAAAATTCCAGAAATCGAGAAAAAACATGTGAGCGATCCCTTTCCATATCACAGGTAAAAAATTATAATTAGGGTGGGGTTGTTTTTTTACGAAATTCGCTGGCCAACGAGATCCGTGAAAAATTTATAAATGGCCCACTGCCCAAAAAGTTTGGACAAGCCTGTTATATAGCCTGTGCTTAGTGACTGCAATTTCCTAAATTCGCCATTGATTTTGTCTGTTTATAGCGCTGTAGCAATTCAAAAATTATGGGGCAGGTGCTCATAGCTTGAAAAAAAATAATGTAGTGAGTGTTAGAGAAAATAACATGCTTTGGTATCTAATGGGGGCTTGGAACCCCCTTTCCTACATTGTTATCCCTTATTGACCGCTTTAGCAACTATTTTACAATTTGGTGTTGCACATAAGTTTGTTTGTTTGGCTTTTTTATGGCGCAAGAGCATCTGGGCTATACTGCGCCAAACATGGTAAAATCAAAGACTGTAGTACAGGGTTTGTCCCAAAAATTAGGATTTTTTTAAAATCATTTATTCAATATCAGTTTACAATCTTTTCAAAGTATTCTCCCCCTGCTTCGATGCACCGTTGCCAATGCTTCACCCAATCATTGAAGGCGCCTGGAAGTCGTCAACGGGAATCTCCTTCAGTGAGGTCGTCGCGGCTGCTTTTACCGCCTCCAGCGTCCCATGCCGAGTTCCTTTCAGGGTTCTTTTGATCCTTGGGAACAAAAAGAAATCTGCTGGTGCCAATCGGGGCTGTACGGCGGCTGGGGCAGCGTTGCCACACCCATTTTTGCCAGCAACTCGTAGACAATGAGCGCGGTGTGGGTTGACGCGTTGTCATGGTGCAAGATCCAATTGTCGCGAATTTCATTTCGGATGAACCCTGTTGGTTTACTTTAAAATTGTTGACTGTTTGGTGGCATGCTTGGAACACAATGAGCATTGCCTTGATTCGCGATTTGCTAGCATTCCTTGGTGTGCCACTTTATTCGGGATCGTACTGAAAAATCCACGTTTCGTCCCCTTGATCACTCTGTCCAAAAAACATGCAATTCCTTTCAACAAACGCTGCTCCTTCATCTTTCAGGACTTTTGGTTCACGCAGACTTTCATCATTTGAAGATCCTCCGTTAAAATGCGATGAACGATTGTTTTGGGTATTCCACACTCCTCTGCAATCACCCGAACACTTAATCGTCGGTCATTGTCCAAAACTTGACGCACTTTTTGCACCGAGTCGTCCGTTTGTGATGTCGACGGGCGTCCAGAGCGGTCGTCGTCGTTGACGGACTCCCGACCTTCCCGGAACCGCTTGTGCCACATGAAAGTTTGGCTTTTTTTCATCGCCCCGTCACCGTAGGCTTTCCGAAGCATTTCGAGTGTCTCCGCCCCGTTTTTACCCAGTTTCACACAAAATTTGATTGCATAACGCTGCTCCAAAAACTGGTCCATTTTTTGATCGACGAGGGTGCAGTAGATACCTCTGCGCGGAGCGTGACCCTGCCTCAACAACTGCCCGCAGGCGACTGATACCGGTCTCGTTTCCAAGCTCAGATCCCCCACCAACTTCTCCGCCCCGTCAGCCAGCGTTGCCAACTACAAAAAATCATTCCGGGAACTTCTGGGACAAACCCTGTAAAACCCAGTACTTTGTAAAAATTTAAAAACGTGCGTATGGTCATTTAAAATGTCAGGGCGCATAAGTAACAGTCGCCCATATTTTAGTGTGATTGACACTTATCTCAATATTTTGGGCTTCATGGGTTCCCTTTACTTCTAAATAGATTTAAGGAGGGGGAACCTGTTCCCTCCCTACTCCCTCACCTCGTATGAAAAAAAAAATATTTTTTCATTTCTTCTTTATAAAAATGTAAAAACCATTTTTACATACATAAATTTTAAAGAAAATTTATACTCTGAAATTATTATGAACTCAGGAATCGTCACCTCACTGTTCGCAACGAAACTCCGAATGCCCTGCTTTTAACTTGTGGAAAAATTTTTCTGTGGCATGTTGAATTTGTGTAAATAAAATATCGTAATATGCTTAAATAATTGTCAAATATGCCTGTACATACGAGCAACTTTTGCATAATTTTTTATGGGTTTTTCAATTTTAGCAAATTACTCAAAATTCAAAAATTGGAAAAAAAAATTTGTACTTTATGCTGTAGAAGTATTTCGCTATTCTTTCGTAGTTCGTCAACCATGTGAAAGTTTATTGACTAATAGAATGGAAATTGACAAAATATTTCATAAAAATTAAAACTAAATAGAAAGTGCAAATTTATATTATTGGAAATGTTTAACATATCATAATTGTCTTTTTAAGGAACGCCTTTCAAATTGGCGTTTCTTCCCCCAAATGCCACCAGCAGTGTTAAACTACTAGACCAAGGTATTATAAGATCCTTCAAGTGTCATTATAAAAAAGAAATGACTCAAAATCGTTAAAGAAATCGAATCCTCTTGTTCTTCCAAGTTCCGTTCTGTCAATTCCAATTCAAATCTATCACACATTTAGATACAATACATACAAAATCAAAAAAAGCTTGGAACACTGTTACGCCAAAAACGATCGCCGGCTGCTTCAAAGCTGGTAGCTTCAATATGTCAGTCACAAACAAACTATCGCATCGGTGGAGAAAATTCATACTGTTGCTGAAGACAAGATTTCTGCAATTACGTATTTCTTTTAATGGTAATCTGCAAACGTCAGTTGAAAAAGTCGACTCTGAAAATGTGGAATAAATTTAGGAGTAAAAAAAAATGCCATGTGCCAAGGGCGTAGAGATTGCGGACCCATCGTTAACCGCAGCCAATGCCCGATTAACTTTGCTCATTTTAAAACAAACGCTTGAGCAAGAGAAGTGACACACAAAATTACCTTAAATTTTGTTCTTTTACGAACACTGTGCCCTCCATACTCCCTCACCTCGTATGAAAAAAAAATTATTTTTTCATTTCTTCTTTATAAAAATGTAAAAACCATTTTTTATACATAAATTTGTAAAGAAAAAGTATGGAAAAACATAAAGGCTGAAATTATTAAGACTGCACTTAAATGTTTATTTCATAAATTCAGCGAAACCCCTCTTGATAGATACATCCTCAAATATAATCACCTGGTTTTTACTGTTCGATAAAAATTCCCCAGCAGGAAACTCCGCAAAAATGCCCTGCTTTTACGATTAACCTTTCTTTTGTGGAAAAATTTTTCTGGCTGACTAGTGTCCGCTGATGAGATTTTACTGTATAATAAAATATCAGCATGTCTTCACACCACTCCAATTGAAGGCCATGACTTAAATAATTGTCATAATGACTTCTGCCAAGAGTGGCACATGACGCTATCTATAAAGCAACTTTTGCCATAATTTTTTATGGAAGTTTTATCATATTTTCAGCAAAATTACTCAATAATTCAAAAATTGGAAAAATTTTTTTGTATCGCTGTATGCTTGTATGAAGTTGTATTTCGCTATGGGAGTTTCAGTATGTTCGTGCAACCGGAGGGTGTTAAGTTTATTGACTATATAGAAATGGAAGTCTGACAGTTAAATATGGACATAAAAATACAAAACGAGAATAGAATGCCTGCCGAAAATTTATCTTATTGGACAACTGTTTAACACGTACACTATTGATCTGGATTTAAGGAACGCCTTTCAAATTGGCGTTTCTTCCCCCAAATGCCACCAGCAGTGTTAAGCTACTAGACCAAGGTATTATAAGATCCTTCAAGTGTCATTATAAAAAAGAAATGACTCAAAATCGTTAAAGAAATCGAATCCTCTTGTTCTTCCAAGTTCCGTTCTGTCAATTCCAATTCAAATCTATCACACATTTAGATACAATACATACAAAATCAAAAAAAGCTTGGAACACTGTTACGCCAAAAACGATCGCCGGCTGCTTCAAAGCTGGTAGCTTCAATATGTCAGTCACAAACAAACTATCGCATCGGTGGAGAAAATTCATACTGTTGCTGAAGACAAGATTTCTGCAATTACGTATTTCTTTTAATGGTAATCTGCAAACGTCAGTTGAAAAAGTCGACTCTGAAAATGTGGAATAAATTTAGGAGTAAAAAAAAATGCCATGTGCCAAGGGCGTAGAGATTGCGGACCCATCGTTAACCGCAGCCAATGCCCGATTAACTTTGCTCATTTTAAAACAAACGCTTGAGCAAGAGAAGTGACACACAAAATTACCTTAAATTTTGTTCTTTTACGAACACTATTGAAAGGTTAGTTGCAGATTATGCTAAACGAACTATAAATTTTTAAGAAAGTTTGATTCTGGTATGTAGTTTTGCAATCACTGTACTTAGAAATCAATCTGCAATCAAATAAATTTTATAACCAGCCAAGAATGTTCAGCATATTTGAGAATTGAGCAGCTTTAATCACTTGTTTTGAATTATAAGTCATTATGTATTTGATTTCTTAAAAAGTCCTACTTTTGTTGTAAGTGTTGCTTATAGAAGTCAGCTGTTTAATGAAATAAAATTTGTTGAAACAGGAGTGATTTATTAAGCAATGAGCATGTAATAGTTGCTTTTCTTGACATTTATATACTTATATTCTGTTCTTAGATCTAAGAGACATTCTTTACTAACAGTGAAAATATTAGAGTTAGGGCCGGTCTGGGGAGAGATAGGTCTAATAAATTCAAGAATCTAACTAATAGGGACGAAACTTTAAAATCCCTATTTATCATTAAAATCCTATGGAAAGGTAAAATTCTCGGAAAGGCATCAAAATTGGAAAGTTCGAGAAAAATCCTGAAGCGACCGCTAAAATCTTGGTGAAATTGCTTTATTAAAAACTAATTAGGTACGAAACTCTAAAATTGCTAAAGAAGGTAAAGTAGAACAACCTTTTTCTTTCCTTTTCGTATTATCCATCGCGGGGCCTTCCCAATGTATACGTATATATGTCGATATTATTTATATTATATATATGTCGATATAATATATTGGTCGTAATATACAGCAGAACCTGCTTATAACAAACTTCCGTATAGCGAAATTCTGTGTATAGCAAAGTTTTTGTAAATCTCCATGGTCATTACATATGAAAGTGTTACTATATAACGAAATTTTTAACGACCAAAGCTAAAAGTTCAGTGATCACGTAAGCGGTATTGGGTTCCCTAATGCCGTGGGATTACAATACGCACAGTTAAAACCATCTATTTTTAAATGATTGAATGTTATTTATGAAAAAGTAACGTTTACTGAAAAACAGGATTTTAATTGTGGTATCATATTGCACTGCCCTGGTTCATGAATACACATCGTTTCCACATAGCGAATTTCCTATATAACGAATTTTTTCATGGATCCGTCCATTGTTATATGGAGGTCCTACTGTACTTATATTTATTCTTAAATTATTAATAATATCTACTATGGATTTCGTGCGGTTTTATGTTCAACATTGTTCGAGGTTTAGTTTTCTTGGCCACAGAGGTTCAGAATCTTCGGACAGCTGTAGGTTCGGGCACAAGATGACCTTTGCTGGCCTCGCGCCTTAAGTAAACAAACGAAGATTGGTGTTCTAAGTAAAGCTTTGCGCGGGCCTGTTCTGGAATGTCCAGACCCGCACAACGAGCCAAACCTGAAACGCGGGCCCGGACAGTTTTGGGACAGACCCGTGCAGGGCTCTGGTTCTAAGACAGTGTTTCTCAAGGTCTGTTCCGCGAAACCCTGGAGTACTGAAATAATCCTCCAGAGTTTCGCTATCGCTTCGTAAAATATCGCTGGAATTTTCAAGGAAACATGTAAATTCCGCATTATTTCCCTATGACACGAGATAACTAACTGAAACCAATACGCAGAAATGGTAGAAAAGTCTTACCTATCTTTTTATATTTATTTATTGCTTATTTTTGTATTTATATCCAACCAGTGATAAATAATGGCCCTTTAAAATCTTCTTAAATGTTATTCATAGAGGTGTTCTATGACTAGGCATGAAAAGGGTTCGGCAGCACAAAGAGTTTTGGGCACACTGTCCCAAGACTATCGTACACCACTATTGTGAGAATTACTTTCGTTCTCAACATTTCTCAGTAATTACAGTAGATGGTGCTAAATTCAATCACGACACACATTGGACGGATTTCTTTTTCATTGATTAACTTCCATTTTTCCACGTTCGGCTTTCCGAACTCCGTCGCAGAAACTATTCTTGAACGGATCCAGTCAAGGGCTCTGCTTCAAAGTTCCCTACGGAGCTAACCGAGCTTTTCTGAGGTCAAAAGCCTCAATTCCAACCATTTCTGCACTTCTTAAGAATCGGCTCTCTCTCGTACTGGGCAAGTTGGTGTACCTCGCACCAGACCACAACATCCATTGCGGACTTCCCACCAGGACCAGTACTTTCGTAACTGCCAATCATCTCCGTTTTAAAACTCTGCGGTTTAGCGCCATGCTTCCAGCCCACCATGAAATCACTGTCCCGTGGCTGTTGAACTACCAGGACCCCCCGGAAGGCTGATGTGGAGGTCCTGGTAGTTTAGCAACCACGGGACAGTGATTTCATGGTGGGCTGGAAGCATGGCGCATACCCATAGAGAACTTGGTGAGTCAGTCCATCCTAAAAGACACGGACTATGTCTCAATAGACAACCTTGCCTTGCCTCCGTTCTTCACCGACTGCTCCTTCTACATCGACAATAGATAATTTCCTGCACCGGATTCGTCAGCAACCTACAGCCTTGTGTCTCCAGTGCACCACGAGTTAAGATAAGACACTGAATTATATCCTCTTCACATGTTCTGCATATGAGTTTCTCTGCAGAGATCTCTTGCCTTAGCCTCGCTCTAACTCAGCCTACACATCTCTAGGATACGCTTAATCCGACTGTTAGTCCAAAGAAGCGGCGGATTCTGGTTGCTGCTTTACTTCCCTTCATCGTCGGCCTTGGCCGCCGCCTCTGATCCTTTATTTCTGCCGCTCAGACGTCTCGTACATAGTACGCTCTGTCTGGGAAGACAACGCCGCCTATGGCGGCCACCTTTCTCTTTACCTGCCTAATAACAACTTTTATTTTTTGTTCGACTTTCATTTGCTTATTTTTTTTTTAGCTTCATATTCAGGCGCAGGTTTGAGGGGTACTATCAAAGTCGACATTAGTTATTAGGCAAAAACAGGTGGGAATCGTAACCCCCTAGTTGATGAAAATATTGCATTGGTTCTTCAGAACTTCCATATTAGGAGATGAAATTCAGCAATGTAGATTCTCAGCTCAGTCATATTCTCCCACTTTCGATATCCTGGTTGACTTAATTCGTGAAGACACTATTGAGCAAAGAAGTCTGACGGAAATTAAAATTAAAGGAAGGTGTTACGATACAGGAAGAGACATGAATAAATTATTCGGGGATTAATAACAAGAACTGTTTTTGGAGGCTCGATCATCGGCTACCCCAAGGCCTTACAAATCGGAAGACGTGATTAGTGGTATAATAAAAATTAACTCGGCCTTAGACGACCGCCTAGATTCACCTACTGCTAAAGATGGCCCTGGCCATGATGGTAGATATTTGGCAATATTAATAAAAAAGAACTACAGTGTGTGATATTTATACCACACACAGACGGATGTAGGTCATATGGCAACCGGCGCGAGCCCAAAATTTGGCGCCCCCTCACCTCTAAATATTAATTATTTTTAAAGTAATTCCTTTTTGTGGTGCAGTTTTTTTTTTCTCTCTCTCTCTCTCTTGAGGGACCTTCTCGATAGGTCATTGAACCTTATTACAATAAATACTTAATATTACAAGACAAAAAGTCTCACTAACAATTAAAATTTTCCTATAACATGTAACTAAACTACAAGTACTTTTTCTGATGAGCCAAAAATTAAATTGTTTTAATATAAAAATTAAAGCCTTACATGAGTTTCAATAATCTGGAATGTCCTTTATACAGTACGATAATTTATTTTACCTTGCGTTGAACTGTAACTTTCGTAGAATATTTTAACAATTTTTTACTTGTTCGTTTATTTTCAGCTATTTTTTATATAGCTATTTTATCAGTCGTAAAAGCAAAGTCAAGAAATTTTTTCAAATCAAGAAATGTATAGAAATAGTCAAGGAATTGGGTTTCTTAATTTCAGTAGACACCCTGGTACAATCGAACTTCATTGGTGTGTATTATTTTTAACATAAACTGTTCCTTGAATCTCCATTACATTTCATAGTACTAATACGTTCCCCCATCCCTTCCGTATAACGTGAACAGATTTGGTGTAACTGTGAGTATGCACGTTAACGAGGTTTGACTGTATTGTATTAAGACTAATCGGACGTATTCTTCCAGTCTACCGCTGTCTAGACCAGTCTCTTATCGAAACGAGAATTCACGTTTATCGATCAATGCGTTTCGCATTCCAGGAATGCCGGAAGAATAGATTACGTCATCATATCGATCTTTGGCACTTACGTCCTCTTCTTTTCTAAACGAATCGTTTTAGGACAGATTCTGCAAATTTACGTCAGTCGAGCACTGATTGTCTTGCTGAATTGTTTATTCTTTCGAACACACGTACTGATATTTGCATTTAATTAACTAATCAATTTATTGGTTGATTAGTTGCTTGATTATCTACACACACACGAAGGACCCTGTATTGGTTATTGGCCTGCCTGGTGCAAAAGCAACATCACCGTCCTTATTAATATTATTTAATTAAGAATTTGATATACAGCAAAATCTCTCTTAATGACGACCTTTATTCAGAGACTACCTACCTTAACGACCACTTTTTCTGTAAACAGATTCCCTCCCTCATAAATTCAATACTAAATTTACCTCCTTTCAAAGATCATCGAAAACTATCTTCCCTCTAATAACGACAACAGTCTCGGATACTGATGATAGAGGAATTTAATTTCCTATGTATACTCTTACCTTGACGGGAAGATAAGTGCAGTAGAAGCTCTTTAATCCGTCATTCCTTGGTTCGGCACATTCTGTAATTCAGCACCGATCGAGCCGTTCGCGTTCAGATTTTTTTGAGTGGATTCAGGCGTTTGTTGACCTTTCAACACATCGTTTTCGGTTTTCTATCGGGCTACATTTATCACGTTTGCATAATATTACATGCAACTGTGTATGTACTGTGCACCGTACTGTAAAATGTTCTCGAAGCCCGGCACGACTTCTTCAAATTCTAATGAAACTAATAACATGTGACGTAAACATGTGACTATCAATATACAGCAAAAACTAGAGATAAATAATCGTCTAAAAAAAAAAGGCAAAAACAGAAACATTATAATGCGTGCTTTCAGTATTGGTTCTTCAACAATTATGGCATAAAAACAAAAAGGACTTAAGAAGTTTGCTGCTCAAGGTGTAAGAGCAAAAACTCCAGAATCAAGACACGCATTGAATATAGAAAGTGCTTGTGTGTTTTCCGATGGTTGGCTTCAGAAATTTAAAATTCGACACGTAATCCTGTGGCTGGAGAGAGCACATCAGCCGATGTAAACACCGCTGAAGGATGTAAGGACACTTTTAGCAGCAGGTATTTTGTACGGTGGGAAGTAATCCGTTGTCAAGTTTACAATGCCGATGGAACCGGCCTTTTACGGTATTGTTTGCCGAAGTCTATTCTGGCAGGTAGGGATGAAAAATATACTAAGGGATTCAAGAAAAATAAAGACAGATTGACTGTTTGGTTGTATGCAAATGCTTGTGGCAACCATCAGCTTACACCTGTCGTAATTGGAAAATGTATAAAACCTAGCACTTTAAAAGGAGTCTTACACTTACCCGTGCATTATGATGCGCAGAGGAATTCATGGATGACGGCAGATTTGTTTAAGGACCAATCATTTGTCATGTCCCATCATTTTGTACCACAAGTAAAGGAAAACTTTAAGAAACGTAGAATGCCAAAAGATAGCAGAGCGCTTTTGTTGTTAGATAATTGTACCGGCACTGCTCCTGACCCCAAGCTAATTACGGCTCTGTACTTAAGTGAATTAAAAATCAAGAAATTAATGCAAAAGCAAATGTTTTACTAATTATCAAAATATATAAAAGAGCACACAATATTAGGTGCAAAAAATTTCAGACACTTACATTAAAAGATACAATATATAAGATAATAATCATTGAGCTCAGAAAGCGTCCGGGTAAGGGAAAATGTAAATTTAGAAAATGACTTTGAAAAAGCAATTAAAATTATGTTTTACGGTGAAAAGAAGCGTTACTCTTTCCATTACGACAGCAATTTGTAAACGCACACCACGGAATTAAAACAGTTGCAAAATAAACAAAGAAGTAATGAATAATACTAACAAATAATGTATAAAATAAGCAACAAAAGACACTAACAAATATTAATTTTTAATTATCTCGAGATAATACCATTTTTCTAGTTACGAGGATACAAGGCGATTTTATGGGGGGGCGCATCGGGGCCCGGCAAGAGGGCCTCGCGCAAACTTATCACAATTTTAAGGAACTGAAGCAACCAATTGTAAACTGGAAAATAAAATATTGTGTTTATGTATTGTTTATCAGCGGCATAACAAGGTGTCTGTGCTTAAAATTACCATAAAAGTATGTATTTCTTTATCCGTTTATGATAATAATGAAAAGAGGTTGATGGTGAATGTATGTCCGTCCCTCATGTAACCCGTTGTCTCGGTTGAATTCTTGTTCTATTGTGCGATGGGACCATGTTTCCGAGGTAAATATATAAACCAAGCCTTAAACTACGGATTGACCCAAGCATGGTAGAAGAGCCTAGAGATTATCTAAAAATTAGCAATCGGTTTCAAGAAGGGAAATATGCTTATAATAATGAAAAGAGGTATTTCGGGATATGAAATTCGAGCAGTCTTTCCAATTGGCCCGAACATGTGTCTGCGGGAACTCTTGGCAAATCAACATGCTCTCCCACAGCGGGGCCTTCAAATTAAAACTATCTAAATTAGCAATTTTAAGAAATAGCAGCTGTCAGTGCCGTGTGTCGTGTTTATATATATCACATACACTGTTAAAAATTTTCCGCATTAATTTTTACAAAAAATGGTGAAAATGCCGGAATTTCACCAAAATTTGGTACACTTGAAAATTCAAAAGTACCACTTATTGGTGAAAGTATGGTATTTTTTAAAAGATGGTTAAACACCGAACCACATTTTCGTTCCACCTCCTAGCCAATCACTTGAGGCGAGAGAAGTCACGTGTGGCAAACAACTCTATTCGTTGTGATCCTTCATTGATATGCGCAAGCTTTTTTACGTGCCAAGACCTCTCCAATCATCCAACGAGCTAAGATCATTCCAATGTTTTAGTTTATGCTATGTATATCCCTAATTTTTGATAAATTACAATGATTTATGTGATGTTTTATCTCACTAATAGCTAACACGCTTATATTAGGCATAATACAAAACCTTTGCAATTTCACTTGGTTGCTATCGTTCTGTAATTAATGTGTACTCTCTGTATATGAAATGGGGTAGATGTGGCTTCAATAGCAGCCGAGATAAGTAATGGGGGCTCCGAAAACCTTCGATACGCCCCTGATTGGTAGCATGTGAAAGGCAGGTTTTTATATTGTTATACAGTGTCCGGGAAATTTTGGCCATATTTGGTTCAACCTACAACAGTATATTTGGTTCAAGCTGGAACCATGAATTTGGTTCAATGTTGCCTTATTCGTTATTGAAAGTATATCCATATTTTGGTTCAACCTCCGGCCAAGTATTGGTAACATAGCTGGAGCAAAAATGTGGTGAAACGTAGTTCTTAACAATGGATGAAGCTGGAAAATCACCATATTTTGGTTCAACCCTGAACTATTATTTTTAACAGTATAGTTTAATAATGGGATTCATACTGTTTTCGAGGAAGGGAACCTCTGAGTAAGCACCGTCGCAACAATGGCATAGTTCAGAGGTGGTCTTACTATAAAGGAAATTCCTTTCGCGAAAGAATTTAGTTTCGGGGCGGGGGGGCATAAGCGTAGGCAGAAAGTTCATAAGGGGGTTTATAGGCTCAATGGGAAGGGTTACAGAGCTACAACTCATATATTCCTATGTTAAATATACAAAATTTCATTGCAATGGGGGTTACAACCCCCCCCCCTGGCTACGCCTATGAGGGAGGGGCACGGACTTGTTGTCCAGAGAGTATTTCACCTTGAAACAACCGAAAACAATTTGATGGTAATACTAAAGTAAAAGCTGTGCACGGCTATTTTCCATACATTGGGGGAAAAAAAGGCCTAGAGAAAGATTTTTAGAAACGTCGTGAGCTGAAATAAGCTTATTTCAGTTTGTAGACAGTATGTTTCGTAAAACTTTCTATTTTTAGTAAGACTCGTAAAAAAATCAAGCTGAAAAATATGTTCGTACCCCTATACGAGGGAGAGACCATTACGGATTGCGCTCCCTGTTTAGGAAAAACTAAAGTTGTCTTTCAACTGGGTTCATATTGTCTCCTCTTCTAAGAAATTTATAGATCATCATTTTATATAATGACTAAGAGATAAAATACTTCGTTTTTGCGGAATATTATTATAAGAAGGGAGCAACATAAATATATAATATAATGATGATAATTTAATAATAATTTTTATTCAACCCGATATACAATATTTCGTGATACATAGCTTGAGCAGTATAAAAATTATAGAAATGTAAGAGAAGATCTATATTAAATTATTTTAAGTTTTGAGGTTAGAAATGGAAGAGAATATAAAGCCGAAGCTTGTTACGAGATTCTCTTCCACACTTTGGTAGAAATAGCCCACTTCGATAGAAATAGCAAGGAAATATCTTGCGAATTTTATAAGTTTAATTATTTTCCTTAGAAATAAAGGAAGAAATTTACCTACTGGTAAATGATCACCCAAGCTTTCGGACGCGTTAGCACTCCTTCATCAGCAGTAACATAACCAACCTTTTCTATGTAAATCATGCTGTTTATATGGCCCTTGCAGGAGAATGTATAATTTTAAAAAATACATATAGCCATTTTTAGGAAACCTCTACTTTCGTATGTAAATCATGCTGTTTATAGAAGGAAGATAGCCAGGAAATGTCTTCAAAAATGTGACATTTTGTTAAATTTCCGGCCGAAGAGATGTTGCGGGCAGTGTCAAACACGCATCATTTTTAAGTGGAGCAAAATTCCTTCTGTGCACATGCTGCTTAAATTTCATTCAGGTTACGTGTGATAACTGTGCGTTTTTCTGTAAGCATTTTTGGCACAATTTCAGTTCGCTGGTAAGAGCATTGAGGTCCAGCACTCTGTCCGACGCTTAAAAAAAATGTTGATGAATTTAATCTCCTTAAGTTTAAAAAGCACTGCCCCAAAATAATGTTTTACATATAAGTAACTCAGTTGGTAAGCTTCACCACCCGCCTAAAAAAAATTTTTTTTTTTTTTTATAAGCTGGCGTCTCTTCAGGTTTAAAAAGTACTTCCCTAAAAATATGTTTTAAATACGAGTGGCACCTAGGGTTCATTTTTAACTGTGGAAAATTTAAAAAATCTGACGAGGCTATAAATTTTCCCAATGTATTTTAATTAACCTTTACATAGACCAACTTCATTTTGGAGCCCTCGAAAAGGAGTTAAAGTGATAAATTTGGCATAAATTGCCGCCTTCCAGCCTCTATAAATAAAGGAATATTTGTAAAAAAACGCTTATCATATTCTGTGTAAAGTGTATATTTAAGTTATTACTTTGTATATTTGTTTAATTTATATTTTGACTTAATAATGTTTTATAAATGCGGATTCTCTTTAATAAAAAAAAATGTTTACGTAACAGCTAAGATACGTGTTGACATTGGATTTATTTAAATAAAACTGGTTGAACCATTTTCCCATAAAGCAAATATCAAAATGTGCATGCAAAAAAACGTACACTAAGCAAACTAAATATGTATTATGTTTAAAAGGGTATGTGAAGGGGTACGACGTAAAAGTGGGGGCTCAAGTGTTCGAAAGCCACTGAACTTTAAAAAATTACGGTATTTTATCTAGAAGAAAAAAAAATATATTTTTCTGTAATTTGCTTCATTTTAGCATTGTGGTTGAATGAAATTTGAATTAGAATTAAATCCCTCCAAAAATGTTATCCGATCTTCATTAATTTTTCAAATCTGCGTCTATGGTTACTACTTATTTATAACAAAAAGGAGAAGGGTTCAAGTATTACGTAAGCACCTTGGGGGGGGGGGTGATGTTATTTTCCTATGTTAATTCTTGCTTACTGGTGGAGGAGGGGGTCTTTGATGCAATTGAAAATATATTACATAGAATTTCTGTGATAAAAATACTTTCCTAATATTTAATTCCAAAATAATTCCTTCTTTTTATTTTAATTGCAGAAAATCTACAATGAAAACAGTTGATTGCATGTCAACACATTCATTTTGTGATCTACCATACCCCCATTCTCTGATAACGTATACAAATTAACACTAATATAATTAAAAATTGTACCTTTATTTTTCAAGCTGTGATAAAAAAAAAAAAAAGGTGGAAACTCTACAATAAAAGAACAGGGCAGCTGATTATGTCCCTCACGTTGCGTGGTGGTGGTGATGGGATTGAGGTGAGAGACCCCGACACAAAATATGAATATCATGAAAGGGCGCAATAATTAACTTGCCTCCACCGTTAGTCCCTCATTCACAGTCTATAAAAAAGATATAAGCAGCGAATTATGTGGAAATGCCTACTATTTTGTTTGAAGGCTTGTTAAGAAATGAAAGGCGAAACAATATTATAAACTTTTCATCACGTTTTATCTTCAAGGTTCGTCGTAAACTGAATTAATGCTAAAGGTTTCATCAAATATTAAGAAAGTTGTTAAAGGAATTCTTTGTACGTTTTTCAACTTTCTGGGATTCATTCTATTTTCTTAATTACGAGGCCCGTGAGTCAGATCGAAACGTAAAGAACTACACGAAAAGAATATATATCCAAGGGCCAAATTTATTATAAAGGGTCAATCTCTGATGTAAAATTTCGCCGATCCTCAAAAAACTACCTAAAATTTTATGAAACCATTTTGTCATCCACTCAGAAATATCGTTATTTTATAATAATGTAGATGGGTGTCACGAAATATGTTTTGAATGACTCTTCTAAACACTGCTGGCTATATTCACACACAAAGTAAAACTGCTCATAACGGAAATATTGGCGCCGTTCGTATTCATATTTTAGCTTGCCACATCGTTCTATACTAATCAAGAATAATAATAGTTGCTTTGTAGTTTGCTTTAATTAGCTTGATTAAATTGTTAATCGTTAATTTTGTGTTCATTTTAAGACGTGGTCATTCCCCTCTTTAACAGATGAATTTACACATATTCTATTGCGGCACTTATCTAGCAGTGTTACAGTTTAGAGCAAAATATTATAATTAATTGGTTTAATTGTATAAATCAATTTGACGTCTGTCTGCTATTGATAGTCAGCATAAATTGCTCACTATTTAATTCAGTACCGTGACCATAATCGCTATAAAATGAGAATTATATAAATTATTATCAGCCCTTTAGTTTATTATAATGCTCATTATACATTTGTAAGTTTTCAGTGCAGATAGTTATTCATAGTTTGCTTAAATATAGTCTCTGAACTAATTAGAACCTGGTAACTAAAATCTTTACATGTATGCACACATAACATAAATTTCTCTTTCGAGGAAATTTCAATTAATCGGCACTGTTCGTTTTAGATGAAAAAAGTTCGGATTAACGAGACTTTATTGTATCAAAACGAATTTTAAACCCATGTCGAACTCCGCCCTCGAGTTGCATAACATTAGTCAAATTTATTCAGCCACGCCAGTACGTTTTAAGAAAATAAATAGATAAGAAACTCCTCACAATGATTTCTTTTCTAAACGTTTAAATGAAAACCGATTTTGAAATTGAGAATTTTATAATTTATACACTTACATAAATATAAAATTACTCACTAATATATATGATAAAATATATGTACTTAATTTACAATCGCTATACATTCTGCTTTTTATCGATGATGTAATCTTTGCCAGTTTTTTATTCTTGTTTTAATTAGCTAAAAATAGTGTTCTGATTTACAAAAGTAGACCTGCCGGCGAAACCCAATCAAAATACAATAATTTTTAAAGCAACTGATTAAAATGTAAATTCTGCCAAGAGATTCTTTTCTTTAAGAAATGGAACAAAACAGTTTACCCATAAATTCTTCAAAGGTGCTCAGTGTGATTGAAAAATGTCAAACCTTGAGTAAAGAATGTTATAATTCGAGTATTGCCATCTCGAAAGTGTTCGAAAAAAAGGCTAGCACTGCTTTAAATAATTAATTACATGTATTTAATATTATTACCCGTCTCAAGGTTAGCATAATAATAGTCAAAGGGGCGAGTTTCTCGTGTGGGGAGGGTTAATTGCTAATAAATGTAACAGTAGTTTTAGCGAGTCAGCCATATTTGGGTTATGAAAGGTAAAAAGTTTAAACAGTAATGTTTTTTTAATATATAATTATAATAGAGCCACTTTTAATAGGGGTGGGGGTAAGTATGTATTTATTATATATAGTGATCAGAATGTGTATTATCCTTCGCCAGGATATTTCAAAAGTGTGGGAAACTCTATTAGATTTTATCTTAAGGTGAGCTGGACTAAGTTACAAAGAAAGAGAATTAGACGTAACCATAAGCCCTGCGGTGGCGCAGTGTGGTAACGCCCAGTGCGCCGTTCAACTCCCAACAGTGCAAAGAACGCTTACTCAGAGATCTCATAAAGATCGCACTGGGGTTTGGTTTTCTAGGCTTTAAGGGATTCTCTTTGGATTCCTCGGAAAACAGTAGGTCCCGGCGCAGCATGACCATTGTAGTCCTTGAGCCGTAAAACCACAAAAGCAATCATAAAATTCCAAAACTGATGTAAAGGACATTATTTTGCGTCTTTTTGAAGTAAGGTAATATTTTCGGCTCTAAGCATAAAAACAAAACCACTAGATGTGCATAAATGGGCACGATCAAACGTAACCGGGAAGAAGGGACTTAAAATTACTAAATGCATTTTATTAATTTATTTAATAACATCAAAAGTACTGTGCCCGCCAAAAGATAGCTTTAAGGGGACGTAGAGAAATCGATAGTGACAATTTTGATCACTCATAAACCAGCAATTTACAGAATTTAAAGAATTTTTGAATAATGAAAATTTTAAATATTGTTCGGCCAAATATGCTTTAAAAAATCCAAAATGTCATGTTAAATCCGAGAAGTAGTAAATACGGTACGAGATGAGGAGTGAAAATGACAGTGTTATCTTCACGAAGCAGAAAATATATTTCGTAATTAAAATCCTATTATTAAATAATTTCATTTAATAATCATGCATTTCCTCAATTAGGAAATTAAAAACCACATTTCTTTTTCTATAGCTATTTTTTCTTGTTACCATGATTACCCAAAATTCTATATTTCTTCTTAAAAATATTAGCCTGGGTGTTTTTTTTTATGACGTCACAGAAATATATGAACCCTTCTATATCGATGGTCATGGTATCGTCAGAATAAACACGATCAGTTTACAATTTGATGGCACTTAAAAATACCCTGAATAACATAGCAAACAACTGGGATTACAGCGCCGCCTCCGGCGGCCATCCTTCCCAATGAAACCCCGTGCACAATCCTCCTCCTCCTCCACATAGCAAACAAGCCTCCTAGAAAATGTGCTCTAATACATAAGTACCAACACATATGAGGCGAAGCGATACCATTTAAAATAATCTACTTTATTTTTAACATTTTTTTTGAAACATTTCTTTGATCCTTTTTTCGTTTTCTTTAAAAATAATTTCTCTTTTCAATATTTAGTTTTTACTCTTCAAACGCTGTAATGTAAATTATTTAAATTTGTAAAAAAAAAAAAAGAAAAAGAAAAAAATTACAAAAGAACACATCTGTTGACTACTGAACCACATCGGGACCGTAGTTTTTGTTTTTGAGATCCGAGAAGATGCGTGCCTTTGATTCTCACGTTTCCTGTCGTTAATTTCACTTTCGTCTTGTCTTGGTCAGTTGATTCTAGAGGCAGCGGTGAAAGAGGATCTGTAGTTCCTTTGTTGTTTTGATCGATTTCTTGTGTTGTCTGTCTTTTAAGGCTCCTGTCCAAATTCCATCTATTTATTCATTCCCTTACACGCCTCTGATGATGACTTCAATATGAAGTAATCAGCTGTTTAACCATCGGTTTTCACAGGTTATTAGTATCTGCATTGTTTTTGTTTTTTCTTGTTGCGGATCGCAGGGTTTCTTTGATTCGATTTGTTTACCGTCGGACCTGCGTCATTAACACCAGCAAATTTTTCGCGGGACAGCGATATTAGTACCGGAAGATTTTGTAGAGGAAAATGACTGCTGTTAGCGAAGGGAACGGGTTGAATTACTGTTCCTATTTAGGACTCGCAGCACAACAAGTGACCAAGAAATTAGACGATACCGAGGCCGATGTCGATATTCTCTCCTGTGAAGAGCCGAATCATTCTAACCGTGTCCCAGCTGACCGAGGACATAACGAGGTGACTGAGGACTCGACTCCCGTTTTAGATATAACAATCAATAACGTTGTTTGTAGTTTTAATCTCCGATGCCATCTGAATCTCAAACAGATAGCTCTCAATGGTTGCAATGTCGAATATAGAAGAGAGAATGGGGTAAGTCTTTGTCTTATATATTGTTTTTATATTTTAATTATCCGCTAACATTAGCTACCGAGCTGTAGTTTTGCAATTTGAAAGTCCGTTTGCGGCGTTAATTGTAAGTGGATTGAAAGTTTGGTGGTCTGAGTTTTTAATTAATTAATATTTTAATGTAATTTTACCTATGTCTTTTATCTGTGTTGCTGTGTAAAGATATTGTTATGGGCTGAACATGGTATACTATTTCTGTCCGAGGTTGAGAGCATATTGTTATAAACAGGTTACACTGTACATATAAACATGCAATATCTGTTGTAAGTGAAGTATATGACCACTCGGAACATATTTTTATAAGTTGCAGAAATTTCATATTCTGTTTCACTAGTTTTACATGTAAGGGCATAGCTGGGGGGGGGAAGTAAGGTTAATTCATTGGTTTAGTTTCACATTATCTGGGCTACAGATATTTAAAATAGTCCATAAAAATGTTCTTGTGTATATGGGTGGGGGTTAGAGCACCTCTCACAATCATGTACAGATAGGGATGTAACCGAATATTCAGCTAGCGGGGTTGAATACCGAATATTTTATAACCAAATATCAATTTCTCTTTAAAATTCACTATGCATATTAATAAAATATATTTGTCATGTTTTAATTTGAGAATAAAATTAAATGCATTTGTTTTTTAAATTTTATGTGACCAAGTATTCGGCCTTGAAGCAAGCTGAATACTTGGCTATATAAAAATTAATAAACAATTAAGATATTAATAAATAAAATAAATGTAATTTAATTTTGTTCTCAAATGAAAATATGACAAATACGTTTTGTTTATATTCATAGTGCATTTTAAAGAGAAATTGATATTTGGTTACAGAATAATTAGTATTCGTCCTCGCTAACCGAGTATTCGGTTGCATTCCTACTTACAGATGGTTCTTGCACAGTTTCCAAGCTTAAAATTAGCTTATGTACAAAATGTTATCTTTAGTTGAAAGAAGTCTTGTATTAAATGTGGCGAACCGTAAGAGATAATAACACTCTGTGTCCTACCTTCCTGCAAATGGAAATTTTCTCCAAAAAAATTCTGAGATCTGAATTATGAGAAAGTGTCAAGAAACTTGTCAGTATACTGAATTAGTATAGTGTGGAATTGTAAAACAGGAATGAGAGTAATTTACAAGAATTCAATTCAATTTCCTTTATTAAGACCATATACAAAATAAATATTTTAAAGAATAATACCACCAATAGAAAATATATGGTCTTAATAGCAGATCAGGAAAAAACTGTAAATACAGTTTGAAGAGTCCCGATCCTGCATTATACACACACACAAAGAAAATGGATAGTGCCGAACACGAACCAGAAATAACAAATAATTCCACAACAAAATTATCAGTAGGTATAAGAAATAGGCAAGAAAATTTCCAACAAAAACTAAATTGATCATTTTGTAAAAAATAGCAATATTCACAGCTTAAACACAGAAGATTTATATTACACCAAAGTGGTAGTAGTAGTCTACGATACCACCAACACAGATCAAGGGGAAATCCTCTAATAAGAGAAAATGACCAGATAGTACATGACAAACATATAAAAATTCATACAAGTATAATTCTAATGTAATAATCCTAACATATAATAACACACATCCAAATTTAATTCCGCCATCTAATTATTCAAATAAGGAAATTTTTACAATACATTAGATACAGATGATCACTTCAATAAATCATATTAGGTCTCACAATCCATAATCTCACCTCCATGATGATGATCATAATGATCATCATCATGGATCACTCAAATGATCATTATAATCACACCCAGGACATCTCTACGTAGAAAAAATAAAATAATAATGAATAATAAAATTGTAGTTGTGAAATTTCCTGTGATACTAGAGTATAGATTCCTAAGTGTGCCAACTCTAAGTGCGCCAACTTATGGTTGATTTTCAACCCGGGCGGCCTGGCATGGATTCCTTTTTGGTGCCTCCCTCCCCTGGCGGAAACGGGAGATTTTCACAGATGCATAGTGAGTCATATATCGTATAAAAGTGGCCAAAAGTCTCTAAAAATTTCTCTAAAAATGTCTCTAAAAAATTCTTTAAACGTATCTCTTTTTAAAGAGATTTTTTACTATTGGGTCCATTAAAAAAATTTTAACTTGACTTCAGTTTGGCTCCCCCATCCAAACGGGGCCCCGGGCAGCCCTTAACACTAGAACCGCAGCTACGGTCAAATTGATAGCTTGTGAAGTTTGAAATTAAGAGGAAGGTAATTATAAAAAAGGTGGTCTTAAAAAAACCCTTATCTTTCACGAGACCTAATATAAACCACATGCACGATAATTGCAACTAATGAGAGGTGTTGTGATAATCGATGTTAAATAACAACTTTGAAAAATTGCGCATAGTTATTACTTGCTTGTCATTGTGGAACTTATTTTAACTTCTGTCCCAGTCTACTTAACTGATCATAACAGTTTAAATTTTCCTTTTGCATTTTTTTTTGTAATTATGACTGATTTGGTATCTAGTTGAATATTATGTCGCAATGATGGGGACTAACGTAAGTGTTGAAGAAGCTGTTAAATTAATGCAAGGAATTTCAGAAAATGAATCAGATGACAATCACTCTAGAATATTGGATTCAGTTGGAGATATTGATTACAATCTTTCATTATCAAATGAAAGTTTATTATTCAAAAGCGACGAAGGAATTCCATTATCTTCAATTCTGCTAGAGAAACAACACTCCTCCCAGGAAGTAATTCAAGGAACAAATAGGACATGTGAACGAACAAAAGATGGATTTTTGTGGGAAATTTCCACGGCAAGCAGCAACTCAACTGTAAGAAGAGTATTACAAAATATTTTACTAGACACAGCAAGCCCAAAACCAATATAAAACATAGTGCATGCAAAACAAAAAGTATTGAATTAGAAGATTTTTCGAATTGCACATGGGATCAACCTATAGTTCGTGAAGCCATTTCACAAAATCGATTTAGAGAAATATTTCTACAAAATGTGACATGAACGTTTCAGATCAAATGGCAAAAAATATTTTGTGAAGGTAGCGTTCAGATACTGGCCCGTTCAAGTGTTTTAGAATATGTTAGACTTTGCAGCCTTAAATCCAAGGATTGTCTTTCAAGCAGTAACACATGAAAAAATCAGTAGAGGAAGCTTCATTCAACTGCTTGTTGAAGATCTACGAAGAGGACGATCATTAATGCGGCCATCGACTAGTTGCATGGTAATAAGGAGCTAGAATGAAGAACTAATAAAGAGTAGCCGTACTGTCCAAAGCTGTCCGAAACCTCCTTATGTTAAAATGTGAAAAAATAAACACTAATATAATCATATGCAAAAACTTTGAAATTGAAAAATGTATATATATACACTTAATGTTGATTTTATATTACTTTCAACATATGAATTCAGAATGCATCATGTTTTTATTCGATTTTTCATATATACAGCCATTGATGACAACGACTGATACATTTAAAGAAATAGAATTTGTGTTAAGTTGAATATTGGGTTTATTTTCGATTTTATTTCATACAAGTTTTAGATTTGTACTATAAAAAATGGAAAGTAACACGGAAGTGATACATGAAAATGGGAAAAAAAAGAAATTGCGAACACTACAGAAATAAGTATGTAGTATAAGAGAAATATTAATACTCTACTGAAATCAGTCCCCTGAACGTTTGGTAACACATAACCAGTTTGGCTACTGTGTTTGTGCCGAAGTGGTTTGTGTTTGTGCCATGGTTTGTGTTTGTGCCACAGTTTGTACCACAGTGGTCAATCACATGTCAATGAAAATGATTTAGAGTCCTCATCATTGTATGAGAGCTGGTCTGAAAGAAGCTTTGAATTGGATGAGCATGTTTTACACTATGAGCAGGAGAGTGAGGATGATTTTATTGGTGATCATTTAGTGTATGACATTCAGGATGAAGAGGAAGAAGCAATTTTGAGAGCCGTTGATGAAAATCTTCGTAAGTTCAGTGACCATATGACCCTTGAAGATGACTTTCGGACTTTACCTGATGATGAGTTTAGCTTAGAGTTGGATCAGACTGATGCCCATATTCCTCCTCTTGACAGTGAACCTTATTCAGCCACTCCTGAATTTGGTGTTTTTGACCCAAGTTTAGACGAGTATGGTCAATATGAATATGAAGATGGTGGCAAACTTGAAAGTTTTGTTTCCGCCTCCGAAGGCAGTACTACACAATCTAAAGACTTGTTTTCAGCAGAAGATAAAGAAGAACACACTGAAAGCATTGATGACATTTACATGAAGGATAGTCAAAACTTCTTCACTGAAATGACAGAGGAATCATATATTGCAAAAGACGAATATTCCCCCAGTCTTCAGATTGAAGACGAAATTGCTGAAACCAAGTCATTAGTTTTGGGAAAGTCTTCGGAAGCAGCTGAAATGGGTATTTTTATTGCTAGACCAGTTAATGTTATAGAAGAGACTTCAGAAGAAAATATTGTTATAGGTAATGAAATTAATATAAACAAAGAAACCTCAGATCATACAGAAGAAAGGCTAATTACTGACCAAAGGTGTGAAGATTTTAGTGAAAAATCAGAAAAAAGTGTTCTTGATAGTTCTGAACATCTGAAATCTGATGTAAGCAGTGAAAATGCATCTATTCATGTTGAGGAAGCAGCTAATGCTCAAGCATCTTCAGAAGATACTGCACTTGCTTTTACTTTGGGTTCAAAAAAGCAGATTCACGAATTGTCGGCTGATGAAAGTGTTACAATTCCAGTTCAGTCTGATGTATCAACACCCATTCCTGTTGAGCAAGCAACTAAAATACAAGCATCTTCGGAAGATACTGCACTTGCTTTTACTTTGGATTCGAAAAAGCAAATTCACAAATTGCCGGTTGATGAAACTATTACAATTCCAGTTCAATCTGATGTATTAGCACCCATTCCTGTTGAGCAAACAACTAAAATGGAAGCGTCTCTGGAAGATACTGAACTCACCTGTACTTTGAATTTGAAAGAACAGATGCATGAATTGCCAGCTGATGAAAATGTTACAATTTCAGTACGATCTGATGTATCAGCACCCATTCCTGTTGAGAAAGCGGCTAAAATACAAGCATCTCCAGAAGACACCGAACTTGCTTTTACTTTGAGTTCAAAAAAGCAGAGCCATGAACTAACAGCGGATGAAACTGTTACAATTCCAGTTCAGTCTGATGTATCAGCACCTATTCATGTTGAAGAAGAAGCTAAAGCTCAAGCACCTTCAGAAGACGTTGAGCTTGCTTTTACAACAGTTTCTGAGTTTTGAATATATTGCTCCGAAGTTGGAAAATATTCTTTTAATCAATGCAGAACTTGCAGGCCATGAAAGTAAGAAAACAATGTTTTGTACAGTCTTCCGAAAACCCTTCTATTTCTAGAATTTTTCCTGCTGCTGTCCACAATGTGACTGGATGCACTTTTTCCAAAAGCAGTGAGGTAGGAGGAAAAGACACAGATTCAGCTTTATATGCAATCAAAAGGGAAATGATTTTCGGATACTTATTTATTAGCCGTGAATGTGAATTTTTTTTTTTTTTTTTGCTCTGTAGATAGATCTGCCTTATATTTCGGATTTAGCAGGTAGGCTAGGAAGTTAAAAGGTTTCATAGCATGATTTATTCGTTTTGAAATTTCCTGGATCCGGGATCATAAAGACTCTTCTTTCAACAACATGAGCCATGTATGCAGGTCGGTATGCAAGCTGAGGCCAGCAGGTGCACCATTGAGCTATTTATATGTATAGAACAATCCTTGGGTACGTTGTGCTCTATATGCCCTTCGATCTGCACATGTTGTTTAGTACTGAAACTGATGTTATGTCCTAGTAGGTGTAAATAATGAGCACTGCATCCATACATCACCAAGCTGTTATCTTCCTTGCACAGAAGTTCCTTTGTTCCCTACATAACTGTCATTATCAGTGACCACAACCATTACATCACAATTATATTCTTTCTTTGCTTTTGCAACAGCAGACTGCAGAACATCTCTATAACATTGCGCATTTTTTGTATGTGCACCTGCATCCTCTGCAGCCAAAAATAAGACTTCCCCTCAATATGAATACAAGTTGCAATAATAGAATCGTTGTGTATGTTACTTCGCCCATTTTCGACCATGGTGGCTTAATTGCCTTTGTCCTGGTTCTGTTTGTATACTGCAGATGCTATATTCAAAAGTTACCCTCCTAATGCTTTACAACTTCGTGGATTATATCCTGAGCACAGAGCTAAAACCAATTCTTTGAGGGTATGATGTTCTACCGCAGTAAAAGCAATATTATTTGCATAATAAAAATTGGGAACCAGTAATTTCTAAACTGAATATTTTCTCACTCATAGCTTTGAATTGTCTTTTTTTTTTTTTCCCTTTTATTGGAACACGACTTTCTAATCTGACTTTGAAATTTTTATTATGTATATTTATTGATTTCAAATATCAAAGCCTTAGCTTCTTGGTACAGCAGCCTAACAGTAATGTTCGAAAAAAAAAGTTTGTAATCTATTATTTTTTTTTATAGAAATAAAATACAGGGTACCAGGGAGGAAATTTACATACAAAAGGTTAAACACTGGTAAAATAGCAATGAAAAAGATCACTCAAGCTTTCGGACGCATCAGCAACATTACTCCTGATAAAGGACTGCTGCTGACGCGTCCGAAAGCTTGGGTGATCTTTTTCATTGCTATTTTGCCAATGTTTAACTTTTTTTCTTTTTTTTTTTTTAAACTTTATTTTCTTTTAACCTGTATAATTCTAGAAAAATATCACATGAAGATATTTTTCATATTTTGATAGTTTTAAGTTTTAGACACTTTAGTACAGTAAAAACCAGTTTCAGATGTCCGAAACCCAACCCTAATGTGAATACTTCTAGGGAGGGCTGAGAAAAATTGTTATATCTTTTGAAGGCTGTCAAACATTTTAGTGAATGTACAAGATACTAAAATGCTACAAAAATAATTGATACTGCTTGACAGTTAGCAATAAGCTAAAAAGTACCTTATTTTAAAATGTGACTGTAAAAATTTGAAAGAAATGCATAGCGGACAATCACATTTTACACGGCTAGTGGGGATTCAAGCCCCCTCTGCCCTTCATATGGGTGCCCATATGTACAAGTTCTTAAGACTAGAGCGGATCCAGAAATCTTTCAAAGTGGGGAGGGGCGTGATTTATTTCCGATTCCAATTTTTAGCCAAGTGTCCGGTCATTTTCCATCGTACAATCCCTGTTCAAAGGGAGGGGGGAGGCGATCGCTCCTGGTGACTTACGATTATTTTCAGTTGATTTTATGATTTTTGAGAACTTTTTTTTTACCGTAAATTTGGATAGAAAATGTGTGCTAAAAGTTTCATTTCATTATTAAAATTAATTTAATTACTGAAAATATTTAGTTAATATTATTAGATTTCAACCTATATAAGTTTGTATTATTAAAACAAAACCATATTTATTTATAGTTTTTTAAAATATATTCAGGGGCAGTCAGAATGACCTCTGCCACGGTTTTAGGTATAATAAAAATGCCGCGGTTCTAGTGTTAAGCCGCTCCTGTACAAAAGGATACCACAATTAAAATAATCCACAATTTACCGTCATGTACCCATAAACCCAAGATGGACTCCATGCATTTAGACATTTAACAATATCAGGGATCCAGATGAATCTTCGTTTTCCAAACAATAAAGCCCTGTTTGCATAACCGGAAACCTAAATAATCGAAAAGTCAAGGCAGAACTAAAATTCACAATTCAGTAAGCATGTTTTTAACTTGCGCTTAAACAGATTTATGTCAGATAGATCCCAGGCAGTGAGTTCCAAACTCATGGACTTGCACCGTCGATATGGTAATGTGGGTTGGGAAACCCTATCCCTTTACATACGGGACGCCATGAGTGTGTGGACGGTGGGCCTGGCGCATGCATAAAAATGGGGAGCATGTGGGATATGTGAAGCAATCCAGGTGGAGTATGGATGCATGGCAGTGATGCTTACTACAACTTTGTGTAGTAGCTGTAGAAATTAATTAGTCATTAAAGGACATTACTTATTCGTAGTGCTTCATTGTAAAGCAGTGGTCATCAACCTTTCGGACCTCATGAACCACTAAATTCATGATTTTAAATCCCGCAGACCACATTTCGTGAATTTAGTGCAATATAAAGGTGGAAATTGTCATTCAGAATATGAGAATTTCTTAGAATATTATTTTTGTTTTATTATTAATAAAACATTAAAAATGCACATAATGTCCAGCTTTTTCTGTGGATCATCAAAGTTTTCTTGCGGACCACTGGTTGGTGACTGCTGTTCTAAAGCATAATAATATAAAGTCCCACAGTAATATAATTATTTGTTAGATGCTTCACAAGGAACAAGTAGATTGTAACATGCAGGATATTTATCAGATCTGTTGTTTAAATTATTATTATTATTATTATTATTATACATTGGTTCCTACGGTCCTTGAAAAGTCCTTAATTTTTTTTGCTAAGTAGGAACCCTTGAAAAGTACTTAAACTGTCAAAAATGTGGTTGGTCCTTGAAAAGTCCTTGAAATTTTCTCAAAAATCCTTTATCCAGTTTTTGAAGAAAAAAAAAAAAAAGCTATTTCTCCTTATTTTCGAACAAAGCCAGTAGTGTTTTGGACTTACCCTCCCCGCCCCACCCACTGAACATGGTTGGTACAGGGATGCAAAAGGGTAGCTGGCAGAGTGCCAAGTTGAAAATGAAGAACATAATTAAACACTCTAATTTCAGTGTTATGCTTATAATGTCTTGCATTTTAATTATTTATACCACAATTAACAATGTAAAGACCTTGAAAAAATAATTTGGTCCATGAAAAGTCCTTGAATTTCACCAGGACAAAAGAGTGGGAAACATGCTGTATAACTGTATTTTTATTCTGTTATACATAAGGACAGCAATATTAAAACCCAATTAGTTTATTAAAATGCAAAATTTTGTAATACTTCAAGGATTCCATACACAGTAGCTAGCTATGGGGGGGGGGATAAGGGAGGCGGCCACCCAGGCGATAATTAACAACTTTAGAAACAATGGCCGGGCTTTGTAATAATTATGGCAATGACAGTCATTCGCTCTGGGCCGCAAAATATCTAGTTACGCCACTGTCTGTACGAATATACCTGTCTTCTCTTGCAAAATCTTCAATATTTTTCTTTGAACCATTGAAATTCTATTTGGACTCCCAAGAGTCGAAAACATCCAAATTGTAAAACAATAATTAAACTGAGGCAAAATCATAGTAAAGAAGCTTTATTGACTGAACAGGAATCATACCCTTTGTCTTATTATTCCCGATAGTTTATTAATCTTTCTAAGAACAATATTATAAAGCATTCTTTAAATCGAATGAGGAATTTTCCCCATTATTATTTTTTATGCGGCAAATGTATGGACAGCTAAAATGACCATTTCTCTTAAAATTAACGTCCCAACAGCTGAACTACAAAGAGCGTTTAGCGAATAGTGCTTACCGAATACATTTTAAAAAATGTGTGTGTGTGTGTGTGTGGGAAGGAGGTTCTGTCGAGCTTATACATAAGATTCCTTCGAAAAGGGAGGGGTTTTGATTGATGGAAGCATTTTATTCTATAACTAATATTTATTTATATAAATCGAACACTACTGTTAATCATTAACAAAGTCGAATTAGTCAACGTTTATTGGTAGTGATACCGTTGCCGATGGTATGAAGTGGAAGGTGGTGGTTCAGGCCACGAAGGCAGAAATATTTATTATTTATTTTCTTTCGACGTTCACCATCTAATCCATGCTTCGCCGACGTCGGTATCCTCGTAATGCGCGATTGACTAATGTTTTGTTGATGAAACTAATAATATTGTTTAAATGGAGGGAGGTTGGGGGTTAACTCCCAAGACATCCTCTTTATTTACAGCCTTGATTTTACCCATCCCTAGCATGGTAGATGTTCAGTAGCAATTTAAAAATTATGAGGGAGGGACTTCAAGTGGCTTCAAAGGAGATTATGTGGTGGAATATTAGAAAATAATGTATTTTAATATCTAATGGAGGGGGTGGGGGTCTGCCTCTCCTTTTCCTACTCCGCTGTGGGTGCATGACCATTAACTCCAAGAGGCTTCTGTATGTGAAACCACGGAGCTACCTCTTTTCACTAATGGAGAGGGAATGGTTTGATAAGGAAGTTTAAAAATGGGCATCATTAAATTCTCCTTCAATGAGATAAAGAACATGAAAAGGAAGCTAACAGTGGTTTTGGTTTCATTCTCCAAAGAACAGGAAATTTCTCATACACTTCTAATCACGTGGCTTTGTGTTTCTTGCTGCTAAAGGTTAGGTTTGCCGCTTCATCATTTTGATGCTCGTCAATTTTTCTTGCAAACTGAGATTTGGTGGGAGAAGCTCCCACGTCCCAAAGCAGAAGGGTTTGTGTTAGTGGATTTTGTGATCTTGAGACTTGTTTCGATTATGTTAATTTTAATGTGTTGCTTACTATAATTAGTGACTGTAAATCTATTATGATTTGATCTGGAAAAGTCAGGGACGTTTATAACAGAATTTGGCCAGACCCCATGTAATTAGCAGGTTGGGGTAAAAGCATTATTGCTGGTTCTTGGTTCTGTCAATTCAGATGCTGCATTGTTCTGAAAATCCTTACACTTTAAAATGGCTGCAATGAATTTGCAATTGCTGTTTCTGTGACTAATGGTTATCTAGTCAATAGAGAATAAATTCTATTTATCTTTCAATCAAACTTAATCTGCCTTAAGTCAACAATAATCCGGATGGGTGTCCTTTTGGCTGTATACAAATAAAAATAATGAGTTGGCGGAGAAAGGTTTATTTCATGGAGGAAAGTTATACACTTTAAGGCGCAACATTAAACTGCCAATGACATATCAACAGGGACGGCTCGAGGTTGATTTTGAACCTGTGCAGCCTGGCATAGATTGCTTTTTGGTGTCCCCCTCCCCCCTTCGAAAACAGATTTTCACAGATGCACAGTGAGCCATATACCCTATAAAAGTGGCTGAAAGTTTGAAAGAATTTCTCTAAAGATGTCTCTAAAAATTTCTCTAAACTTGTGTCTTCTTAGACAGACTTTCTATTTTTGGGTCAAATATAAAAAATTGAACTTGACTTCAGTTCGGTGTCCTCATCCAAACGGGGCCCGGGTGACCGCCCGGTTCACCCTTCCCTTAAGCCACCCCTGCATATCAACAGGAACACGTGACTATGGCGTTTCATTGGAATAAACCCACAACTATTTCCTTCAAAAGCAATAGAACCCTGACGAATAGACTCCCGGAAACTGTGAAAAACAGTATAACAAACTCAATAAGAAAGTATAAATATTTGAACAATAACCATGAGAATTAATTTATAAACTAAATTTGGCCTGGTGGGCGATCACCCACTGCGCCTTCTCTCTCGGGCCTGTCAGGTCCCTGGGCGCAAGGTGTTTTTTTTTCAGGGAACATGAATGACTGAAAAGTAAATCAAATATGTATTTATTTCAATCTTTATTATTTAGAGTAGATGCAGAGAATTATAAATACATGGCCAGTGACAATCCAACATAATTTTCGTGTGTGTGGGGGGGTGTACGTCTGAATATTGTCAACTGCAAATTGAAAATTTCTGACTCATTTTGCATGTTTTAGTATTAAACTAATATATAAAAAATAGGAAAATTCATCATATCCTCAAATTCATTGCAAGAAAGACCAAGAGCGAGACAGTGTTTGTCGTCCTGGATCGTTCGTTTCTGGCAGTGGCGGCCTACAGTTTTTTAAAAGGAGGGCCCAACGTTCAATTTTTTTTCTCCATAGGGCTAATGTTATTTTTCAATACGAAAGGAGGGCACCCTGGGCCACCATCATAAATCCCTACCTGATTTCTGGTTACAATTTTATGCTGAACAAAGAAAAGGTTACTCCAAAAATTAGAAGCACAGGAAGGAACGGGTGCACTGTCAAGCTCATATTTTGAATCTTGTGATGACGGATGCAACTGAATCATGCAAGACCATCAAAGCTCTCCTTGGCCTGATATAAAGCACTGCAGTTTTCTTTTCCCCCGAGTCCCACGAGAGAATGCTTGTTTAGATAGAAATAAATAAATCTGCTGAAGGTCATGTTTATTACATCATCTCCAAAAGGTTTATGCCACACGCTAGTGGAGCAAAGATAGAGCATTATCCAGCTTTTTTGATGATACCAATACGCCAGTGCATAAATGCACAAAATTCTTTACAGTGCTCGATACTCTATACACCATAGCAAACAGCAATGACTTCAGTTCCGAAGTTACGTTCAAATCAAGTACCCTTCTTGCGAACTGGTGCAAATTTAAAGGCATAGTTTTGGCATTTGTGTACTGTGAGTTGTTCAATATCACATCACCGGCTATGTCCTATCCGTAAATCCAAGGCGATGACTACCTTGCAGCTTCGAACCCTGTAAAAATGATGTACAGCGGAATCCTCTCGAGAAGAGCAGGATTTGAATGAAGTTACGTGAATGTCAGACGATTCTCCGAATTCGTGGAGGAGAAATTCGTAGATAAGGGGCATCACAATTGAAGTAGACCTTCTGGCCAGGCGGGTCCCAATTGCATTAGAATATGCAGGGGGGGGTGTTGATGGGGGTTGTAACCCCCCATTGCAATGAAATTTTGTATATTTAACATAGGAATATGTGAAGTTCAGCTCCGTAACCTCTACATTGAACCTACAATCCCCCTTATAGACTTCCTGCATACGCCTATGTCCAATTGTCAAATGACAACCAGAAAGTATGCTCATGATGAAGCATCACCTGTAAAAGAGTTTGAAATTGGTGTTTTCAATATGATTTTTGATACAGCACAGCAACCAATATCTGTGAAGTTCCATCATAATGGAGCATTATTAGCTACTATTTTTGGATGGGTTCAGGGAACTTTAATCAGATTAGAGGCAGGAAAGGCAAGTTGCCTGAAGATGATCTTGAAGAGTTATCATCACTCACTGGTGAGGATGAACTGAAGCTGCAGTGAGAACTGTGTTAGCTTTCAACATACTTTGATGTTTATTGCCCTGATTCATTCATAATGTCTTCAGTATCTGATGCCAATTTGGCTTCTATTCAATAGGATTCAGTGGATTATCACTCAAATGATTTACCTCAGGGTGAAGGAGATCTTGATGATTTTATTCCTGAAATCAACAAACAACAACAGCAGTGAACAAAAAAGCTGTGGAAGAGTCTGGTCACACACCTAAAGAAAGTGTTTAAAAGCATCAAGTTTCCTTAAATTGGAGGATGCCATGTTTGCATGGGTGAAAAACATGAGAAATGCAAATGTTCCTCTTCAAGGTGGTCTTACTCGAACAGGCAGAAAAACTTGCAAAAGAAATGGGAATTGAATTTTTTCAAGCAAGTACCGGCTGGCTCGATAAGTTTAAAGTTCGCAGTGGAATTGTGTAGTCATGTCTGGTGAAAGTGCTAGTGTACCTAAAATTGATTGCGAAGATTATTGTTACAATGTGCTGCCTTCTCTGCTAGTGGGCTGCAATCCTGATGATGTGTTTAATGCCGACGAAATGACTTTTTTTCAAATGTTTACTAGAAAAGACTGGCTTTTAAAGCGAAAAAGTGCCTTGGGGATAAAAAAAGTAACAACAACTGTCATGGTTGGAGCCAACCTGACTGGCACTGAAAACCTTTTGGTCATCGAAAAGTCTGTGAACCCGAGATGTTTTTCTGGAGTTAAATCTTTGCAAGTAAATTACGAAAATAACGAAAGGGCATGGATGACGAGTGCAATCTTTGGACCTTGGCTGTTGAAACTTAACCGAAAATTTCAGCATGAAGGAAGAAAGGTCTTATTGTTTGTCGACAATTGTCCATCCCATCCTAAAATGACAGAAGATTTGCAATCCATTAAGCTTATTTCCTTTCTCCCTAACATGACGTCGAAACTTCAGCCCATGGACCTAGGTGTCATAAAAAACCTAAAGCTAATGTATAGGAAAAAATGTGTCCAGTGGCTTATAAGAAATATTGACGCAGGAAAATAAATCCATAACATCACTTTTTTTTTTTACGCCATTGTGTTAATCCAGAAATCTTGGGATGAGGTGAAAGCAAGCACGATTGCTAATTACTTCCAAAAAGCTGGATTTCTCATCAAATTCAATGAAGATTGAGAAATTGATGTGTCTTGAGGAATGGAAGAAATTTCAAAATTGCTTTTCCATCGAAGTTAATTTTCGCACCTTCGTTGATGTCGATGAAAATCTCGAAACAACAGATATCTGTCAGAAACGAACATTCTCCTTGTAATTAATGATGAGAAAGAAAAATCAAACCAGGATGAAGAGAACGATGAAGCAATGAATCTTAAAACAATCCTCCTATGGGACTCCAGGCTCTCGCTGGAGCAGAAACCATCTGTTCCTATATCCATAGTCAACCATCTGTAGAAGATGTAGTGTTTAATGTTCTAAACATTTTGGAAAATTTCCTGGACAAAAAAATTTCACGAAGTATGAAACGAAGGATACTTACACTTTTTTTAAAAGATTTAAATTAAAATTTTGCACTTAACACGTAGTGCACATATTTTTAAAAGATTAATAATGTTTACGAAATATTTTGAAAACAGTTTCCTTAACGAAAATGTCCGTTATTTGCTTTTGACAATATTTTGCCTGTTCTCATAATAAGAAAGCATAATTCATCTGATCTTTGATAAATCGAATTTTCGGTAAATCGAAGTAATTTTGGCTTCTGAAGGCACTTTTAGTTATCAAGGTTTAACAGTAATTCATGTATATCTGTGCATGATTCTTCACTTTTTGTGCATGTAAGTACTACGTTTGGTGGTTGGCTGAATAATTTCTGTTGAACATAAGGGCCAAAAGTATGTTTTTTCTTGGTGTATGAGTAAACATTTTTGTAAGACTGTTCCATTCATTACGATGGGTTGAAGAAAACAAAATAACCAAATGATGTGACAAAAATATAGTTCACGATTAAAGGTTAAAATTCAGGGTTGCCACTGGCTGCAGGGCAACTAAATATTGAGTAATGGCGATTACAAATACACCTTCAGTCGCCATTACATTCACCACTTTGTTTCTGAATGTAGTCCTGTGGAATAGAGATCGGTAGTGAAACATGCAAAAGTTTCAACTGAACACTTTGATTCCGTACTTGCAATTTTTTTGCCCCGATTCAGTGAAAAGCAGGTGACTAAATTTTAATCATTATTTAAAAGTGTAAAAAATCAGTAAAATGTTTCTTTTTCTTCGTAATCTTGAGGCATTTATATATAAGTGTTACCGGAATTTTTTATAATTAGTATAATTTTTAAGTATGTGTAAAGATTTAAACTGACCATTTTTTTTAGATAAGTATATATTTTCCTGTGATTTATCTTTCATTATATTAATAGAATGAAGATAATAATTAGAACAAAACATTTAGGGATATAAAAGATGCAAGACTAGTTAGTCGAAGTTATTTTTTATTTATAAAATCATGTTTATTTAATCCAGACAAATTAAATAGGATCTTGTGGTCACACGAAAGTGGCTACTAAAATGAAGTGTTCCCTAATAAAAAGGACTCTTTTGGCCTGTGGCCACTAACCAAGTATTTGAATTTTAAGCTTTATTCACTATGTTTCAAGAGTAAGGGTTTTTATTTCAGAGCTCTATCACAATAACTGAAATATGCTGTTTTTTCAAACTTCTAGAACAGTGTTTCTAACGTAGCCCATGACCCACAGGTGAATTTGATTGTTAGTGGGGGGAATTCAAAATGGACTCCACTGTACATAATTAATGCAATATATATATATATATACAGGGTTTGTCCCAAAAGTTCCCGAAATGATTTTTTTTAAAATCATTTATTCAATATCAGTTTACAATCTTTTCAGAACTTTTCAAAGTATTCTCCCCCTGCTTCGATGCACCGTTGCCAACGCTTCACCCAATCATTGAAGGCGCCCTGGAAGTCGTCAACGGGAATCTCCTTCAGTGAGGTCGTCGCGGCTGCTTTTACCGCCTCCAGCGTCCCATGCCGAGTTCCTTTCAGGGTTCTTTTGATCCTTGGGAACAAAAAGAAATCCGCTGGTGCCAGATCGGGGCTGTACGGCGGCTGGGGCAGCGTTGCCACACCCATTTTGGCCAGCAACTCGGAGACAATGAGCGCGGTGTGGGTTGACGCGTTGTCATGGTGCAAGATCCAATTGTCGCGAATTTCGTTTCGGACGCGTCGAACCCTGTTGCGCAACCGTTTGAGCACTTCACAGTAAAACTCCTTGTTGACTGTTTGTCCTTGTGGCACGAATTCACTGTGAACTACACCTTTTCTGTCAAAAAACACAATGAGCATTGCCTTGATTCGCGATTTGCTCATCCTTGCTTTTTTCGGGCGAGGAGACTCCTTGGTGTGCCACTCGCTGCTCTGGCGCTTTGATTCGGGATCGTACTGAAAAATCCACGTCTCGTCCCCTGTGATCACTCTGTCCAAAAATTCTGGGTCCGTTTCGTAGCGTTCATGCAATTCCTGGCACTTCAACAAACGCTGCTCCTTCATCTCACTCGTCAGGACTTTTGGCACCATTTTCGAGCAGACTTTCCTCATTTGAAGATCCTCCGTTAAAATGCGATGAACGATTGTTTTGGGTATTCCACACTCCTCTGCAATCACCCGAACACTTAATCGTCGGTCATTGTCCAAAACTTGAGGCACCTTTTGCACCGAGTCGTCCGTGTGTGGATGTCGAAATGTCGTCGTTGATGGACTCCCGACCTTCCCGGAACCGCTTGTGCCACATGAAAGTTTGGCTTTTTTTCATCGCCCATCACCGTAGGGCTTTCCGAAGCATTTCAGCGTTGAAAATAATTAATATTTAGCTGGATGGGAAGGGGTGCATAAAATTTTGGGCTTACAGTGGGTGCCATGTGATCCAAATCAATTTCTGAGTAGCCAATGGGGGAGATCTCTAGAAATAATTATAAAAATTGTGCCACGAAGCAAATTATTTTGCCTGGGGTGGGGGGGGGAGTTTTAGACTTGTTCCAGGTGCCATATGATCTAAATTTGTCTCTGTATGTCATGAGCTTAATTATGTACTCTGTCTAGAATAAATGATTTGGAACAATCGATCATGATTCTTAATTGTGTTCACATGATTTGTTTGAGTTAGGTGTTCATTTGATGCTAATGTTACTATAGATGTGACCTATTTCATAGAGACATATTTTCTCCTATTTAGATGGTCACCATGAAGATGAGAAATCCAACCACCACTGCTAGCATTTGGTCTTCTGGAAAAATTACTTGTACTGGTGCCACGAGGTAAAATGAATTATAGAGCTTTAAGATTTGAACGTTGTGTTTTATGACCTGCCATTAGTACAGCGAAATCTTGGTGTTAATTCATCATCTGTAGCCACTTGTTAACGGAGTTAACACAACCTTGAGTAAATTGACTATTTAATAATATCACTGCAAGTTTGATGCACTGCTGAAGAGAGTTAATGTAACACTAATTAGTATAATCGAAAGTTAATGTGTTGATAACTGTACATGCTATAATGTGCTCCCTACGGTACTGTTAAACTGGGTTTGATTCTAATTGTACTTTAGAACAGTGATTCTCAATAGATGGCCCACAGGCCAGACCCGGCCCATGAACAGTAAAGTCTGGCATGGCTGCGAAAGATAAGAAACTGAAATTATTTTTTTCCAGCAGAGCTAATTTTCTATCAGGGGTTAATTTTTTTCTAGAGGGGAGGTTAAAGCTCTTACCTCAATGCTATTTCATTGAATCAGAAAATTTGTAGAAGGGGGATAAGATCCCTAGCTCCTCAGTATCTGTATAGCATCTAAAATAATTTCATTTTCATGTCTTCCGGTCCGCTGACCTCAAAAAAAGATGCAAAGTGACCTGCGATGAAAATTAATTTAGAACCACTGCCATAGAACATTGTATTGTTTTCTTACTCACTGCATCTGTCACCTGCACTATAAAACATAAATATATTAATGTACTATTAGTTAATAAAAGTTAATGCCCTACGTTACATGCATAGTTAACATAATGGAGTTCTGGTATATTTAATTTGTTGTAATGTAGGACTCGTAAATTCCTAGTATCCCAATGTTTACCATCATCTTCAAACTGCCATATTGTTATCCATAGTCTCTGCATTAAAACATACGATCAGTTAACGCTTCTTCAAGCCCACTGGACCTCGTTTGATTTCTAGTAAGCTTTGTTGTATAAAGGTGTATTGTCAGTGCCGGATTCATGTGTAGGCCTGGGACCTCGCGATTTTGGATCCTCATAAGGGTCTTGAAGGGTCTGCTGTTATTTTAATCTTGTTTACAAATGTCTTAACAATTTTATTATTTATGTATTTGAATATTGAACTTCAAAGAAAACTCATGGTTTATTTATTTATTGAATATCACGCGGACCACATTCTTTGTGGGGGGGGCTGTTCTTTCAGTCTAGGGCCTATAAAACCTTTATCCGACACTGTATACTGTTGCCACCTTCGGCTATTGGTTCCTTCCCAGATTGTGCAATGGGCCTTGTGTTGGCCGCATTTGTAACATATTTGCCTAGCGTACCATTAACCCAGGTTAAATTCCCGATGGAGCCAAAAGTAAAACACTTACTGACCAACTGCTCATTGTCCAGAGATTGGGTTCCTTGGGCTTTAAGAGATTTGAATTCCTCGGAAAACTGCAGGTCCTTATAACTTAGCATCTAATTCAAAGTGATCAATTAATTTATCATCACCATTAATATATGCTTTTGAACACTACTCAGTGGATTGATGGTGAGTGGATTGCAAAACAAAGAGGTGGTCTGTGCAATGTAGAAGAATAATCCACAGTTAGTATGTTGAACCAGTCTCAGATCCAAGTATGGCATGGATGTCTAGTGTTTCGATTTTGAAGTCACGTGTAATTATTTGTTGTATCTTGGTGCTTTATAAGAGCAGTTTCACACATAAAACCCCAAACACTGAGTAAACGAATATACATTTGAGAAAGAAACAGGGCATAATCTATTTCACTGTTTATGTCTCTTAAGCAGGGCTGTCCTTAGTAAATGCGGGGCCCAGGGCAAAACATATTTCAGGAACCCATACATACATATATGAGTAAGAAAACAAACTGATAAAAATGGAATGATGTACGAGCATTCGATAGCATGAAATGCGAGAACCAAAGCAAAAATGTTTTCGGGAAAATTTTCAATATTACAAAAATTTTCAATTTGAGAATTATGTTTTGCAGGGCCCCAAGATACACGGGGCTGGGAGCATAGGCCCCACTCACCCCTGCTTAAGGGCGGCCCTACTTTTAAGTGGGATTCCTGGGAATTATCAGGGAATTTAAAGTCTTCCTGGAGCAGTGGTTCCCAACTTGATTTAAGCCTCGGACCACTTCGAAAAATTCTTATGAGTTGACAGTAAGACCTTAATGAAAGAGGGAGCCAGGTCTTTTTGGGAAATGTGTTTGTAAAATTGTTCTTTGGAAAAAAAAAAAAGAAAAAAAAAATATAATCATAATACAGTCGAACCTTGTTGAGACGATCAAGCTTAAGATGAATTACCTTTAATGCGAACCATGGGCGTAAAGTTATATGGGGATAGCCCCAACCCCCCAATAATCTGAAATAAATTTACAACTTTACATATACTGCAATATATACGCAAACATAAAATATGCTTGGCTGTCACCCTCCCGCCAATAATTTTGAGAACGCTACGTTGATGATATGAACCGTTTTCTGAAGTTCCGTCAGATTGTAAAATACAAATATATCCAAGGCCTGACTTAGAAATTCTGGGGCCCAAGGCAGACACACATGAAGGGGCCCCAACCCCTCCTGTACCCACGACAGATTTCTGATTGCTATGTTTATTATAGGTATGAGCGAATGACTTTTATTTATAAGACCAAGGTAAGCATATATAACACATTGCCTAGCCAGGTATGCTTTCCTGGTCTTAAGGGAAAGGAGCTAGTAAAGGATTTTTTAAAATCCTGAAAATCTGGGCTTCCCCACAAAACAAATATTAGAATACAAAAATTCAGAAACGACATCAATAGATTAACCAAAAAAATTTCATCACTTCCGTGGTGTACTTTTTACGAGTATCTTGAACTAAATTTAGAATTTAGAGGCCCTCTGAATTGGGGGCACGGGGTAGCTGCCCCCATGTGCCCATGAGTAAATCAGGCACTGACTATACCATCAATTTCATCTGTATATTTAATAATAATTTTTATAAGTATTTTTTTTAATCGTTTTTTTAAATAATGACCCGTCTCGCGGACCACTTGGGACTTCTTCACGGACCACCAGTTGTGAACCACTGTCCTGGAGGAATGGGATTTTTTGATAAAATCTGGAAAAACATTCCTAACGTGTTTTGAAAAACTAAATCCCCCGTGGACATGAAGCCATTTTTCGTACAATTCGTCTTGGCTTTTCCTGTAAAATCCACGGAGTTTTTTTTGTGCTGTGAGTTGAAACCTAGCTTAAATTTTCATTTAGAGGTGATCCTCTCTAAATATTTTAGCTGTCTTTGTGCTGTAAAATGCAAACAAACCAAGCTCCTCAAATATTCACAGAACAGGAGGCAGCATAAATTGGCGTGAGCTAAGCCCCTTTCCTAATCATTTCCACCATAGCTATAAAAAATAGCTGTGCAAAACTTTTCCTAGCCTTTCGCTCAGTAATGACATTGTGGACTTTATCAAAAATGAATTGAATGTCATAAAATTGATGACAGCTATTTTACAGGGCTAGTGGATGGAGAGAAAGTATCATCATCCACACCACGAAGGGTCATCAACTCGTGAATTTTTGAGTCACCCTAATTTGTAAATGGCCCCTCTCCTGATGTTGCACCATACTTTAATTAAACTAAGTGTCCAGAGGATTGGGGGGTGCACAAGGCAAGCATGTGCCATTCATTTAAATGTTTTATTCCATGCCCTAATATATTTTGGCAGGATGGCTGCTTGCAGAGCAGTTTTACATGTGCATTATGATTGTGGGGAACTGTCATGCCATGGAGGTAAATTGTATTGATATTTTATGAGTTGCGAAGTATGAAAAATGTAGGTTAAATGTAGACGTCATTTGATTACTACTCTCGCCATTAATATCACTGCATTAATAACTATTCATTCATTATTAATGCATTCTCCACTGCATGTTCATATTTTGTTTCATTGTGTTGTTTTTAAGTACAGTAGAACCTGTCTAAAGTGACCACTTTTGGGACAGGCTTGCAATGGTCACCGTAGACAGGTAGTCACTATACACGACAGACTTTAGTACAGGCATGACTAAGTCCCTACCAGTTCTGTCTTACAAAAAAGTGGTCACTTCACCAAGTTCCACTGTATATGCAGTGGAAATCATTTGTAACAACCTTCAAGGCACCATGCAAATTCGGTTATTACCAATAATCATTATAAGCATGAATATACCGATAAGGGTTATAAGCATTTTTTGAAATCATAGTACGATACTACATTTTTACACTTATTCTAAACTTATTTCTAAAGTTCTTTGTTCTTTTTTTACTCAGAAACTTTTTGAACTAAAATAATGTGATTTTGAATATTGTTCGTGAAGTAGTCATCATTTACTTCTGATTGGCTGTTATGTCGTTATAGCTTATTATTCGGTCTTTTATACAGAAAATGGGCCCCTGCAGTGGTAACATGTTCGCCTAGCATGTCGTTAACCCAGTCTCGACTCCCAATGGTTCCAAAATAGAACGTTTAATAACAAACTACTCATTCCATTAGTTAGTTCCCTAGGCCTTAAGAGGTTCTCAGTCCTTGAAAAACCACATGTTCCGGTGCAGTATGAACTTTACTGTCTTTTTTCCATAACGAAGAATAAGCTGGTTGGGGGG
>QLNU02014802.1:81301978-81340635 GCA_006491805.2 Dysdera silvatica | reverse complement strand
ATTAAATTTCATTTTCTGTATTATGAATGTTTTTCTTACCTTGTTAACATGAATCACAAGTTGTTTTATTTTAGTAGTAAAGTATTCCTTTAAATAAAATCATTCTTAGTAATGTACAATGCATATCATCCAATCATCATAGACTTTGTACCTATTAATTTATTTGTAAATATGCGCAGCATAAACAGAAAAAAGATCACATATTTTGAATGCCTGAACCTAGAAATGTCAAATTTGGACCAGAATATTCATCTCTGGAAGCTGCTTCTGTTTATGCAATAAAAACATAGGGTGCCAAAGTTACCCCAAACCCACTTTAACTTTGGCAGGTCAGTTTTTTATTTTTTTTCTTAAGGAAAAATAATACTAGGATTTTTTTTTATTACACTCTATCATGTACTACACAACAAGATTGAAATAATGCGACAATTTTAAACTCCTTGGAAGCAACTGTTTAGTTGTAATAGTCAATAGAAGAAGAAAAAAAAAAACTGCCAACATTATCCATTCTATGGTACTAATCGAATGAAGCTCTGCAACAGCAACACGTTTGGCTGCCATTCGAATAATTCATAGTTTGATTTAGTGGATACGTGGCCTTTGTCAGTTTCTTTCTGTAGATTCCTAGGTTTAATTTCCTAGGTAAAAGGTTCGGATTCCTAGGAAAATTTCCTCTGAAAGATTCTGGCGTACCAGGACTTAAACTTTCCTTTCACCTTAAAATACAGTGTTAATTGAATGTGATTTGCTTCCATAAAGAAGCTGCACATAAGAATTGTTGTAACACAGGCATTTTCTTTTGATATTCATTGCAGTATTATATGATATTACACATAGCGCAAATAATAAGTTAGGAAAATGTGAAAAGCTAATCCTCTTCATAAAATAAAAAATGGACATGGTGTCCTATTCCTTTGAGTTTCATATATGGTATCAAAAAAAATGACGTTGTTAATGTGCTATTCTAACATAGCTTTTGTTTTCTTTTCCTGTAAAGCTATGAGCCTGAGCTTCATCCCGGAGTTACATATAAAATAAAGGAGATTCGAGCAACTCTCAAAATTTTTTCCACTGGCAGCATTACCATTACAGGTATACAATACTATCTGAACTCCTTCCATGTTCTTGTGTTTGTTATTGACAGTCTGAGTAGTATGGGGCTTAACTGAGATTCGGATCCAGCTTGCTGGCTGAATTCGACTCCTGGTGAGCTCGATTGTAGGTCATAAGTCATGTTAAGTTCCTATCTTATCGGATAGTCGGCATCACACTTTTGAGACATGGAACAGTATTAATAGTCATTATCAGAAAATTTTAAAATCGTTTCATTAGTTTGATCAATGGTTTGGTCATTAAGAAAGAAAAAAAAAAGGAATGCTTGCCAACTAACTCTCACCATCATTCAGATGTTGGTACCTCAAGCAGTTAGGATTCCTTGGCATGGTTTCCACGGTTGAAAGTCCTTGAATTTTATTTTTTTGCCAAGTTGATGCCCTTGAAAAGTACTTGAATTTTTCTCAAAGCCTTTTTTAAAATTTTGGCAAAAGAAAGGAAAAAAAGAAATTTCATTTCTCCTTATTTCCGGAACAAAGCCAGTAGTGCTTTGGACATGTCCCCTTCCTCCCTTGCCCGCTGAACATGGCTGATACAAGAAATGCAGGAAAGGGTTGCTTTTGCCTAAGTTGAAAGGTAGCAACATAAATAAACACTATAATTTCAATATTATGCTTATAATGTCTTGCATTTTTAATTTTTATGTATATTGCGATTGACAATGTGAGGTCCTTGGAAAGTCCATGAATTTCATCAGGACAAACCAGGGTTGGCTTTCTGCTGTGCCAGTGTCGGGAACTGGTTATAACCGGTTTTAATCGGCAGAAAGTGGGAGAAACTTATAAGGGTACTTAAAACAATTGTATCATTTAGTAAATGAAAGATTACAAATATAAGTTTTTGTTACAAAAATTTAGTTTATCACGAAGCTTTATATTATTTCAATAATTAAAATATCTTAATATGATTAAAAAATACTCAGAGTAAAACAAAAGTTTGTTACACACACACAAAAACCATCTTTTGAAGGCCATACTATTCAACTAGGCCTATTTCGTCTTCTCTACCTCATTAGAATTTGGCTATAATTCCCCTGCATTCCAATTTTTTTTTTTCCTGTCTATCAATAGGAAACACTATCCACTGCAGTTAGCCAATTTCCTGAAATTGTAGAATGAAATGAGTTCTATGGCTGGTAGTGCTGTGAGATCAAAATGGAATCTGTTACATGTAAATGGTCGATACTTAAAAAGAAATATACCTTTTTCTTTTTTTTTTAAATTCAATTCTTGGCTCAATTCAGGTTCTAGATATAATACTAAGCTCTTATGAAAATGTTAAATGATAGACTAAAAGCAGAAAAACAAAGTTATATTTAATAGAAAATGGTTATGGAAAAACATAAAATTAATTGGCTCTAAACTTCCAGTACTTGACTTGTAAATCCTAAACTTACGGATTTATTCCCAACAGTAAGACTTTAATTAATTTAGCATTAATAAAACTTTTTTTCATCTACTCATGTGATTATATTTGGTATTTTATTAGTAGTTGGGAGATTGTCTTAGATAGTTTAAGTTCAGTATTATGTGATCGTTCAGTGAATGTTGTCAACTCTATTGCATTCAGTTGCCTCAGAATATTTTTTAGAGGAACCTAGGTTGAGTCCTTGTTGTTTTTCTATAATGATGTTCTTGGTCCTGCTGGATGATAAAAAACTATATGTGAAAATCCTTGTTTTTGAGCTCATGTCATCAATCTCTCCTAACCACCACTATCCACTGTATATACAAGCAACTGTGTCTTTGACATTATGAGGAAGGAACAAATTTGCTCACTTGCACTTCTACATATTCTGTAGAATATGAAGTTAAGTAGAATCTCATCGTGCTTTCTGACACCGGATCAAATCGATGGTGGCTCCTAGTCCCAAGAACTTGTTGGCTACTTTTGAATCTTTCCTTTAGTTCTTCAGCATGTATTTGAATCTTCTGACTTGGAACATAAAAATAAATGATGCCTTTTCTGTTCTGTGAACAAAAGTTGTATAAATCATTTGATGTTAAAATTTGATTATTTGTCCTTTGCAGGCTTACCTTAGCTGCCTCCATTTTTGTGGTTCCACCCACATCATCACAAGCATTCTTCCCATGTGAAAAAGCGAAAAATGCCACTCACAGTCAAGACCAAAATCAATTTTATGGTTGCAGATGTTTGAAACATTCTTATTGTTCTTGTATTGGCTTGACGCACCATCCGAATAGTAAATAATTTTTTTACTTTAGGAGCAAGTTAGGTGGGTTTGGAACGTGTGAACAGAAAGAGTGTTATGCTCCATCCACTGGTGATGCAGATACTCTTGTGTTTCAGTTGACCCTCTTTAGAGTAATAATACATGAAGGAATGTATTGTAGACTGCGAGTTGACCCAATGGTGGGATTGGATTTTATCTTGAATCACAAATGAAAAGTTTTCAGAAAAGTCGGCTAGAACTAAGCATTCACAGATGTCGAGGTTTGCCTTTTTTATCTTTTAAAAACTGAGACTGAATCTTTGCGACATAATGGTGCCTTTTCAACTCTCCAAGCTTTTGTTCCATAGTCTCAAAAAATTCATCTCTGGGTTTCATCATAGTCAACATTTCATCTCTATCAACAGTAACCCATTGTTTGTAAAATATGTTATCTGGAATTGTATCAGTTTCTTGAGATTCCATAAGCATTTCCAGCAAAATTTGTTGTCCTGGACATTGATTACACTCTGTTTTTTTGTAATCAGTGATTTCACAAACCATTAGGTCAAGCATATCTTTATAGTCAAGATTCAGTTTTGCTCTTTCGATCATAAGTTTGACATTTTGATGGTACAAGCAGACACAAACTGTATGAGTCCCCGAGGCTCCAGCAAGAATACATCATTTTGGTCTCATTTCACGAAACTTTGACCTGTGAATATTGTGGGTGTTTCTTTTTAAATTCTACATACAGTTCATTTAAATTACACAACATCAGTCGCTTTTGCTTGTGAGTTTTTTTGCCATCGATTTTAACAGCCTTTTTTTCCCTGGACATAAACGGCCATATTTGTCATCTTCAAAGAAATTCATGACTTCATACTTAAAACTTACCCAACCGCTATCAACTCACGCTATTCCGCTGGGGGTTGGGGTGCATTTATGACTAGCTTATGTGCATTGTAAAGTGAAATAATGACATGTTTATAAATAAATTTAATTTAATGACAAACTGCTTTTTTCAATGTTGGGGTGGGGGAAGGGGAACTTTTTCCCAAGGAGTAGAGATTGACGGAATTATGCAATAAAAAAAGTGGTAATGGAAATAAACCTTTTCCTTGCAGCATTTTGTCGTTTTTTGTTTAAAAACTGGTCTACCACCCAAAGTTTTGGAACTAACATCACGCATTCTGCGTAGTTCGATTCCGCTGATGGAGGGAGATCGTTTGGTAAAGGTGTGTCCCTTGTGGCATTTTTTAGGAATTTTGCGATGAGGGTGCGAGATTTTCGGCTGACCTTCATGTCTCTAATAGAAGGAACAAAACAGCTACCATAGCGCCCTCTGGCAATCCTTTTTTTTTTTCTGTTCTCAATTTCTGTTCTTCAATTCTGTTGCTGGGATTGTATTGTCCACGAAGTTCAATTTCATCAAGCGAGGGAGATTTGACTTATAAATAGATTTTATGTGTTAAATTAAAATTATATTTGATTTTAAATTTGAAACCTACTAATTTTAATGATTGACCTTAGTCCATTGTATTATCTTGTTTAGTGTTGACAGGGTGTCTATGGATCTGGGAAACCTGGAAAAATCAGGGAAATTTGAAATACAAAGGCCAAAGTCAGGGAAATTTGTAATTCATTGTTATAATAAATAACTTATTAAAATAATTTTCCTGAACTGTGCTTTTCATACCATATTGCCCACTGAAAATTTGGACTTGTAACTTTTGGAAGTATAACTTAATATATTTATTATATAACTCAATAACTTTATCATTTGGAAAACTTGTACTTTTGACTAAACTTCTTCCAAAAGTTATCATTTTGCACCAAAACTAATATAATTTATATAAAATTATTAAGCACATATATTTTTCAGAAGAAACTGTTTGCCAAATATATAACTAAAACACACAAAAAAAAGTGTTTTTAGCTAAATTATTTAATCTGTAAGGGATTTTGATCATACCAATCTCCTTTGCCTTATATGTAGTCATACACATTTTAAATGAAATAGAAGATGAAGCATCAGCTTTGCGATTATATAGTTAAATTCTTTTATAATGAACTCAAAAAGGGCCGAATGAAAATTTTTAATTAATTCAAGTTTTTAGTATAAAGAAATGCATTTTTCAATATATTGTTTTTGTATTTGTAAATTTACTGTAATTGAGTTATAAATGGTTTTGGGGTTTGTGTTAATGAATGTTAGTCTTAAATCATAATTTTATTATGCAAACTTTAATGTGTTGTGTATAGTTTACTGTAATTAGCGACTGGAAATCGATGAAGATTTAGTCTGGAAAACCTGAAAAAGTCAAGTAAGATTAAAACAGAATTTTGTTAACTACTTGATTACTTTTAAAGAATTGCTTTTCATTTTCAAACTTGTTTCATGATTATGATACTTCTTAGATTATGTTTAATTATAATGTATCCTAATGTAAATTTATTTATTAAAATAATATAAGAATGAAGTTGCTTGCATAGATTATCCCTATAATTCATTTGCTGTGTGTGTGAGGGGGGGTCCTTAATTTTGGTTAGGTATTTAAATTTTATGTAGAAAAATTTATATAAATCTTGATTTAGTGAAATTAGAAAATTATGAAATTAGAAATGAATTCTAATCTTGAGAAATTATTTTGATTTGATTTTCTGTTCAATACAACCTGCATTTATCAATAAATAGCGGTTAATAAGGGAAAAAATATAGTACCCCATTCGATTATAGACACGATTCATTGCATGTTTGCAATTCATGAGCCAATGCATTAATCCTCAAAAATTGTAAGATTTTCAAAATTGAAATGCTGACAAGTATGCTATTGACAGACTGAGGATATTCAATAATAACTCTGACTGTCAGGTATTGTCAAGTCCTATAATAAAGACTTTGGCGTTGAAATATATAACTGTACATGTTGTTCTGTTGTACAGGTTTTTAAGGTATTATATATATTTCTTTCTTTGGAGAATACTGTAATAAGTCTGCAGCACAGGCGAGTGCTTTTGTGTCGATAGTGGCGATAACTACATAGAATTTGGTCACTTCATTTGATATTTCTGATATAATGAACTGTGACTCAATTTGACCAAATCATAATTCATGGTCCAACTTCCGAAATGAAGAGGGCTTAAATAATACTTTTGCCAATTTCATAGGCTGGGTGCAAGTTTCTCAATCATTTTTCATAAATCTAAAGTCAAAAGCGTTATGACTGGATAATAAAAAATAATCTTGCCAAAAATCTTGCCAACAGCTTACTTGACTGCAGGGCAATCAAAAATTGAAGGTCACATCCAGAGGGTTACAAATATATCCCATTTATTTACCAATTACCATATGTCCAGTTGGAAGTTTTAGTAACGAAATGTCTGATTTTATATTAATTGCGAATGCAATAAATAACGAGCACAATAATTAGAAAACTTTTTGATATCCAAAACTATTAAAATTATCAAAAACTGTTGTACTATTGAAAAGTGAAAACCAGAATACTGTGTTGCAATAATGAATACAGTGATAAATAATCTTTGCTGTTTTAATGCCGAAGTCACACACGCTGCCATTGGGACGCCCCCCCCTCCATTATGACCAGGTTATGAAATTAATATTGTCAATACTTCTTTCTTGAAAACTTTTTCTTGTTTAATGCTGAGGAATGTAATTGAAAATCATGTCCAGGTCGTTATCGATATTATGATTTTGTAACTTTCCTGCTTTTCAAGCTAGCCTTATCAAAATCTTGACACAAATTTTTCTCCATTCTATTTTGAATGCGTTCATTGATTTCGATGCACATGTTGTGATATCAAGAGTCTAGAAGCAGTCATTCCTTTGACAATCGTTAGTTGATTTATTCTTATCTCTGCAAGGAATTTCTTTACACCTTAACGATGTGAGTGCTGGCTGAAAAGCAGAGTTCTTTGACCACCTCACAAAACATGGCACCATTAAATGAACCCACTTCTTTGGTTTCAAGGACAGAACTGCCTGAAACACGTTCAATTTTATCTTTATGGCCTTTAGTGGTAGTTAGAGGCTGGGCTTTCTTTCCATCTCGATGAATTGCCAAAATACATATAAAGCACAAACTTCCATAATCAATTGACATATATATATATATTTGGCAAGTTGCACATACATATGTATCTGGGGAAATCTATAATGCCAATAATTTTATTTATATATTAATATTATTTTGTAATTCAATATGTTTATCATGTGTTGTAACAGGCATACTAAATGCCTCTGCCTGGCTGATAATCTTAACTGGTGCTTACTTTTGGAGTAGGGCTTATTTTTGGGAAATAGGTAGCATTAATAGTAAATATGGCACTAGTTTATTAATTATATATGTATATTTATTTACACTGTGTTTTTACATAGCACCAAGTATAGAAAATGTTCAAAAGGGAGTAGAGCATATTTATCCTCTGGTCTACGAGTTCCGAAAAGAAAAGCCTCCACCAATTGTTCCTAGTGGTCGCAATACCCATTTTAGACCACATATCTCCAAAGTTCAACGCCAGGAAGAATCGTGCGATACTGTGACAGATGATGATGATGAAGTCATGTGCAACAGCGACGACAACTGGAATTAGCCCCATGGCTTCTAAGACACAGTGTCATCACTAGTCTGGCCATGGAGAGCATTTGAATGAAAGCAAGTCACAGCCGATCAAAACTCGTGTAGTAATTCAGTAAAGAAAGATAATATTGTTCGATTGTTGTTTCGACAAGAAAGCGTGGAATGCACTTTCCTGTGATCATCTTTTGGACTAGCAATATATTTAATTTCATCCGTTGTAGTTGGCATTTGTTTTTAACTTGGCCATGTAAACATCTAAAGAAATATCTTGTTTCCGTTGTCTTTTTTTTTTATATGCCGTATTATGTGTAAGAGGTACAGAGTAATACTCATTTATTGCGAGAAAACGAGTCATTCTTGTATATAATGGTGCTCACTTGTGTTAGAGTCGTAAACAATTTGTAGCGCATATTTATTAACCTTTTTTCGTAACCTCACCAACTCGACTGTGTACCAATGAAACCAGGGATACTGGGTATAAAGTAATCTCAATGAAGACCAGGCGAATATCCTCGTCGTAAACTATAATGTTCTTGTCACCGAGTACACTCTAACGTTTTTTCATTGGGTGTACTCCAACAATCTTGTCAATGAGTAATGCCGACCAGGTCTCCGTTCTGTTGAGTATAGAATGAGTTGTGACTCATCAAGCAAACTCTTCGCATTGGACGGAATTTGATGAGCAGGTGATTTTTTTTTTTTTTTAATGTGAACCCAGTCATCTGTTCCCTTATTTTGATTGTCCGTTGTAATTTTACACCTGCTTTTCAATACCTTGTTCGTGTTTTGGTGTTCTACTATGGTCGTTTTGATTGTACTGTACAAAGGCACAAGTTCTAAATCATTTTCGATCTTGTTTTTCCACGAATTAATTTCCGCTGAAAATTCCACATCCAAAGTTTTTGATAAAATGTATGATAGGGTTATTTTATTATGAATACTTATCCAAAGCGAAGGCACAATCATTCCGTATATGAGCTAATTGTAAACGAGTTTTTCAGAGCAAGATTTTTTGTATTTCTTCACTATGTTAATTTGTATTGTTCTAATTACCTTTTTATACCCGGACAATTGAGCATCAAAATTAAGTTTTGTATTTCCAAACACTTCTTATTTGAAGCAAAAATTTTTGAATTTTTTGATTTTATAATTTTCTTGGAAGCTTTTGCAATAAAAATATTAGTGAGAGCGATTATTTTTGTCTTTCATATAAATTTGTAAAGTTAGTCCAGTAACCATACGGGAAATATTATAACTGTTTATGTGAAAATGCACCAGTTTAACTATCGCAAAAAAAAGTTTTTCTGTATTAGAAGAGGTATTTCCAATGTCGAGTATAATGAAATATGCAGATTAACAACATAAAAATATCGTTTTGTATACAATAGTAGTTTTTCATTTTAAATCTTGCTCAATTCCTGCTTACTCACATATAGAAAAAATCCGTATAATGATAACAGCACAAACATGAAAATTATGCGTCATTTCTAAAAAGTTTGTTATTGTAAAATATTATGCCTTATCTATAATTATGTGAAGAAAATGTTTTGCTGTAATTGGTAGTGGGTTTGTTTTTGTTGTAATTTGGTGTTTATTATATTTCTGTTTTGTGTGTGTGTATATATATGTGAATAAAGAGAGAAGATATGTTTTAAAATTCTACAATTGGGTTAAACTGATATCAAATATTATCCTACTAAATATTGATGACAAGACAGAAAATATGAATTTTTATTGTCAAAATGTTTTTAATTCCGTAATTATCGATGGCACTGAAAATGATATCACTATGCTCAAATGTCAATATCATAGCTTGTATCTACAGTTTTTAACAATTCATTAATCTTAATTTCCAGTGATATCAATACTTATATTTTACCGACATTACGGTAAACAACCTTAAGCAATATTATATCAATTTTTAATGTTAACATTTCAATCAAGGATATCACACCAAGCTCTTGGGTTCAATATCTTTCAGATACTTTTGTGCCGATATCAGCATACACACATCAATGTTGCTCTAAAAATGTATTCTTAAATTGTGATATACCACTTTGGCATTTCAACAGATATCAGCATTATGATATCTGTTTCTTGTATTGCGGCTAACACATTCCATATCTTATAAGGTTTTTTCTTTCTTTGCGTGACACTATGTTATAGAATATACATTCTCTGTTGTAGCAAAATTGCAACACAGAATATGTATTCGCAAAGTGTCCAGATATAAAACAGGAAGCCTAAAATCCTCTTGTAATCCGCACAGTGGCATCTAAATTAAGTTTTTCATATTTCATAAAGTGGTGTAATACTATGGTATTACATTAAAATTTCGTGTTAAAGTGCCCTTTAAAAATCTCGAATTAAACAAGTAGCGTAAAGGAACAATAAACGAATTATAGTCATTTTAGTAATTATTATTTTTAATAGATTGCATTGATAGAAAACTTTTAATAGTCAGCCCTTTCTTTAATGCCATTTTTGTTGAAGTTCAGTGATACTCAGTGTCAACATAGCATATCTTAGAATAGGTACAAAAACAAATCAGAAAGAAGAAATATCATCATGGCTGCTAAGTGCCAAAAATGTCTTTGAGCAATAATTCACAAATTATTTTACGTGATCTTGAATTATATCATTTATCACGAAAGCCTAACAAAATTTGATAAAAGTTTTTAGAGAAGTAAAAATAGCTACGTATATATGAAATTAGGTAACACGCTGCATAGATATAATGTTTCTAAATAATTCCACAAATCCACACAGTTTTTATAAGTTTTTAAAACATCAATAGTGCTGTTTCAATAGCACGTGCCATCTTCATTAGAACAGACTATGTTCATTGTTCAAAGAACAGAATCATTGTATTTCTATCTACAAGCAAGAGCAATTGAAGCAGTTCTGTTAACATTTTAAAAAATTTCTGAACTGCATCTCAATTTGTAAAACTATTTAGGAACATTAATTACATAATTGTAATATTTTAAGTGTGGTTCCCCCTTACGTGTGGAATTTTTTTTTTTCAATTAAAAAATGTGAATTTTTTTTTTCAGTTGAAAAAAATTTTCAAAAGCTGAAAAGCAAGGACCTAGTCTAGCTGTGTGCCCATACAAAATAGAAATTAGAATAATTGCATAATCCAAAGAAAGCTGATGTCACTACGGAGTTGCATGTGATCCAAGTTGCCCCGTCCTTAATACAGGGTTCCTGAAGAACTTGGAATTGTCGTAGAATTTGAAATTGCCCCTAAAAGCCAGGGAGAAACACAATTTTTTGGTCAAACCTAGAAAAGTCAGGGAAAATGAAATTTTTTGATCAGACCTGGAAAAAGTCAGGGAAAAACAAAATTTTTTGATCAGACCTAGAAAAGTCAAGGTGAAAAGCGAAATTTTTTGGTCAAACCTTGAAAAGTCATGGAAAACCTTCTCAACCTGTTCTGAATAGCTAAATTTCATACAAACTTGAAGACATTTTCGTCGAAACTGAAATTCAATTCAAAGTTTTATTTGCGATCAGTCACAGAATTTTGTTCAAGCAGTCGGGGTAAAACCTGGAAAAGTCAGGGATTTTTTTTCCTTCATGTTGAATTGAAACCCCGTTAAAAATTTGCCTGAAAAATCATGGATTAGTGTACTATGTGGATCCATGTGCTTTCTAAACAAGAACTACAAAACAATTTAAGTCTATTCTATGGAATATATCAGAAATATACCTCATTTTTTTCCATTACACCATGGTTTTTCCATTTTCTCCATGAAGCTGTATACCAAAGGGATTTTCTAACTCTTAACTTTGGCTATTTAAATTACAATTCATTAATAAATTTAATCTTACTAGGGGAACCCACAATGAGTGACACTCAATTTTGATGAAAGTATAGCCAAAATAAGGAAATACGTGTCTCGGCATTCGTGCCAATGCGCATTATTTTCGAAGATATGCATTTTTAAAGATTTTGCATCCGATATATAAGCTTAAAATACGACATCCTTTGTGCGGCAATCGGTAGTTTACTTGGTAAGTTACCGGCCTAGCGCTTCGTGTTTTTGCGTTCGATGCCCGTGGAAATCGGTTGTTAATATATATCCTTTTTACATGTTCATTTATGTATTTTTATTAATAAAAATACTTCGCTTACAATCGGATTTTGTTCATAAACTTACTTTAATAAAATTCATATTTATGTAGTTATGTTAATTGTATGCTTATTGGCAGTGATAATTTCTACTCGAATTTTAATTGTTGATTATTAAAAAGTTGAAAAGTAGAAAAAGTTTTGGTGTAGCCATCCAGCCTGTTATGTAGTTAAGTAGATCCAGCACACTTTAATAATGTTTTTACAAATGACGACGGCACCTCTTCTTCTACTGTTGAAGTAATTCCACCTCATTGTACCCCATACTGTTAACCTCGTGATGTGTACTTCTGCCGTCAAGTAAAAAATTTCATTAAAAGGTTACAAAATTGTGTTGAAATCTTATAAGAAAATAGTCATTTAAACACGCGAGCAGATAGATGCTTTGAAGATCCATTCACTTATTTATAATCAACTTTCGGCGCCGAATTTTAAGAATACATTACAGTACTCTTGGTTTGTTGCAAAGTTAACAAACGAAAGAAGCGTTTTTGAAAATGTAGATGGTATTTGTTTTCCAGATGATATTAGACAAAGAAAATCAGTTGTTCGAACAATTCATTTATAAAATGCTCACATTGTAGAATTTTTTTATGTTTTTATGATAATTAATTCGCAAAATTGTGTACCAGTAAACAATTCAACATCTTCGACAGTTGGTGCAAACAAAATATTATGTTCACAAGGTCAGTTTTAAAATAAAATGTTTTATATAAAACTAGGATGCACACATAAAATGCTTAAAAAAATATTAGGCATAATAGATACTAATAGTGGATGACTGCAAAGGCTAATAATGACAAAATAAGACGAATTAACGCAGTTTTCTTTTTTATTTAATGGAATTGTTAAAAGTTTTCAGAAAAAATCTTTCAATCCTTAAATAAAACAAAACTGCGTTATTGGTGTAATTCCATCCCTTCACAGGTTGACAATGAGTACGCAAATTTTATAAAAGTTATATTCACATAAAAACTTACAGCTAACTCCTAAACTTTTTGTACCTTTACAACTCTTCAATAAAATATTAAAATTCGTGTAAAAATTATAACTGCGAAAAATAGTATCACAGAATTAAATATGTAAATATGAATTTTATTAAAGTATTTTTATTAATAAAAATGCATAAATATATAAAAAGGATGCATATTAAAAAAATGTAATCGATTTCCGCGGGCATTAAACGCAAACACACGAAGCGCTAGGCCGGTAACTTACCAACTAAGCTACCGATTGGCTTGCAAAGGATGTCTTATTATAAGCTCATATATATAGGAATCAAAATCTTCAAAAATTCATATCTCTGAAAATAAGCTGCATTGGCATGAATGCCAAGACACATATTTTTGTTTTGTTTTGGCTCTACTTTCATCAAAATCGACGAGGTAAACACTGTGGGTTCCCCTTGTTAGTTACTTAATGTAACAAAAATGTAATTGGTGTACCTTTCACAAAACATTTTAACACAAGTTATCTTTATTGAGGTGTAGCTAGGCTCAGACCAGCATAGCGTAAGGAATATTCTCACACATTGTGTACTCCCTACTTAGAAACTTGATTATCATATTAGCCCTATCTTCATTAAGTAGTTTTGAAATATAATCATATTCTAGGAAAGAAAAATACATTAATAAAGACGTTCACTGTGGATTTCTGCTGTTTTCAATCCAAATAATTTTGTCAAATTTAATTTTATAAAATGTTTCAAAATTCTGTTTCAGTGTGAATGGCAAACAATATTTGTTTAGTGGATTTCAAATAACTTTTTTTTCCTTTTAATGTCATAGATGGAGGATTCTTTTATGGATATAAATAAAAATGGTTTGAAGTATCCTGTATTTTTAAGATCGTTAGAATGACATATATACCGATGCAATAATAGCAATTCCACACCAGACAATGAGCAGTTTGCCTAATTAATGCCTTTCTACTGTAACGCACCAATATGCAACAGTATATAAAATATATACTAGTATAGTGTTTTATTATGATAATTGGTACAGCGGTCCTTGCGTTATAAACCTCAATTTATTGTAATAGGAAAGATTTGTTATAACTTTATTTTTAAATAAAAGGACATACAGGTGTGTCGAGAATCATAGTATATTAATAGTATTGTAAATCAGCAAGTGTAGAATCAATATAGCATCACATAAAATACTTTAAATGTTGGTATTAATGTTATGGAATATAGTTTTTATGTTGGGTAGAATATGTATGCTCTATAATTGATATATTTAGTGTATAGCACATCATGCTACATCGATTTCAATCACTTACAGCATTATGGTTCTCAACACCTCCATTAGCAGCTTTAATAACAATTTTGATTGTACAACCAAGGATTTTGATTTTAACGTTGTTACCCAACTACTGTGTTAGAAATACCACGTATAACAGAGGGTTGTGAAATATATGCATTTTCATAATGAATCCCTCCTTTTTGTATCAAAATAAAAGTTTGCCGATTTATTTTTACCATAATGGATACACACACACGTAAGTACTTCTGGACATGTCTAGACATGAAATCAGTTTGGGAATCATTCTGTAACATGCTTTGTGGTGGTATATAAGTAGCAGTTTTGTCTATTGTGACGCTAACCTTATCCCAATGATACCACAAACTGCATGACATTTTTTCTGTGTACCGTAGACTGGGGTTTTCTTTCTCTAGGCAACAGATTTGTACTGCTTAGAAAACTAGATCCCAGCACAACATGGCCTTAGCTATCATTATGCTGTAAACGGAGTTTAAGCTACAGTGGCTTTTTTCGCAAAATGCGAAGAATTAATCTAAAATGTGAGAAAGAAAATTGTCTGCCACAAAATAGTGACAGTTTAATCTCCTATCAACAAACTTTACTTTTTTTTAATAACTCTGCTTTACATTTTATTGTTATTTTTGTAAACCTTAAAGCATGTTTCCTGCAGTAATTCAAAGCATTGTTGATATAAATTTTATTGATACGATTTTTCGAGCAACGAAAGCTACTAATATTTTTTAGCATTTTGCTACAACTTTTTTTTAGCATTTTTTGAGCTAACTTAAAACATGGCTGTAAAAAAAAAGTTTTGTAACATTGATTCTTAGTCTATAAAGTGATCATCAAATGAATTTGTTCATTTCATTCAAATCACCTAAAAATAAGCGAAATACGAACTTACAATAGTTATTCCAAAAGTTTTGGAGTTCTTCGAAAACCTGTGTAGTACCCCATGCTAAGAGAACTGCTTTGTATTGTTTTAAAATGAAAAATGCAATCTTTTAAATTACTGTGGGACTACCCAGTTATCAAATATAAAGCAGCAGCACCACTGTGTCCTGAAACCATCCATCATCAAATTTTATGTTGTCACAATAATTTTGATCTGTTTTGAGGAATATTAAGGCAATTTTGATACTTTTAATTTGGAAGTTAAAACTGAAAATTTAGTAATATACACATTTCTGTATTGTTTAGTTCCTGCAAAAACATGTGTTTTTAAAATGCACATTTCATTTGGGTACAAAAGTGGAGCTTATATTTTGTAAGGCTAAACACGCATTGGTGAGATATATGTAATGCATACTATACCTATGGGGATGTTTTTTTTTTTCCCTCATGTGTATGCTTTTATATGATTCTAATTGCGCGATGCTGTTGCATTACTCTCCAGCTGCAGTATTTGTTACCGACAAACTCACAGTCAATGAGTCAAAACTTTTATTTGTGTGTTGGATGATAATATCTATTAAAGTTTTGCTACTGCCGGAAACTTTGCCAAATGAAACATTATACAGTTGAACGTTTGTAGACTAGCGTGATACAATGTATGTCACAGATATTTGTAGACCAACCACCGAAGCGGAACTCCATTTCTGGAACTGGTTTCAAATTGTGTTCGTGAGAGCCAATCCTATGCTGTGGTCGAGACTTTTGCTATTTGTTCTGTTTGTCTTGTTGTTTGTACTTGACAGAGGATTGGATGTTTTCTATTCTAGCTAGTTTATCTGGAATAGTAATAAAACTTTGAAAGTGCTTATGTGTCCATTGTCTTTTATTTGCAATTCATTATTTCAAAGTCAAATGGGTGACCTCCTACATTGACCTTATAGGCACTGTGGTGATATGAATAATAGACCTTTATATAGATTTATCTTCAATGACATTTGTAAATGGGTTTCATGACAGGCATATGGTAAGAAAAGCCTTCTGAAGAATAACAGATTTGAGAACCACTGCTCTAGCAGTCAAAGGTTTGAGTCCCCTGAAAATCTGTTGCTCATGATGCGTGATAGTATCCATCTTTGCACCTTGAAAAGATTTTATTTTTGGTCATGAAATGTTTCATGTAGAATTTTAATAATTACACATTAATATAATTAATAATAATAGGTAGTATATTAAGACATCGAAAGAGATTAGAAAGAGTTGTCAGAAGCAAAAAAGTCTCCGACGGTTTTAATTCTCAGAATTTTAGAAATGTTTTCATCGGTATGAGTGAGTTGAGAAGTTAAAGAGGACAGATACTGAGGTAAGAGGTAGAAGAGTTAGACTTATTTCAATACATTCACAAATTCGACCATAACGAAAAATCTTTTGTTTAATAAGAGCCAAAAAATATAACCATGCCAGTGAAAATTTAAACCATTAGTCTGTGGGCCACTATTCTCTTATGAGTTGAAGGAAAGACTGTTAAAAAACTAATCCTGCATCTAAATGTTGTATCAGACTTGTGAACCTTTAATTATTTTGTAACATATAGATGATGGACATTTTTTTTCTCTGGGCACATGGTTATACATCGTTGGAAATACCAAATCCTGTCTGATCACTGAAGTTAAACAATGGACCGCTCTTGAAACTTGCTGTGTGCCAGTTGTGTAATTTGGCGCCTTGGTGAATAGCAATTTAAATAACTGTTGGAAACCAAATGGTCGTCAGATTATTAAGATTATGTGCTTTAATATTCAATGTTGGGGGAGGCTTGAGCCCCTTTCCTACTCCATTGCTAGCTACCTAATTTTTTATTGACATAATTTGCTCTTGGATCTTTATCCAACTGTTACAAGTACAAACTTAGAACTGACATGGTTCTCACTCTTTTGTCCTGATGAAATTCAAGGACCTTACATTGGAAATAAGGGAAATACCCTCTTTTTTTTTGCCAAAACTTGAAAAAAGGTTTTGGGAAACATTCAAGGACCAACCACATTTTTGACAGTTTTAAAGTACCTTCCAAGGGTCCCAACTTAGCAACAAAAAAAAGTCAAGAACCGTGGGAACCGTGATTGAAGATATGAAATTTTGTGATCGATGAAATGATTCAGTGAGGTACGACTGCCTTCTGGAAAAGAAAGAATAATTTATCTTGGCGTTTACTTAGTGCTATATACAAACACAAGTTATTAGATCTTCTAAGACGTATGCATGAATATTGAGGATTAAAGTAGGGAATGGAAAACACTACAGAAGTCCTGTATTAAAAATGCCCCAGGGGTGGGGATATAATAAGGTACAGAAAACCTAACATGGGCATGAGAAATGAAACAGTATGAAAGGGCATGTCCTGAGAAGAGAGCCGTCTGCTACAAAGAATAGGAAAAGGCAAGATAGGAAAAATGGAGCAATGCTAACATTAGAAACAGTTTTTAGGATTTAACCAGCCTTGGTTTTATGCCCTGAACAAGAAACAAAGGAAGTGCTAGCGTCATGTTTCCGACCCTGAATAGGGAAATTGCAAGAAAAAAGCATTTAGCTCATGACATACATATATATATCATCTTTCTGCTTTAGCCTTTCCGAATTTTACGCAAATCCAATTTGATAAGTACCTCAAAACAGGGGTCTTCAACCCACGGGTTACTTGCGGCCTGCTGATTCACGAAAAAACACAAATTGTTCCACACAAAAGTACTGCTCCTTCCTTCTTCTGAGTCTTAAATTCCATGTATTTTATTTACTTACTTTTCGTAATAAATATCGTAAAGTGCTAGGGAACTAAAATTATATCTGATTTTTCCTCAATCGTGTTAACTTTAGTTTTCTGACGTATATGGACATTAGGAGTAGTTTTATTTATTTGCAATGTAACAGTGATTTTAAAGGAATTCAACTTAGGACCCGTTGAATTCTATTCTAAATATGTCGATAAGAACATCTTCCCAACCATCTGACTGCATGCTCTAAAAATGATTGTCGCTATTTGGGAGCATTTACGCATAGGCATACGCAGAAAATTCATACATGGGTTATAGGCTCATTTAAGGCGAGGGGGTGGGTACAGAGCTGCAACTCTATATACGTATATAAGCAAAATTTCATTCATCACAAAATTCTTTGTTAAAATAAAAAAAAAACATTTTCAAAAGTGCTCCATTTAGTTTACTGATTAATGATGCGTGATTGCGAGATGTTTTCATCGATTGTCTCGATTATTTGAGAATCTCGAAGATTTCTAAACCTGACTCAATACATCACGTAACTGTAACTAAAAAAAATTATAAAATTTTGACTACCATCATGTCTATTTACTTATATACGATATTTGGCCTATATTTGTTTTGAATGATAAAACAAAATTGTAATTGTATCTTTACCAGCCATGTTTTTGAATATAAATACTATATCATGTACCATATAGAAAATATACAGAAAGTCTATTTTTGAGCCACTAGATGTGATGTCATATATCATCATCATCATATTCAACCATTATCTATCCACTGCTGGATGAAGGTCTCTCCAAATGCTTTCCACACAAGTCTATCCTGGGCCATTCGTTTCCACGTCACCCCAACCTCTTTTCTTATTTCATCCACCCATCTAGTTTGAGGACGTTTTCTAGGTCTTCGGTGGTCTCTTGGAATCCAGTTCAGAATTTCTGTTGTCCATCGTTGATCAGTTCTTCTTGCAATATGCCCAGCCCATCGCCATTTCAGTCCTTTTACTTTAACAATGATGTCCTCTACTCTAGTTTGCTCTCTCACCCAAGTGTTTCTTTTTCGATCTCTCCTAGTTATTCCAAGCATGCACCTCTCCATGCTCCTTTGCGTTGTCTGTAACTTTCGTATTGCTCCAACTGTTAGACTCCATGTCTCTGATCCATAAGAGAGGACTGGCAATACACACTGGTTGAAGACTTTTCTTTTTAGACATAAAGGCAATTTCCCCTTCAGGATAAAACTGTTTCTTCCAAATGCACTCCAGCCAAGTTTAATACGTCTGTTGAGTTCTTTCATAATGTTGCCATCCATTGAAATCAGCTGGCCAAGGTAAATATATGAATCAGCAATTTCTAGCTCAGTGTTGTCAACTTGTATTTTTGTTTCCTCTACAAAATTATTGAACATGATCTTAGTTTTTTGTAGGTTCATCTTGAGTCCAACTTCTTCACTTCTAGTTGAGAGCTCTTGTACCATGTCTTGGAGTTCTAATGGGTCCGTTGAAAAAATAACAATGTCATCAGCAAACCGCAGATGATTTAAATATTCACCATTTATTTTTATTCCCTTGTTATTCCAATTTATCAGCTGAAAAATCATCTGTAAAGCAGAAGTAAAAAGTTTTGGAGAAATGGTATCTCCCTGCCTCACCCCTTTGCCAAGTTTGATAGTTTTGGTATCTTTATGTAACCGAAATTTTGCACTTGCATTTTTATACACACGTTTCACCATGTCAATGTACACATCCTCAATGTCTGTTGATCTTAAAGAGTTGATGACTGCTGATGTTTTAATAGAGTCAAAGGCCTTCTCATAGTCAATAAATGCCACACACAATGGAAGTTCATATTCATGTGTTCTTTCAATTAATTCTCTTAATACTTGAATATGGTCCACTGTACTGAATCCACTTCGAAATCCAGCTTGTTCTCTTGGTTGAGCTGCATCTAATTTTTTCTGCAGGCGATGTGTTAGCACTTTTGTGAAGATTTTATAAATAGCAGGTAACAAGCTAATTGGTCGGTAATTTTTCAAATCCTCTTTATCACCTTTTTTATGCAAAAGAATTACTGTTGCAGAATCCCATTGGTTTGGTATGTTACCGCTGTTAAGACATTTGGTAAAGAATTTTGCAAGTATGTCTTCTACATATTCTCCAGCTTCTTTTAGGATATCTAATGTAATACCATCATCACCAGGGGCTCTTCCTTTCTTCATACTTTTTATTGCAAATGAAACTTCTTCTTTTAAGATTTTAGGAGCTGTTCCTTCGACTATTTCAATGTCTTCGTTTAATCCACTGTTACTTTCGTATAGATTTTTGTAGAATTCTTCAACTCTTCTAAGTATTTCTTCCCTATTTCTTGTTACGGTGCCATCCTCTCCTTTTAATGCAATGATGTGTTTCTTCCCAACAGATAAACTTCCTTTAACAACCCTAAGGCTCTTGTTATTTTCAATGGCTTTCCTTACTAGCTCACAGTTGAATTTTCTTATGTCTTCTTTCATGCTTTTGCGCAGAGTTTTACAAAGTTCTATGTACTCAATCCTGGAACTGGTATTTTGATTGTCCACCTTCATATCTCTTCGCCTTTTCATGAGCTGTTTCGTCTTCTCAGATAATTTGCTATTGTGCTTTTTACAGGTTACACCACCAATTTCCCCAGCAGTTTCAACTATTGTCTTAACAATGTTTTCATTTGCTTCTGAGATATCACTTTCATCAATAAGTCCTTCCAGTGCAGAAAAGCGATTTTTTAATTCCAACTTGAATGCCTCGGTATTTTCTTTTAATTTCTTTAAATCCACCCTCTTACTTACTTGTTTCCTAATGAGCTTCTGTCGTTCTAATTTAGTATTTAAGTGCACTTTACATCTCACCATTCGATGATCACTTCCAGTATTAAATCTGTTCAGTACACTGCAATCTTCAATAATTGATTTCTTGTTTGCCAGGATATAGTCAATTTCACTAGTTCCCCCATTTGGGTGTTTCCATGTCCATTTTCTTTGCGGTTTCTTCTTAAAAAATGAATTCATGATGCTAAGATTTTCAGCTTCTGCAAATTCGATGAGTTGATCGCCACGTTCATTCCTTTCCCCATATCCGTATTTACCAACCGATGTCTCTCCTTGTTCCTGTTGTCCAATTCTTGCATTGAAATCCCCCATGATGAGCTTGATATGTTGTTTCCCTTTGGTGTGTAACTGTTTGATTTCTTCATAAAATTCTTCAACCTCTTCGTCGGTATGGCTTGATGTTGGTGCATATACCTGTACTATTTGAAGTTGGTATCGCTGGGTTAGTTGAACAACGAGCCTCGCTGCTCGATCTGACGTGCTTTCGACTTCAAGAAGGTAGTCTTTAATTCTTTTGTTGATTAAGAAGCCAACACCACTTGTTCTTCCAGTTTCCGTTCCTCTATAATAAAACAAATGTCCGCTTTTCAGTTCCACCAACTCTTCACCTTTTCTTCTAACTTCACTGAGTCCTACAATGTCCCATTTGATCTTGTCTAGTTCCTCTTCCAATTCCTGCAGTTTTGCTTCAGAAGTGATGTCATATATCATGAGCTATATCATTTTCTATGATTCTCATATAAAATTGGCACAGAAGTAGTAAGTAAATCATTTTTAGTTATATACGCACAATGAATTCAAAAATGTAGTTTTTGTGTATTTAAAAAAAAAAAGAAAAAGAAAATCTAAGTACTTGTAAAAATAAGTAAAGTAAGTGCAGGTTTTTTGGATTTCGTTAAATCAGAGTTCTACTTTACAGGCTCTCTAAAACCTATCTAATGATTCTATTAACCCCTTGGGTACATTTGACGACTGAGACTCATCATGCACTTGTCTTGCCTAAGTTACAGACGACGAGTCGATTCGTCATTCAAACTAGGACAAAATTAAACATGTACATTCTTGTTCATGGCAAGAGTGATTGGTATCAGTTGTAAGAGGATGTTTCTTCCAGTGCGAATCAGCAAATTAAATCCGTTCCAAACGCGAGAATTTTTCAAATAAATCTGTACCCAAGAGGTTTACAAATACTATAATTATTTTGCCTGGATGTCAGAAAATATGGCTATATCTAATTATTTACTAACCAAATTGACAACACCATGTGTTCACGTGCATGCGATGTGTGGTTGGGCAGCTAACTTCAGCCGATTGCATCTGAACATCTCAATTGTTAGTTCAAAAACGAATGTTTGACTCAAATGTAAATTTGAGTCAATTGTGATTCTTTTGAATAAGTTCCGTAATCACCCATCACTATTGCTGATAATAGTGAGAGCTGTCTTTTTTTTTAAGTAAAAAAATCATCAATCATAAGTAAACAATTTCATAATTTAAATAAACACAATAAAGGTACTTTATAAAAAAATTTAATAAAAAGTCGATGAATTTTATAATATACAAAAACCGGTTTCGAAAACAGTAATAATCACAATTTCATTAAAAAAATTTCGAATCGTTCATGTAACGTTTACAATGAAATAATTACTAGAAAGTGAAAATTGTATTTTGAGTACATTAACATCACACAAAGAAAAAAATTTTGTTTATCACAGAATGTATAGAGTTGTATATGCGAGACATCTTGAAGTAAATGCAGCAAAAATAGATGGGGTACAGTCATATTCATGTAAAATTCAATAACCACAAACAATATAAACGTATGCACATCTGCAAAATATTTACTGAGCACAGGACTTCGTTATATTCTCACATTTTTTTAAATCCAGTCTACTCCGTTCTGGTAGATTTGTAGAATCTGATGAATTGCTAACCTCAAAAGACTGTTTCATGAAGTTTTCAAATATTCGAATGTCCTTTTTGTTGGCATCCCTGTCGTCTGCTGATTGTGAAAGTTCTTTCAAGTCTTCTTTTAATGATGATTGAGCCTTTGTCATTTGGACACTGCTGACTAAATAATGACATTTTGATGCCGAAAGCAATGCTGATCTTTCATCATCTGCTTGACACTTATGTAAAGATGAAAACATGGACCTTTTGTCTGAAGTATCAATGCATATACATGTCTTATGACATTCAGAATCTGTTTTATATGCGCTGACCTCAGGGATATGAACTGGTACTTCTGAGGCTCCCGAGTTATGCAAATCGCTGATTCGGCATTTGGCATCTGTAAGCAGTTTTCGGGAATGTGAAGATTTATCGGCATTAACCTTCTTGTACTTTCCTTTTTTCGATGTACTTATCACTGTGGCATGGCCCAAGAATAAGAAATCGCTCAATTTCAATGACTCGGCCCTGCTTTTACTATATGCAGATTTCAATAATCCTTTACATTTAGGAACATTCTGTTGAACCTTGTTAGTTTTCTTTTTATTGATGAATTGATGATAAGCATTAATTTTCTTTCGGTCCTTCTGTGCACTGTTTTGTGGTTGAGACACTGAGGGTGTTGATGAAGAAGTCGAAACAATGTGAAAACAATTTGGGCTAAAAGAATTCGCTACAGATGTAACTACTATATTAGCATCTCCTGAAGCTTTCTTATCTACTGGCTTACTGTCTGACAAATCAGCAGGTTGATCAGAGTTTTTTACATGATGTGGATTGCAATTCTGTGAATATGCATGAGGTTTTTGAGTATAATACTTTCCACTTGGAGGAACAACTGAGGCATAGTATGGCGATAAAGGCACATGTGCTCTCTGAAACATCAAAGGGTTTTGGTATCCATGAGGTGGACTTTGACTGGTGGAAAAGGGAAGATGAGGTTGTACGTACCATGGAACCATTGGAATTACTTGGTGGAGTGTTTCTGCACTTTGCAACTGGACAACGTGCATAGGTGAATAGTAAGTACCGGAATGACTTTGAGAGGTTTCGTACTGAACACCTGGCGGTGATCTAGTAGTTCCAAAGCTTGCATAGTCCACTGTTTCTTGATGGTTAAACCGGTAAACTGCTGGTGGAAGTCCTACAGATGACATGGTAGAAAGATGTGGCTGATGCAAATGAGTTGCTGAGGGATAAGTGGAAACAGGAATTGCTAATGATGGTCTATTCTAAAGTTTAAAAAGTACGAATGTTATTAATATGTTCAAATGGAAAAGGAAATGCATTTTTTAAATGATGTAAATATGAGCAATAAATATAAAACTTTCTACTAAAACTTTTAATGACATTGATCAAGCTGTGTATTTTTAAATATGTGAGTGAATACTCATGAATGATCGATAATTTTCAGACATCGAAATCTTTTAGCATTTGAGAAAGGGTATAACGCTCATTATGACCTGTCATAAAAAGTGCCTGCAATCCGATTAGAACAATGGGCAGTGCTGCCCCTGTTCTTAAAACCAAACAAAATAACATTTGTGTTGCAAATACCAGTGACCAATTAGCTAGAAAGTGTATCAACAAAGTGTATATTAATAGGAGAAGTGTACTGATATTATTTATGATTTTGCCATAATTAATTATTCACACTCATGACAGTTTAATGTATGCACTTTAAAAAAAATGGAAAGGTATTAAATTTGTTGAAACTGGGTCCTGGACTTATAAAAATAAAATTTAACGGGTCGCAGCCTCATAAAGGTTGAGATGCACTAGCCTAGCGAAACAGACCAGGTGGGCCAAAAATAACGTATAATTTACGGTACCAATGAAATTAAATAACTAACATACCGCGCAAAAGCAATACTACTACATCCCTGTAAAGCACTTAAGTTTGTAAAAAAACCTGCCTTTTTAGTTTCTAGTGTTTCTGGTGGCGGCCTTGTTAGCATAAACTTACTGCAAAGGTCTTCGGTGCAGGCTTTCACATTTGAGCGATTTACTACAATTAAACGTCATAGATTTCACGCTTACAGATACAAACTGAGACCTCATTTCCTAAAACCCATACAACTGGGATATTTTTGTATTAAATGCCGATTTTAATACATTGAATAAGTTTAAGAAATTTTAAATATCTGCTAAATTACTTTTCCTACTTTGTGATGGAACCTAGTAAAGTGACCACTTTTTATAAGAGAGAACTGGTTGGGACTTATTCATGGCTATACCTAAGTCTGCCGTGTATAGTGAACACCTGTCTATGATGACCATTGCAGTCCAGTCCCAAAGGTGGTCACTTTAGGCAGGTTCTACTGGATATTAAAGGAAGAAACAATAGGAATGAAGTATCATACAGGAAATTATATCTGCGAATCATGTGTAATAAAATATTGTGTTTTATGGCAAAAGGACAAGCAAGATCACACTGTACCAGAATCTGCAGTTTTATGAGGGAACCCGAACCCCTTTCTTGACTAAAGTGATCAACTGACACAATCAATAATATTATCATACCTTTGAGAGTCTTGTTTCGATGGCCCTTTGGTTGTTATTAAACCTTATAGATTATTTGGAATGATCTGCAAGTTTGGAAAGTTAGCGTTTTCATGGCATGAGGACAGCAAGGATCATTCTGAAACGGAACCTACAATTTCCCGAGGAATCCAAACCTCTTAAGGCCTACGATGTTAATCCCTAGACTACAGTGAGTATTTAGTTGGAAAGTAATGACATCATCAGTGATTGTGTAGGTCTACTTATGGTTTCGTTTGCTTATGAGTTCTATGACACAGTAAGGGTCATTCTACACCAGGAGCTACAATTTCTCGGCGTAATTCAAACCTTTTAAGGCCCAGGATACCAACCCCCCTGAACTACGGTGAGCAGTTAGTCGGTGAGAAGTTGACTGAAAAAGTAATGAAGCAAAACTTTTGAAGATAATGACGTTAAAGGTAATGGCATTATTATTGATCATGTAAGGTCCATTTAAGGAATCAAATCCTTCAGACAGTGGATCTGTCAAGAAAATAACAACGGGAAGTACAGGGTACGTTCTGGAATAAAAACCTGGACTATCTGCAAGGCAGCCAAATACGTTACCACCATGTTACCACAAGGTTGTGATTTTATAATAACCAGAAGTTTGACAAAAGTGAAATATACAAACCTGGGATGAAACTGGTTGAGTTAGATATGTCGTAGGATTTATGAAACCCATAGGCACAGCCGGCCCAATATAACATGGTTGTTGAGCAATACTTCCGGTTGTTGGTGATAAAGGATGAGTTGGCGGAGAATACTGGCCATCTTGAATGTGATGTCTTGTCTTATAAAAAGGCAATACTGGTGGAATGCTGGGTTGTAATTGTGGTGCGGTTGCGACTAACGTTTTGGAGACACTTGGTTGCAATTGTGGCACGACCAATGGCAAGTGAGGCACATAAAAGAAAGGCGCTTGTGGATATTGGTTGCCCATAACTGGTGATGATACTGAGCTGTTGGTTTCTATGGTAACTGATAATGACTTTACTATGTCCGCCGTAGATTCGGTTCCAGATATTCCTTTGTTTGCAGACAAAAGCAATGAATGACTATCTTTACTTTGATCTTTGTTGTTCAAATCTAAAACGGACAGATGAGTGGATGATGTCAGTTCTGAATTGACATCTGATGGTCTATTCTGAAGTTTAAAAAATACAAATGTTATTAGTACGTCCAAATGAAAAAGGAAATGCATTTTCTTTAAACGATGTAAATACGAGTAATGAATATATAAAACTTTCTACTAAAACTCTTAACGACAGTGATCAAGCCATGTATTTTTAAATCTGTGAGTGAATACTCATGTACGATCGACAATTTTCAGACATCTAAATCTTTTAGCATTCGAGAAAGAGTATACCATTCATTTTGACCAGTCGTGAAAAGTGCCTGCAATCCAAATACAATAACGTGCGGTGCATCACCTGTTCTTAAAACAAAGCAAAATAATATCTGTGTTGCAAATGCCAGTGACCAATCAGCAAAGAAGTGCATCAGCAAAGTGTATATTAATAGGAGAAGTGTACTGATATTATTTATGATTTTGCCATAATTAATTATTCACACTCATGACAGTTTAATGTATGCACTTTAAAAAAAATGGAAAGGTATTAAATTTGTTGAAACTGGGTCCTGGACTTATAAAAATAAAATTTAACGGGTCGCAGCCTCATAAAGGTTGAGATGCACTAGCCTAGCGAAACAGACCAGGTGGGCCAAAAATAACGTATAATTTACGGTACCAATGAAATTAAATAACTAACATACCGCGCAAAAGCAATACTACTACATCCCTGTAAAGCACTTAAGTTTGTAAAAAAACCTGCCTTTTTAGTTTCTAGTGTTTCTGGTGGCGGCCTTGTTAGCATAAACTTACTGCAAAGGTCTTCGGTGCAGGCTTTCACATTTGAGCGATTTACTACAATTAAACGTCATAGATTTCACGCTTACAGATACAAACTGAGACCTCATTTCCTAAAACCCATACAACTGGGATATTTTTGTATTAAATGCCGATTTTAATACATTGAATAAGTTTAAGAAATTTTAAATATCTGCTAAATTACTTTTCCTACTTTGTGATGGAACCTAGTAAAGTGACCACTTTTTATAAGAGAGAACTGGTAGGGACTTAGTCATGCCTATACTAAAGTCTGTTGTGTATAGTGACCACCTGTCTATGGTGACCATTGCAATCCAGTCCAAAAGGTGGTCACTTTAGGCAGGCTCTACTGGATATTAAAGGAAGAAACAATAGGAATGAAGTATCATACAGGAAATTATATCTGCGAATCATGTGTAATAAAATATTGTGTTTTATGGCAAAAGGACAAGCAAGATCACACTGTACCAGAATCTGCAGTTTTATGAGGGAACCCGAACCCCTTTCTTGACTAAAGTGATCAACTGACACAATCAATAATATTATCATACCTTTGAGAGTCTTGTTTCGATGGCCCTTTGGTTGTTATTAAACCTTATAGATTATTTGGAATGATCTGCAAGTTTGGAAAGTTAGCGTTTTCATGGCATGAGGACAGCAAGGATCATTCTGAAACGGAACCTACAATTTTCCGAGGAATCCAAACCTCTTAAGGCCTACGATGTTAATCCCTAGACTACAGTGAGTATTTAGTTGGAAAGTAATGACATCATCAGTGATTGTGTAGGTCTACTTATGGTTTCGTTTGCTTATGAGTTCTATGACACAGTAAGGGTCATTCTACACCAGGAGCTACAATTTCTCGGCGTAATTCAAACCTTTTAAGGCCCAGGATACCAACCCCCCTGAACTACGGTGAGCAGTTAGTCGGTGAGAAGTTGACTGAAAAAGTAATGAAGCAAAACTTTTGAAGATAATGACGTTAAAGGTAATGGCATTATTATTGATCATGTAAGGTCCATTTAAGGAATCAAATCCTTCAGACAGTGGATCTGTCAAGAAAATAACAACGGGAAGTACAGGGTACGTTCTGGAATAAAAACCTGGACTATCTGCAAGGCAGCCAAATACGTTACCACCATGTTACCACGAGGTTGTGATTTTATAATAACCAGAAGTTTGACAAAAGTGAAATATACAAACCTGGGATGAAACTGGTTGAGTTAGACATGTAGTAGGATTTATGAAACCCATAGGCACAGCCGGCCCAATATAACATGGTTGTTGAGCAATACTTCCGGTTGTTGGTGATAAAGGATGAGTTGGCGGAGAATACTGGCCATCTTGAATGTGATGTCTTGTCTTATAAAAAGGCAATACTGGAGGAATGCTGGGTTGTAATTGTGGTGCGATTGCGACTAATGTTTTGGAGACACTTGGTTGTAATTGTGGCACGACCAATGGCAAGTGAGGCACATAAAAGAAAGGCGCTTGCAGAAATTGGTTGCCCATAACTGGTGATGATACTGGACTGTTGGTTTCTATGGTAACTGATAATGACTTTACTATGTCCGTTGTGGATTCGGTTCCGGATATTCCTTTGTTTGCAGACAAAAGCAACGAATGACTATCTTTACATTGGTCTTTGTTGTTTAAATCTAAAACCGACAGATGAATGGATGATGTTAGTTCTGAATTGACATCTGACGCCGGATCGTCTTTTTGCAAACGTGATAAATTGGCATGGTTGACATTTCCAATATTGTCTTTTCGAGCTAATGGATCAGTTTCTAGAAAAGGCAAACATGAATGAGAGTCAACATCTAAAATTTCTCATTAATGTACTAGTAAATTAATTCCTGACTAATGCATCAATTACTGTAAATGATTCTCATCCATAAACCATTAACTCGGCTCTTCACCCTTTGACAAACATACGTATGAGAATAGACCCATGAATAACTATATACATTCATTTAGAATAGAAAGCATTAGGATTCAAGTTCAATGACCACAGATCCGATTGCTGAAACCTGTTAATGCTCCATCTAACATCAAAAACCACATACTCTAAAACATTAACACTAATATTTTACATCAGAATAAATATTTTTCTTTCATTGCAACTAAATCACAGAGGAGCAGAAATAATAATTCAATTAGAGTGAGACTGTAAGGAGATGGATTTAGGCAGTAAAAACATAAAAATAATACCTGGATGTTGTTTCTCAGTACTGTTGTTACCACCGAGTGATTCAAAAACATCTCCGAGACAATGTTTAGCTTCCAAGTCATTCAATACAACATTCTCCGAGCTGGAAATGCAAATGAATTAAAAATACATTAAAATTTTAGACCCAAACGATAATTTTAAAAAATAAATAAAAAGCAGATTTGTAAAACTTAAATAAAGTTTATTGGTTGAATTTTTATGATTTGAGAACAGTAAAAGTCATTTTTCATCAAACAAGATATAAATATAGATAAATCTTTAGTACATATTGCACCCTTGCAACGAAAGTGTTACAACTCAAAAAATCCCAATCTTCAGAAAATACAAAAAACCATTTCTGGCTGAATTGACGGATGTTTGTTTATCCAATGATATGTGCCAACTAACGAAAACCTAAATAACTTAATGGCCTACCGTTTTACATGGGAGGATGCAGCAATGTTTTCTGCATCCGGTTGTAACATTAAGTCATTTTCACCGAATTTTGAGTTGTAACACTTTCTTCTCAAGGATGCGATATCTCTGATATGATTTTCATGCTGATTTGTATGATCTTTATTATACAGTAAACACTCTCAGTAATGACCATTTCTGTTCAACGGTTGCCGTCCCGGCAAAAGCTTCATGGAAATAATGTAATCAATTTCTTTCAATAACAGTCTAATTAATGACTATTTCTAGTTAACGACCATATTTTACAGTTCCTACAAATGTTTTATCGAATTAATATATTTCCAATTAACAACTCTCTTCTGTTTAAGGGCATCTGGCTTTGGTCTTCCCTATTTTCCCTGTCAATGCAAATGCTACGAGTGGTTGCCTAAACTGATAGTTCCCTTTGCACAAAAAGGTAAAGGGTTTGGCAGTGTTTTCCATTCAAGTTTTGCTGGTTGAAAAATGGCTACCAAAAGAAAACATCCCACGCTTCACGACAAGGCAACAAATCATTAAAGAATGGGAAAACTATTACAGAAAAGGTAAACTAGAGGTAGCTAAATGGTTTCAGCTGCCACAGTCTACTCTTAAAGGCATTTTAGCGAGTCACAAGAAAATATTAAATGCTGCACAAAAATGTAGATTGTCTCGTCCTCAAATGGTGGCTTCTACAATGGTTTAACGAAGCAAGGGAATCCAGCATTCCAATTCCCAGGGTATTACTAAAAGAAAAAGGCATATATCTAGCAACTAACTTTAGAACTGGAAATTTACAAGCTTCTTACTGTTTAAGCAACAATTTTTATCAACTTGATAAAAATTGTTGCTTAATTTAATCCGCATAGTGTTCGACGTATAAAAAAGAAAATCTTATGGTTTGATTATTCACGTTCAAAGAAAGATATAAACTTAGTTTGAAAAGTGCATTTGGGAAGCATGTAAGATATAATTAAAATAAACAACAGAAAAAAGTTTTCTAAACAGTCCAAACAGCAATAGCTTTGATAAATGAATTTATCAAAGCTATTGCTAGTCTTACGCCTGCAAATGTGAGAGAAAATTGGCTAAAATCTTAGTCAATTCTACTCTGCACATCATTCCAATTAATTCCTCCTTGTAACAGTGGCGTAGGCAGAAAGTTCATAAGGGAGGGATTATAGGCTTAATGGGAGGGGTTACAGAGCTACAACTCATATATTCCTATGTTAAATATACAAAATTTCATTGAAATGCAGGGGGTCACTACCCCCAAAATCTGCACCCTGGCTAAACCTATGCCTTGTAATGAGCAACGTTTTTTCGCGATCCCTTGAGAGTCATTAACGAAAAAACTTACTGTATCATACCTGCCAACATGTCAATTTCGAAATTCTTACAATTTTTAAAACATGTGTGCGTCATAAGCGTGCACATCATTAGACAATGTGCAAAGTACATGCAGTATAACATGTCCAGAATTTAATGAGGTACTATATTTTTTCCTTATTATATACAGATAGCTAACAAATGTAGATTATATTCACCAGAACCTAAAAAAAATCCGAGGTAATTTCCCAAATTAAAATATATTATTTAATTATAGATATTTACATAGGCATAGGGCTATATGGGCCTGTGGGACCCCAGCCCTTCAATGATTTGAAATAAATTACAATTTTACATATATATTGCAATGTATAAATGTTCATAATATGTGCTTAGCATCCACTTTCCCAAATAATATTGAAAACCATGTTGATGTATGCTTACATCTACAAAATTATAATTAGGAAAAAAATACTGTGTTAATTAAATCAAACTTTTTGCATACATATAATTATTTACATGATGTGATAGTGATTTACAATTTATTGGTTAAATTCATCTGTCTACGAAGCAAAGGGTAAAGACTTTGGAGTCTGACAAAGCACCTGCAACCCAGAACCAGATATAATTAGGAGAAGCGGAAGTAATATATAAATAAATAATAATAATAAAAAAAAAAGAAATGACATATTAGTATAGATATGGAAGGTATAAATTAAGAAAGTAGTGGTGATATCATAATACCTTCTCCAATAGACACCCAATGAAATTAATGTAAGTCCAGACTGTACAGTGGAAAAAAAAAATTATGTTTTCTTTAGATTTAACCTAATTTCAAGAAAACAAAAAAAAAAGGACTATATACATATATGTATAAACTTTTTAATTAAATATCCTTTCTTAAAACTGAAAAAATGGCACATAAACACAAAATATCTTTAGAATTTTTGAATTGTATTTGAAAAATTCCTCAAAAATTAAAAATAGGATGGTGGTTCCGGCCCCCCTACCCGAAACGGCCCTGAGATGTGGTATTCCAAGTGCCCTCATGTACAATCGCTGATTATGAAATATTGTAATCGTGGGATCAATAGAAAAAGGATGGGGGCTCCGAGCCCCTTTCCCGATATGCCCTTGACGGCTTGGTCTGTGCATTCCGAGTTTCTAATTTGCCGAAACACAACATTTCCTCAATTATTATACCACCCCTAAGGAAACGTTCAGAAGCATCAAAATGAAGTCTGTGGGCATGTGCAGTGCACAGTTTTGGAAGGTACAATTCGAGTTTCTAAGTCTAGTCGATTTCACACCACCAGTTGATGGAAATTGTAGGAGCGGTTTGCCGATGTCACGGCGCCGATTCCAATGTTTCTTTGTGTGCATGTGCAGTTTTACAAGAACAGTGTGAAACCGGAAAACCGTACAGACCAAGCAACGAGACAATATCATAAAACCGCACATGTGCACAAAGAAACATCAGAATTGGCGGTATGACACCATGAAATCATAATGTATCGCGAATTTGAAAATTGCAAAACCGGTGTGACAATATCGACTCCACACCGATTTTTCATGATGTATCGATAAATCGTTCAAGCTTAGTCATGGGAATAGATTGAGGTTGCAGCTCTGTAGTGTATTTTTTGTTTTTTCCCCCTAAAAATAAAAAAAAAACATACAATGTTACCGATCATTCGTACAAATCATCAAAATCTGCACATTGTATGGACAAATCGTACAAGTTGGCAGGTATGCTGTATTATAAAATCGTAATAACAAGCAAAATAATATTTCAAACATCAAGGAACAATACCAAAACGTTGATGCCTCTCGATTAAGGAAGTCTGTTATTGGAACAATATTGCTCGATTCTCCCATTGCATAGCTCAGTGAGTCTGGCAATGCTCCATATTTGCAACTCAGGATGTCCTCCATCCAGAGGCTTCGAATTTTGGAGGAGGAAATGTTAAACCAAAGCCTTTCAATGTCTCTCTGTTGTTCCTCGCTTACATTTTGGCCTTTGATTACGGGCTGCTTGATAGACAGTAATTCCTCATGGCATACCGGCTCCGAATGCAACTTTTAATAAAAGAAATTACGCATATTACGAAAACTGCAAAATAACAAATAAATTCAGGTAATAGGTGCAATGTAACGATCAATGGAGCAGTAACAGGGTACAAACTCCATGGAGCTTGGATCCCTTTGGCTCCCTAAAAATATTTGGGGAACCCCAAAATTGATGGACAATAAAGAAAGAAATGCAAAATAGGGTTGAGGGTGAAAAGTATAACTGAGACAGTAATTTTATCTCAGAGAAATAAAAAAATTAAAAATCCATAGGACAGTCATGAGGAAATTTTATGATTTTTTTTTTTTAAATCATAAAGACGTGTAACACTAACATAAAAAAAAAGCTTCCAAACAGTAGCATAAATAATTACTATCCTACTAAGGAGCTGTTCAAGAATTACATATGCATCTTTGGAGGAGGGGTTTTGACATGTGCTTATTTTTGCTGACAATGGGGAGAGGGGGGTCTGGGTCTGGGTCTGAACCATGCTTACGTAAGACGCAAAAAATTATAAAATTAACACATAGTCGTAAAGTGACAACTGCCCTAATAGAACTGCAATACCTGGATGTGTGACACGAATGAGTAGAAAATATAAAGTGTACGATACACATAATCGCAGTTAAATACTTAATTATTTAAACCAGTGGCTTTCAACCTTCCTAAGCTCGGGAGCCCCATCTAGGCTTTACTATTTTTAAATTATCATAAATGTATTATTTTTAATAAATGTATTTTACCAAATCAATTTCCTATATATTACACGCTATTTGCTTACAACATAAGAAATATTCAGATTACAACATAAGAAATATCAGGGTTCAGGTCCCACCGAAGGCAGAAATATTTATTTTCTTTCGAACGTTTCACCATCTAATCACGCCATACCATCGGCGTTGGTATCACTACGCCAATAAACGTTGATTGATTGACATTGTTGTTTGATTTAATCTGCGTAGTGTTCGATTTATATAAAATAAATAAGAAATATTAACAATAAAAATGTAACAAAATACTTTCTTGTGCCAAAAAAATAGCAATTAATAGCGTGTTAAAACTTTTTTTAAACGCGATAATTTATTGTGATTACTCTCTATTTATAAATAAGCGTTTAATATTATAACAAACTTATAAATAAATGCTCAATATTAGAGTAAAAATGTAAATAAGTATTATAATTTGCATCTCACATATTGCATTCTCTTATTTAAAAAACATGTAACAAACAATTAAGGGCACCGAAATCTTATGTAAGCATGGAGGTGGGGTGAGCATTGCTTTTTCTTACAGGGAAGGAAGTGGGAGTACAAAATGGCCAAAATATTAACTACGTAATACCTGAATGACCTCTAAATAAGCATTATACAATGAAATTCCCTGTGCCAATAAATAACAATATACATAATGTATTTTATTGTTAAGGAAATATATAAAAACAAATATGCCACCATCTGTCGACTGGAAGGAAAGTAAAATAAAATTATGTTGCCATCTGTCAATACCAAAAGGAAGTAAAATTATACAGAAATCTGGCAAAATTTTTTTCGCAATTTCCAGGCTTAAAAACATTTCCACATGGATGATTTATTGTGTCTTTGTTCTTACATTATTAACGCTCGTTTTCTAGAATGAACGGGAGTCTTCCTCAATGTTTTAACTAAACCCTCAAGAGACAGTGAGGGAACACAAAATATTTTGTACATACACAGTTTAAATACATTTTTTTCACCAAATTTCACCCAAAGGATTTTCTGATAATGGCAACATTAAAATTATTTTAATGTGAAAATTAATCTAAAAAATATAATATAAATTAGGCAATAACAGGAAGGAAATTTAGAATTTGTAAAATTGTTGAAAAACCCTAAAATTCACAAAATTGTTAAAAAAAAATAAAATTTATGAAATTGTTCAAAAATTTCCAAAATCGACGAAATTATAGAAAAAAACATTTAAATTTGCAAAAAAAAAAAAATTCCAAAATTTTCTACTACCATAGACATAATATAAAAAATACAGTAGAACCAGTGGCAGCTCATCAGGTAACGCGAGTGAAGCGACACTTCACCTAAAGAAATTGGGCGGTTGAACAGTTTTTTTAATTTAATCTCCAAATTATTTTTATTTTTTTGTCGAATTTAAAATTTGATTAGAAAAATAAAATTTAGAATTTTATTTTGAGCCCACTATTTGTTTTTTTTTTAAATCCTTACAGCAATTGGAATTACATTCAGGAACAGAAGACTATGTTTTTAGGTCAGCTCTTTAAACGCGTTAAACGCACCAACGAAATATTGCTCGCCGAGAAAAAGGGCCGTATGAAGCGACGATAGAAATTCAGAGCTTCGCTTCAAAACGGAAATGTTTTGCGAACATGGTTACCATGGCGATGGAATATTTACGGCGAAAGCAAGTACTGTCAGAGAAGAGAAATTTTTATCGCATCATCATGTCAGCTAGTATTGCCAGATCAGAGGTTTTACCTCTGAATCTAGAGACTTCGCATGGGAAAAAAGGTAAAAATTACCAAAACAGAGGTATGGCTTGATCAGAAATAAAAATTGAGATTTTTGATTAATACAGAGGTTTCTAGAGGTAAAAAATTTTCTGTGGGGGTGTTACTGGTTAAAGAAAAAAAATTAAATCGAAGAATTGAATAAAACTTTGATTCAAACTATAAACACTTTAGTGTTATATTTGTTAGCCTGAATTACCCTGAAGTATTTCGAGGCACGTTGAGTGGTAACAGTAGAAGAGTGTAATTTCGTTGTGTTTTTGTTTCTTAGGGGACACAAGACCTTTAAATCTTTTAAAAAAAAACCCCGACTTTTTATTTATCGCCTTTTTCTCAAAATCATGTTTTACACTTTATAAGTTTTTATTATTTTTTTAGGATTAATTCTAAAATGTTGAGTGTTATAAATAAAGAATGGGATTCTTTAAAAGAAGTATTTACTGAGATTATGAACGATCCAACCTCCGATCAAACTTCGCTTAGGCAGAGTGTCGGCTATTTAAATATATTTAACGACTTTGAATTTTCACTTTTGGTTGTTGTTTTTTAGCGATATTTTTGGACTTACGGATGTTCTCTTCAATGTACTACAAAATAAGTCATTTGACATTAATTTTTGCATCTCACAAATTAAAAATACGCAAATGGTCTTAAACAGCAAACTAAATGAGGATACGTTCATAGAAATTTTCGAATTAGTGATTTCGAAAACAACAGTTCCAACTGAACACCGTGAGGGACGAAAAAAAGTGACGCTCACACAAAATAAAGTTCTTGCAAAATATAAAATTCATATTTTATGAAATATTAGATACATTTCATTACAGATTACCACACGTTTTCAAGATATGGAAAAGCTTCATTTTATTACATTAATGGATACTTCAAAATTTGTAGAGTATTCCAATAAATTTCTTACAAAAACAATAAATAATTTAAATGTGTACTACCCCAATATATTTACTGACTTCCAAAGATTGAAAAATGAATTAAAACACATATATCTGGATAAGCAGTATAGAGATATGAAATTACAAACATTCATGGAAATTTTAACAGAAAACAGATACATTTTTAAAGAAGCTTATAAACTTTTTTGCTTAATAGTGACTATTCCGTCCACTAGTGTTTCCGTAGAACGGAGTTTTTCTTGCTTAAACAGAATCAAAATCAGTCTACGTAATACGATGTTTGAAGACAGACATAGAAACTTGTCAAAAATTTCAATTGAAAAGTAACTACTAAAAGAGTTAATAGAAACTCAACCATTTTTTCACATCATCGACAAGTTTGCAAGTCTAAAAGAATCGAACTTATATTCAAAAAATAAAGACTGGGTAAGCATATATTGCATATTTGTTTTTGCTTGTTGTCTCCACATATTCTCTCTGTCTGTACAACATGTAGTACCATATCACAGGTCCTATATATATATATATATATATATATATATATTGTGAATATTTGGAATATTATGCATGACAGATTATTGAAATTTTAAATTAAAACGTTTTTATTGTTGACATATTTTAACAATTTTATGTATATAATGAATAATTTTATATGTTTTGATAATATTTAAATTTCATACAATTACTAGTGCATGTGCAGTTTTTGTATTGAAAAGTATATTATGTGTAAATAGTTGAATTATTTAAACATATCCATATTTTAAATTACACACATGTCTCTAAGAACACATATATATATATATATAGTATTTTAAAATGTAAGAAAGTTATGTAAAATTGAAATGACAGGAAATTGACAGAAATAGAGATAGCAGAAACACAGTAAAAACATTAAAAATAAAAAATAAAAACAGAATAACAATAAATTAGCAAAAATATTTTCACTACCAATAAGTTTAGCAACTTCATAGGAAATACAAAAATAGAGTCAGTAAGTAAAAACAAGCAATTTGAGATAAGAAACGGAGAGAATTCGACAAACATAGCATAATAAATGGAAAATGAAAAACGGGATTCCACGTGTAGGAACTTTTTCAAGGGAGGCTCCAAGCACGTGGTCCTTCAGCAATGGAATGTTTCTGTATGGAAAGTAGCCTAAGCTAAAAAAATTCCACGCCTCACGACATTTCAGGAGCAAAAAACGAGCCGAATTAAAACGAATAAAATTTATGAAAATGATAAAAAATTGGGGGATATACATTGGGATGCAGACGGAATAACGATACAGCGAACAAGGTGTGAACAAAGTTAGGCTTGAGCGAAGGGGAGGGCAACAGGGCATCAGAGTTGCCAGCCTAAAGCTAAGGAAGCCAAAAGCGTTAGGAAAGCCTCCAAAATGGACAGATTTCAGAGCAATCTTTTAGTTTTTTTTTTTAACCTATTAAAAAATAAGCAATAAAACGTTCCGGTATTAGATTGCCTTTCAGTCTGCATTCGAGCAATTTAATAGCTTCTAAAAGGCTTAAGTCTTCAAGGCAAATTCTGTGGATTCTTTTTAATTGAGAAATAATAATATTGCGTTGAACTTTGATGCTTATATTAGATTCGAAACTTAACAACGTAATCGCTTTGAACGGGAAATCCATTCTTTTGTCATAGATGCAAGTCCTTTCACTGGAATCTTTAACCAGTTCTATATGGAGATCTAAAAAAATTAACGTAATTTCCATTGTTTGCCTTTTTCAGTTTGAGATCTTTAGGATAGATGACTTTGGTCAATTCATGGAAATCTGGACGGTCGAAAAAAATAATGTCATCCATATACCTAAAGGCTGTAACATCCAAATGCCTTTGTTTTTGCTCATGAAAATGCAAAACAATATTAGCGAGGGGGCTAGAGAAGGACCAACCCATAGGGATTCTTTTAATTTGTTTGAAGAACTTAGCACCATTAAAAAGCATGTTGTCATGCAGACAGTAGTTAAATAGATT
>QLNU02014802.1:81284858-81301878 GCA_006491805.2 Dysdera silvatica | reverse complement strand
ACAATGAGAGGGGGGAATGTGTCGTATTTTTTCACTTTTCGATTGTTGCAAGATGTATTGAGGTCCCGATTTTTTTGACGGAGGTGGGGGAGGGCGGCATATTTGCTTGCGCCGGCCCTGATGTTACGTCACTCGGGGGATATCCGCCCAGCGAACTATGAATTTTCCAATGCCCCGCCGTGGGGTCGACACCCTTCTATTATAATTTTTTGCAGCATAGCGTTGAATGCCGATTTTCCGTGCGAAACTCGTTAAGCCGTATAATCGTATTAACGAGGTTTCTTTGTGCTTTAAGGCGTAAGGGCGGGTAAGATCATGCTTTGTCAGGACCCACAGTTTTCCGTAGAAACGCCTCTCTTATCCAGGGAACGAAATTGCGGATTTGTAGAAAAAACCGCCAAGCGTTGCGTATGTGCTGGAATCCAATGCGGATTATATGCATGGTGGCCAAATACGTCACCACGGCGCTACCTCAGGGCAATAATCGCATTAACGCCATTCGGTTATATTATTTGTCGTCAGTTCAGATTGATATAAGTTCAAGCTGTGGTGTTCTGAGCACCCCCCCCAGGTGAGGTCTCTGGCTATGCCCTTGGATTCATACCTCGAAAATGTGTGCATTACACAATGACTAAAACCCCGTTGTTCTGTAATTATAATGGTGTTTAAATGAACATACCTAGCCTTGTCACGTCCATTTTTTGTTCTTTTTTGCAGGCAGCGTTCGATGAGCCTTCCTACTCTCCTCGAGTCTCTTTATTACCCATGTCCTCGTATTGTCAATTGAGTACGCAGTTGAGCCTATCAAGAGCTCGTTATTTCCAATGTCACACGAAACATTGATATGGCATTGGGAATAACGGCGTATGAAGCATTGTTCTGGTAATATTCGTCGGTGTCTGGCAACACATTTCAGCATCATCAAATATAATTATAGCTCGCATGCAGGTCTGTGCACAGGAATTTAAGAAAAGGGGGACATTGAATTTTTTTTTTCTTTTTGTCATAAGGAAAGGTTAATAATATTGTTCGAATTGGAAGAGGGGTAACCCCCCCCCACCCTTCTCTTTGTATACGATCTTGCTGTCGCGGAACATGTCCGCATTATATATAATGCAGTTCTGAAACCGTTAGGTGGTAGGTAGACCGCCGCTTAACACCATTTCTGCTTAGGCTTATTACCAATGGTAGATTATTCTGCTGTAATTGGCTCCGTCAGTACATTTTAAAATAACAGGGCCATGTTAAAGCATGGAGTAATTGGGTGGTTCTTTAAGGCAAGAAGCCATAACACATAAGCAAGGGCGGACTGGGTCCTCTCAAAGGGCGCATACCTTGGATTTTCGGAGGGCGCGAGTCCTATCGCCCATGAGGGCGCACCAGTCCGCCCCTGCACATAAGCAAGTGTTTGTTTTTACAAAAATTTAATAAAACGAAACCTTAACAACGAGAAGTTCTCGGTAAACCGAAGGGATACCCATTTCTCTTAAAATGCACTTTGGACCTCGGTAACTCCGTATAAAACTCCTTTTCTCCTTTAGTTGGGAAATTGCAGGTCCTCGAGGTTCCACTGCAGCGCCGGATTTACATATAAATATAGTTCGTTCGCCGTGAGTTGGCGCCCAGTCCCGTTAGCAGCCGGCTTGTTCTATTGCAGTGGAGGGTCTTCCAGAACTCGTTTTTCGAAAAAACGAGTTCTGGAAGACGCTGTACTTTCCTTCTACTGCAGTGGAATAAGTCGTCTGCTAACAGGACTGGGCGCCAACTCACCGTGAAGGAATTATAGGTCCAGGCTTAGGACCCTGCGATTTTGAGGGTCCTCCTGGGTTATCTTGATGGGGGGCTTATTATTGTATAAGTTTAAGAGTCATTTTAATCTTGTTTAATTACGAAGGTCCGAATTTCATCGTTGGTAAATTTGAACATTACGGACAATGAACTCCAAGGCAAAACCCATTCCTTGTTGATAGAACCTCGCGGAGGACACATCACCTAGGGCAGGGGCGCCGAAGTGCCAACGCGATTCCCCATGTCCCCTTCCCTGGGCAGTGGCGTAGAGATTTTTTCTTTTTGGAGGAGGAGGGGGTTGAATCCCAAAGGAATAAAAAGTATGAAATAAGAAAGCATTTTTTTTTACTTACTTACTTATTACTTAATTATTTTACAAAATCACTGCTGAAAAAAGGCTCTAACTTAAGCTACTATTTTTTGTTTTTGTTTCAATAATCGAAACAGGCTAATGAAGAATAATTAAAAAACTGTACATTAAAAGTGTGCAAAATCTTATTAATCTGGATTTTGAGAACAATTTTTCTGGCCTTCCGATTAGCAAAACTAGTTTGGCAGGGCCAGACCTCCGCTCTGCAGCCCCCTATCGTCGGCCCTGATTTAGGGACTATTCTCTCACTTCCAGTCTAGTGGTCAATATTCTTAATTAGGCGTTGTTCCGCTGTAATATACAAAATGCGAAGGGTTTTTTTTCTTCCAAAACGTAAGCTTGGTCATGTCAAGGGGTGCCCACAAAATTTTTCTGCCCGTGGCCCAAACCGCCCGTTTCAACCTGGCTTCACACTACACCGAGTCCATGTTCCAGAAAGCCTGAACGGTTAGAAATGTGCTTTCTATTTTTAGAACTAAAACACGGGCCGTATGTACACACATCAGCAGGAAACAGTAGTTTTCTTTGAAGAAGAGTATTAGTTATCTAAAGTTCAAATTCGTTTCCTTCATTGTCAGAGCCGAAACGTCTGCCAGTTGGAAAGGAGACGAGGATAGGAACCGGGAAATGCTGCGATAAAGTCTTGTAAACTTTCGGAAGACGTGGGAACAATAGGGTATGTAGCCTTAAGGACAGGAGCATGCCAGGGCCGGCGCAATTAAATTTGCTGCCCTAGGTGAATGACGCATTCCCTCTCCCACCGTCAAAAAAAAAAAAAAAAAGTCGGGGCCCCAATATATCTTGCAACCATCATAAAGTGAAAAAGTCGGCGCCTTCCCTCTCACTATAGTTATGGTTAAAATGAAGTACCATAATCGCAACTTATAACACACAAATAAATCATCAAAAGTACAAACATAGTTTAAGATTTGGCTGTTAAAGGAGAAAATTGTAATTCTTAATTCCTTGTAATAATGCACGAAGATACCAAAAGGAAAAGGCGCCCTGTAAGCCTCTAGTGTGGCAGCGGCGCTACTCGCACCACTGAACCGTGCAGCTGTAACAAGAAAACGTTACACAGAGTTACGTAAATTGGTTATAGTAAAACTTGTTAATGTAAGAAAACAAGAAGTTGATGGTGTGGGAAAAAATTCATAAGAGAGACATATATAAAGAAGAGTAAATATTGGTGGGTGGAGGGGAATTCAATCGAAACTAATCATTCATTCACTTCCATTTATTTATTATCAGATGTATCTCGACCATTCTACAGTATTAAGTAGCTTAAAAAATCGTCATGGTGCCGCCCTAGGCGGCCACCTAGTTCGCCTAATGGTCGCGCCGGGCTTGTCTCTTGCAAAAAAAAATTTTGTTCCTTTATTTGCTGTGTCGTAGACATACGGCCGTACATGGGAAAGTATCCTCCATTTGCAAAAATTTGAATTGTGATCCAAAATAAAACGGCTTCTGAAAAAAACTTCAATAATTTATTTTTATTGCTTTCTTTTTCAAACATCCCCTTCGTTTAACCTGTCTAACGGTGTGCTGTTCTTGTTTCGGAAGCTCAAAATGTTCTTTTTATCAAAAAATGTTTGTTTGGCTTTTTTATGGCGCAAGAGCATCTGGGCTATACTGCGCCATATCAAAAAATGAGTTTACTGAATTTAGTTTCTCGAAAAAGTCTTCAAAAGGTGCTTTTCCCAGCTGCTGCAATGAGACATATATTATAATAATAATAATGTTTGTTTATTTAACCCAATTTTGTATACATTTTCGTGAGGTACATACCATCAGCGCTTTGAGAAAAAACATAGAAGAAATCTTTTTACATTTTACGTTTATGATTTGGGTTAGAATTGCAAGAGAATATAAAGCCAAAGCTTGTTACGGGATTCTCTTCCAAAATGGTTTGACGTCAAGAAGCAATGCGAGTAAATGGCTGTTGATTGGCGTTCATTAGAAATTTGAGAAAAAAAAAAAAAGATCGTTACGAAACTAATGAAAATCGCCGATTTTTTTAAATATTCGGCGATTTTCGTTAGTTTCGTAACGATCCTTTTTTTTTTCTTCCCCGCCCCTATAATAACGATTATATATCGAGTCCCTAGAACTAGAGACCGGGACATCAGCAGCCATTTTCTGGTCTACTTCCGGTTTCATAACACAACGTTTACTTAATTAGCAACTAATTAGTAATGTGAAACACTGTGCTGAAACTATAATAAACTATTTAAACACGACTACCACAGTTAAAATTATTTAATTAGGTGGATGACGATCGTTTCGGCAGTGAATGACTGCCTTTGTCGAATCCAGTTACAAAAGTGAAGGTAAACTTTACCGCACTAGGCGTATAAACACATATTGCCATCTATATTTATGAAGACTTTTACTATTAGAAAATTAATAATCCATTTTCTTCTCACAGAATCTGTTGCGAATCAACACATTCTATATTTATTCCTCGAATAATTAGAACAATTCTCAGCGGAACACCCACACATTTCACCGTATTTTATTAAAAATAGCACAATAATAAAAAATTCACTCGAACTTCAACACAGCAATGAATGGGATGACGTAATAGGAATGCATGAAAATTACCGCTAAGCGCCAGCTTTCTTTTCTAGAAGACTTAATTATATCATTTAAAAATCAATCAATTTCAAAATTTTCATTATACTTCATCAGGAAACCACTTGTAGTGGATCCAGTTTGGCTCCCGACGAACTCAAAAACCTTGTTTTTTACTGTATTTCAACCTAGCAGTAGCTAGTAGAGCATGTAGTAGAGTAGAAGCTAGTAGAGCATGTAGTAGAGTAGTAGCTAGTAGAGCAAGGTCAAAATATATGACCATTGAATTAAAGTTCGTATTTTTCAACTGTGTTGTCGGAAGTGGGAGGAAAGCAAACATGGCGATATAGTCTCCGCTTTCCAGACCCCCGCTTCTTCGAAAACGGGAAGTCCGCATTTGAGAATTAACGTTCATTGGATGACTGCCCGTTTACGTGCTGCTATTGTAACCATAGATTAAATATCTTTAATAGCGTTTCTTAGCTTTTGAACTCGCGTGCCTCTTTTCTGAGAACGCACGTGGAAATCACGAATTACTGTTGCACTTCGGCGAAATACGTACCGTGAGCGCAGGATACTTACTTACAATTCGGAGATTTTTAGCCTCCAAAGTTCGACTCCCGGATGCTATAGTTTCGAAGTAGGTATTAGTTGATCGTCTAGATTAGCGTTTCTTCTTTAACTTTCCTAGACCGCGGACCCCCCGCGGAGATCACTCCCTCGCGGACCCCCAAGAATTAACTCAAAGTTTAACGCCCCAAATTTGCATCATATGTATTTATTTCTAGTGTTTCATCACTAATTTTCACTATTTAAGGAAGGAATTTTTCGTCCCCTCATAATTTATTCTTAGCATTAAAGAGCAAATGCTCTTGTTTCGGTATTTTTCCGAATCTTTGTGGAACACTCGTAGTGTCTTGCCTACCCCCAGGCATCTCGCGGATTACAGTTGAAGAACCGCTGGCTTAGATTACACCAGCTTCAAGTTTTGTAGCATTCGTTATAAACTCATACATTACGATCCGATTAAAAAAAGAAAACTCAGAAAATATTTTCGAAATTATTATTATTATTTTCAGTAATAAAAGCACCATGATGTCGGTGATACGAATTTCGAATCTAAACTTCTATTAGTCAAGAAATGCTATTTCGAGGCCGTTCTATTGGGAAGATCTTATTATCTGTTTGAAGGTTGTGACATACATGCCTGTTGGATCAAAATCACAAAAAATATACATACTGCGCAGTGGTGTACCCAGACATTTTTTTGTAGGGCGGAGTTTTTTATTCATAAGTTAGAATGGGGTAAATTACTTTTACGAAAAATCGAACTTTATGTATAATACAACGATGTGTTTTTCAATATCAGATTTGGGGGTTAACCCCCCCACCTGGGCGCGCCAGTGATACTGCGCATGTCTCGCCTGTAACCAAGGGCCATAGCCAGCTCCCTAGTTTGCAGGTGCCAAGAAAACCCACTCGGCTAGGGTGTATATCATGCTAAACACGTATTCTAGTAACAATATGCGTCCACACACTGTGTGTATGCATACACACACTGTGTACTCAGCCACACTCTGCAAGTGTAAACCAGCCGTAACTATTACGCCCTAGGTGTCTGTACCACCCTTTAGTTAATTGCATTTATGTGTCTCACGAAAAGAAGTCCGATGGAATAGTTAGAAATAACGGGAGGTGACGTCACAAACGGGTTAGTTCACTACAGCAGAGGAGGACTACAATTTCAGAACTGTTTTTTGGTGAACGTTTGTCGGCGCCAAAATCAAGTTCTGAAATGTGAGTCCTCCTCTTCTGTAATGGGATAGTCCGTTTGTAACGTCACCTCCCGTTATTTCTAACCGTTACGTCTGTCTTCTTTTTTGTGAACGCACAGTGGGCCATGTAGTGCGGTAACTTGTTCGCCTAGCTGACGGTTCTCCTGTTCGACTACCACCTTAAAAAAAAAACCCTTACAACAATCTTCTCACCGTAGTCCGGGGTTTGGTTCCCCAGGCCTTAAGAGGTTCGGATTCCTCGGAAAACTGTAGGTCCCGGCGCAAGGCGACCCTTACTGTCCTTGTGTCGTATGACTCAAACAATGAACTTATATGGTGCAGCATGCCCTTTGCTGCCATTGCACCATAAAAAACGTAAATAACTAACTGAATAGGATCTGATGTTTAAATAACTGGGCTAAATTCTGTTACAAGAAAGCTTCGTTGTATATAAGTATACCGTGTATCGGGTGTCCCCTGTAAATTGGTGGTCGCGTCCCAAATGTGCAATCTTTTAAGACATAAAAATACAAACAAATTAAACTCGAAATTTCAGTTACGTTAGTAGTAAAAAAAGGGAGGGAGAGAGGGAGGGAGCAGAATTACTATCCGCTCCTTTATAGACAAACATCCATGTAAATTCGTGCCTCTCCGGGTCGGGGGAGAGGGGGGTGGATTGCATTAGTACACGAGGACCCCGAGGGCTGGTAGATATATTTAGCGCATTTCTGATTTTTATAAAGTTGAGTTTTCGCTGAAATTGTATTACGATCCATGTGAAATTTGGCGCCCAGCGCACTTGAATTCTTGTTGGGGGCCCCTCCTCAAACTATGCGCCCTCCCTGGGGGAGTTGCAAAGATTGAAAACCAATTTAAATTCATTCCGTGAAATTTACCAGCTTTGGTTAAGTAATAATAAGTGTAAATTCGTTATTCTGGGGGAGGGGAGGGGGGTCCCTTTTTATTAAACATTACTACATGCTTTCATAAAACTATTACGTGCATCATGGCCATGTTGCCTACATTACTTTAAAAACATCGGCTGCACAATAAATGCATTTACGGTCCACACGAACTAGTGTATATCAACGTTATGTCCTATTAAAGTAACAGCTCCCTTGAAAGCTTTTTCCCCGATTCCATACAAAAATAAGATTGCCAGCTCCCCTTCGGAACATGTTTTTATAATAAAAAGCACAACTGTAGTGTGTGTAAAGACATATGGAGGGGAACAAAAATAGCTATAAAAATGGCCAGAAGTGAATGTGGCGTGGCCTATTGTATCGATTGCCCCGTCTTTTGCAAGGTCACAATGGCAACTGTTTGTCGAAACATGACCTTGTATCCAATATTTCATGGTCACAGAATATTGACACGCAAAGTGTGACGTCACAAACTCTTAAATAACAGTTTTAAAACGTTGCTTTATGGCGTAAGAAGTGTTATTGCATGTCAGTCCGTCTAATCCCCGTGCGTATAGAGTCAAAACTCTTCGAGTTAACGCAGAGTTAAAATATTCGCGCGCCGGGGGCAGTAAGATTACATGGTGTCGCTGTATTTCTTAGGCTCAGGTTTTGTAAAAAATATCCCTTGTTTTTCGGCTTTTGGCGCCCCGGGAGAATCTCCCGCGCTTTAGCACTAGTTCGACGCAGGAATTAATTCGGTAATTTGAGGCAAAACCTGGGGCTTAAAATCAATGCTCCACTAGAGAGATGACTTTTTTTAGGATACATGTTTTTGTTACACATACATCGTTGCAGTTGCTCGATAATATTGAACTTGAACTCGCGGTTTTACGTAGAAAAACGGCGTGTTTTGGGTCAGTTGATGCAGCAACCGCTTGCCGCCTTGTGATTGGGCTCTGCCTAGTCACACGTGACGCAACCGCGCTCCCGTACCCATTCAACGTTATGTTTGGGAAACCCTATTAGTTTTGGTTTTGCCGTGTTTCCCCATTTTTTTTCCGTAACACTGAACGCTACCGATTTAGTTCGCAGTGTTATCACATAACACACCGTTTTGCACAAAACCTCTGCGTGACGTTCTTTCCTCATCACGGGATCAAAATTATCTGGTAGTTGCGACAGGATCTCTGGGAATTAACTTCGATTATATTTTTAACAAGTAAGCTGTTGTTTTAAGATCAATAATTATTTTAGCAATATTTAAGTCTTGAGGCGAATATGTACTACCATGGGTGCCCATATGGGGGGGGGCTTGAGTCCCCCAAACCGTTTAAAAATTTGATTCGCCCGAACCTGCTATGCATTTACTTTCAAAAGTTTTACAGTCACATTTTAAAATAAGGTACTTTTTAGCTCATTACTAATTGTCAAGCAATATCAATTATTTTTGTAGCGTTTTTGGTATCCTGTAAAATTTTCAACAGCTGTGAGAAGGTAATTTTTCTCAGCCCCCAAGTACTCGTTAATCTTTCTTAGCCCCCAGAAGTATTTGTATGCCCATATGTACTTTTTTCCCCTCCAAAAGGATATTTATAAGCTACTATATGCATAATATAATTTCTGTGTGTGTAGTGTAGGTAAAATAGGCCCCCTTACATAGAGGCCATTTCCTTGATGATAATGGGGTTCTCTTTATGGGATTTCGTTTACCTCAATATCTTAATTGGCGAATGGAAATTTTAGTGAATTGAAATTAACGATTTTATTATACATGATAAAGTTTTCGTGTTTCTATAGTTCATCTCACCGAGGGACCTATTTTTAAATGTTCTTTCTCCATGATTCTCAGCAGCAGTGGCAGATTTACCATTAGGCAAAGTAGGCTGAAGCCTACGGCGAAAAATTTTTGATAGAAAGTTTACTATCGAGAAGTTTGTAAAGGCTAGGCTCAACTTTTGGTGGCCAATTGAATTTTTGTGTTTGGGTGCTTAAGTGGACATTAGCAAAGGAAGAGCTACCGTGGGTGACACCTTAAGAGAAGTTACCAAGACGCCAAATTCATGAACACTTACAAAAAGACGAATTTTAAATTACTGCCAGGGGCACCAAATCAAGAATTTGGCAAAAGAGAGAAAATCTCTGCTATGCCTATAGTTACATTTGATGAGATTGGGTGGCAAATTATGGTAGAGCCTACAGGCAGCAAAATCATAAATCAGCCTGTGCTCAAAAAGGTTTTAAGATTGGTTTGCATTGCGTGATGCACACACAGTTAAGGGCATGCTGTGCAATACACAGTTTCCTCAACAGTTTGAACCTCTTTCACCTTAGGGAAGCAATCAAACCCTGAACTACAACTCAACAAACAGTAGATATAGGCCAAAATGTAGATAGAGCCATGGAAAGTGATGAGAGTGTGGAAGTAAAATTAAAAAGAGTGTTTAAAAATAAAACAAGAAGAAATTTAATAAGAATAGATAACATGGTGAAGCGAGAAAATTTGCAAATTATAGCAAAAATTTTACGAATTATAACAAAGAGTTTTACAAGAATATTTCATACTTAAATAAACATAGAATTATTAACTCATAAAAAATACATAAATTTAAATAAACTGGTATATTCAAAAGAAATAGCATTTTTTTCTTTGTGCTTGTGATAGGCACAGAAGTCTGCAATCAAAATAAATACATAAATATATACAAATTAAACATAATATAGTATATAAAACAAACATAATATACAAATATATACAAATTTTTTTTTTTTTTTTTGACACAGAAAACACAATATATATGCAAACAACCAAAAAACACTTCCTAAAATTCCAAAACCAGATATATATATATATATATATTCTGAGTATCAGATAATTTTAATAATTATTTTTGGTGTGTCGTGAAATAAAGTTTGAAAATCGCTGACATTATTTGATGACTGACTGTATTTTCCCAATAGATTGACCAGCCTTAAAAAAGGGGAAACAACCACCTTAAAACAGTTCATCATAATATTATTTAATTACAATTTAATAATCAAATATTTAATTATAAAGTCCCTCAGCGGATATTGAGACACATTCTGTTTAACCTCATATTCCATGATCTGTTATAAATGCATATGAGGATCCCCCCCCCCTGATAATTTTTGAATTTCTAAATCCAATGTGTTAACGTATTCCGTTTGCCTGCCATATAGAAAATTCTGAATTTCAATCCTCTGGGTGCTGAGCATATTTCACTTATTCTAATGATTCATATTCTTTGGTTTAATTTACCTAGCTGACACAATTTCAGATTCCTCGGAAAACTAAAATCTATCGTAAAATTATTTTATGCGCTGTACTATATGTATGTATGTGTGTATTTTTAAATAAGTAATAAATTTTATCACAGTTGATATACACACAAATTACAATATAATGTGCATAACATGTATATTAATATCAATCTAACATTTTCTCATGAACTATATATTATTAATATGCACGTTTTATCATTAAATAAATTTGGCAAGATGAAGAATACTTCTTTTTTTTTATGGTTATATTCAATTTGTGTGAGATATGTCAGATTCGATTATTAAGACAAATCTATGTATATTTTTATTTTAACGAAGAACCAAATCACAGTTTACAATATGTATAAAGTAGTTTAAAAATTACAGAGAAAGATGAGAAAAGAGTATGTGACTACCAAACAGTGGTGCCAGATTGGGCGATGTTTTAAGTGCCCTCGCTACAAAAATTTCGAATTGGGCGACACGCTACTTTTTGGGCTACTTTTAATTACCTTCAGGCTATAAATCTGAAAAATATGCTACTTTTTTATTTTTATATATAAAATCACAAAATATTATTAGTATTACATAATACTGCAATACAAATTTTGTTTGTTGAACATTTCTATTCGCAGTGAACGATAGTTTTATTAAAACATAACATGTTCGATACTCGTTCAATTCATAAAAGATCTCTGTGGTTCAATTCTTGTTTTGGTACTTTTAATCACAGAGATCTTATATGTACTAAAATGGACGTCACATGACTTCGAAACTCGTTTAACATTGCAGTTCTGTGCAAACCTTTGAGCTTATATTATATATATATATATAGTCTCAAAGGTGCAAACCATGGAGCCACATTAGTGAGGTCAATTTTTCTATTTTCCTGTGTTACAGTATGTAATTATAATCAAGCGGATACGGAGGGGAGGTCACAGGAAACATGACCCCCAAAATATATTTTTTCACTGTAAAAAATTCCAACTTTCATGATAAATGAAGGGTGTTATTCCAAGACCATGGCGAATTTTGTCCTTGACCCCGCTTCCCCCAAAATGAAAGTCTGTATCCGCATTTGATTATAATGGTGCGTGCTTGTTCAAGTTCGGATTGTACACTTCATGATACTGTGGAAAATCGTTAACGTGGCAGTTCTTTCCACAGTTAATCTAATGTTTTTAGTTTAACTTGCATTCCATTCAATTTTCGTTTTATTTTTCGTTCAGCAATTCAAGTATACAAACGATTATGTTGACCTGCTTTTATATCTGTTAGGCTTAAATATCGAAAACGCTCAATAAGCGAAAAAAGACCACAACGCATTGTGGCCGTTTCAAAAATGCCAAACCCTATGGTTTAAAAAATATCCAGATGTGTCAGAGGCATATTGGGGACAACCTGAAGCCCCATCCTTTTTCTAGGCTGCTATTGGAGATACGATTACGATATTCCGTATTCAGAGAGTGTACACTCTTCCCAATCATCCCCTTTGCCCAAAAATCAGTGTACGTGAGGGCGCTTTAAATGTCACATGTCAGGGCCATATCCCTTTTCTTGGTTGCTATTGGAATTACTACTATTACTAGTTGCAAAATAATTCATTTTTATGTTCGGGTTACAATTACTTCAAATCCGCTACTTTTGGAGCACAGTTTGCTGCTTTTTAGTCTTCAGATCTGGCAACATTGCTACCAAGACCCGAACCCAAAGCCTTCAGATTACACCTTGAATTCTCTACCAATTGAACTATGGTTTGTAATGTACTTCTTTTTTCTTAAAGTTTATACGAATGCACAAAGGTGAATGTTTATATACTACAACACACACACACGCACACATACACACATATATATAAATAATATCCAATAGATTCTCATTATAACAGAACTCCACGGAACCACAAATTTATTTCGCTATAATGAAATTCATATTATGTAATATTTTCATGTTACTGTAACACATAAAACATTTCTCACACTAACCAGATATAGTTTGATGAAAAAATATTTAAATTTACCTGGTATATATGTTTGCATATGTATTATATAATTTAGTAAAATGGAATTCAAAAATTAAAGACTAACCTTTATTTACACTATTACAGAAAATACCTAATTTTTGCATATACAAAAATAGTAAGTTAATGGGGTTATATTTATGCACCAGTGTCAAATTTTGTCTTTCTTTTCGTCCAAAGAAAACTGTTGTCGCTTCACCTTAGCCATGACTCCTCCGAAGAAATTGGAAAGCAAAATTGCAACTAACACTGGACACGGACAACAACAACAGAATAGATACTGAACATCCTTCTCACTGTCACATGTTAGCCTACTGTCCAGTAGTTATATATCATATACTTAACATGCATGGAAAAAAGTTCTGGAGAAGAGGAATGGGAAACGGTGCATGCACGTGGAAACAAATTAAACAAGCAAAGTATGTAAGGGGGTGGAAAAAATCAGTTCAAATGCTATTTGTTCTTCATCGTTATTCTAAAAAAAAGCGGTACCTTATTTCCCACATTTGAAATGCCCTTTTTTTAGGCAATTGGGTTATTTTTAATAAATTTTTTGTTACAACGGAATTTCTAAAAATTTACTTCATTAAATCAGAAATTTTATTGCGTTGTCTTTATTGCACTTATGGAAATTGCTCCTAGTTCTGTAGTAACAGATTTCCCATTAAAGCAGTATTTGTTATAAGAATCTACTGTATTTATTAAGTCATTGAAAATCGCTGCAGCTCTTATTTCAGATGAACTATTTATAAACTGCTGCTGTAACATATAAATCATAAAACAACAAATCTACAAAAAAATGTTTTTTTTATCCATTAATCAATTTGCATTTATTTGGAATGCTGTTAACTTTTTTTAAATATATTGTATCTGAAAATAGTTTGCTATGTCTTTTCAAGTGATATGGGTGACTAACTGACCTATTATTTGTTGTCTTTTCAGTTGTGTTAAGTTGAGAAGCAAGAAGGACAACTCGCGTCACTTGCAGAAAACTTCTTGTAATGGAACAAGATCTGATGCACAGCGGAAAAACAGAAGTGTCAGTTGGCATGGCACGCCTTTATTTGACTTTGTGAATGATTCAGGAACAGCTTTATCTCCACTTATTGTTGATCTCACAGACTCAATATCAGAAGAGAGTTCCATCAACAACGAAGCCAATGCCAAGCCAGAAGATGGGAATAAGAAAGATAAAGTAAATTTTTTGGAGAAAACTTTTGTGAAGTGCATTCGTAAAAAAAGCTTGAAGTGGAAGTGTTCTCGCTGCCTCTTCCTGAATTTGGAAACATGCTCTGAATGTGTCATTTGTACCTACAGGAAGAATGATGATTCGGAGTCGAGTCTAGCTCTTGAATCAGACCTTGCTTCCACACCTACACCTGATTCTGGTGTAGATGAACTTTTGACCACTAGTGCCATACCCGCATCTCACAACGAATCTCTGTTTCGTTGGTTCTGCCATCATTGTCATAATGTCAATCCCACCGAAGCAAACAAGTGTCGGTTCTGCAGTCTTTCAAAGCATTATAGTGAATATCACCACATCGGTAAACATAGTCGGAAAATTGAATCTCATAAAATTTTCTCTCCTCACGAAGTCTCCAATGCTAGGCATTCGCTGCTCGAGAACAGAGATGATCGCTTTTTGGAAAATTTTATATCACCCAGACATCTACCAAAGCTTGATTCCAAGTGGACGTGTGACAATTGTCAATTTCTGAATATTCCTTCCACAAATCAGTGTATTATTTGCGAAACTTCAAAAAATAGTCAGATTGGTGCTTGCAAAAGTAAAAACGACTTGGCCTTGCTTTTCAATATCGAGTCAGCTAAATCGGTGCCTGTGAAAAGGACAGAATTGCCGCAGAGTCGTTCTCCTAAACGACAGAGATCAGCTCAACAACGGTCTAAAATTAAGCTTGGTCGCCATAATTCAGAAGGTTCATCTTCTCTGAGAACCCAAGCTGACAATGGCGGTGTTACCGTCAATGGTGCACACTCAGCTGATGATGTTATGTCCATGGAAACGAACAATGAAAACGATGTACCCTGGGCATGTAAAAGATGCACCTATGAAAACTTGCCCCGAAGTACCCGTTGTGAAATTTGCGAAACTCCAAAGAAACCTAACATTCCTACAACATTGCCACGGAATGCTTACAGTCTAGGTTACCTCTCGGAAATCAAAGATCTTAACAATTTACCCAATTTAGACAATCATAGCCCACCTCTTTCAAGAAGAAGCAAGTCATTTTCCGAAGTTCCCCATTCCCATTCTAGCAATCCTCATCCCAAAAGAGAATCTCTTATCAACGGACCTGCATCAGAACTATCATCGCCGAAGACAGACGTCCTTTGCAGTGGCGATCTCACCAGAATGTCTGCTGCCGAAGAAACCTGGGTTTGTGGGCGGTGTACTTTTCCTCTGAACCCAGTGTGGTCGATTTACTGTCGTAGTTGTGATTATAATCCTGCTGCTGACAACAACTCTAATGTGCATGAGGATGGACTCGACAATGAAACGACAACATTCAGGGAAAACGGTATTCAATCAAACCGTCGTTTAAGCAGGTTACTTGGTGTGCCGTTAATTGACCAGTGGTCTTGTGTAAAATGCACTTTAATCAATTCCGATGCTGATCGTTTTTGTCGAGCTTGTGGTGGTTCCAAACTTAACAGCACAAGCAGTAGGGAATTTCGAACGTTGAAACCTAATGAAAGTTGGGTGTGTGGACGCTGCACATTGAGGAATCGCATGACGAATTCTGAATGCAGTGCTTGTAACACTAACCGCGAAACTTCTCAGTCATCCCGCAGCTCTCAACCCCCTTCTACTGTATATAGAACGTTAAGAAATAACCATGTGAATTCATCAGATTCCTGGGAGTGCCCATCATGCACTTTTTTAAACATTTCCTCTAAAATTTTTTGTGATATGTGCCAGACTTCTAAAAGCTTGATCTCCTTACGACCAGATTCTGCCCACTCAGAAACCCTTTCATGCCAGGGTGAAAGCAAGCTCACGGAAGATCTTCGAAACAGTGAGGAAAACTTTGCTCGGACACAATGGCATGAAATAGTCACATTTTGTAAGCAGGTAGGATATTTTATATTTAACTCTTTAAGTTTTCTTCTACATATAAGCTTCTCGTTTCAGATCAGTGAACTAGAATATGTAAAATGTGTTAGAACACACAGTTTGTTTTTTAAGGTAACAGAGATATTTTCAAATGATTTCCATATAGGCTACTTAATCTTTAGTTTATTTTTTTAGATAATATGTACTGATTGATATATAATGCAAATGTCATTGCTTCTAATCGAGAAATGGTGGTTTGCGGTATTTTGTCAAAATAGGTCTTTTCAGAACATTTATTTTATTTCTTTTATATTGCCATTCCATATTTCTGTTTATTAGCTTTCATATCAAATTATTGCACGGGAGAGTCAATTACTTGAAAGCTTTGTGAAACAAAACCATCTGACATAGTATTTTTATATCCTCGGTTTGGAAAATATACAGGGTGGGCCATAGGTTCTATACTTAACGTCTGATTTTTTATATTTCAGATACCCTAAAAAAAATGCATTCGAATAAAGAGCAGTAGCGAACATGTGTTGAAATTTGTTTTCAAAACAATGGCAGTCATGTAGAGCATATTCCATAAATAAGCATGGTTTTACATAAAAAAATGGTACGTATTATCCCGTCGACAAATTACGATTTTTTTATCGTAACTTTACGATGTTTTTGTTGTCTAAAAAATCGTAAGTTTACGATCCTTAATTATTTGCAAGATGCCATTTTGTTTGTTTGTTGACATTTTGCAAAATCGTTAGTTAATGTTAGTGTAGGATGTTTTCTGAGTTATCGTTAAAAAATTTATTTATGATATTTTTTATTATATATCTTCAACATTTTACATAAGAAAAACGACGAAAGGAGACCCCTTCTCATCACTTCGTGACCGTTCATATCACATTCGATGTGCTCTGCCTGAATCAGTAAAAGGCTGAATCAATATTATATTGCAATTAGTATTTTTCATGCAATTAGTACACTTACCTGAATCACAGGAACCGAACTGGAGGGGGAGACCTCCCAGACCCACCACCCCTCGTCGCTTTGCGACTTGTGACCATTTCCATTACATTCGATGTGCATTGCCTGAATTAGTAAACGATGAAAGGAGAATTCATTTTTCCTGTAAAAACAAAATCGCAGAATGCTCATAATTTGGTAATTACCAAAAAGTATAATCCATCTAAAATTATTAACAACAAAAACACAGGATTCAGACATAAAACA
>QLNU02014802.1:81257322-81278901 GCA_006491805.2 Dysdera silvatica | reverse complement strand
ATTTATGATTACCATATGTGAATTATTGTAAGATATAATACCGATATGTTTATAAATAAATTTAGTTCATTTCACGAAGAATTTCTTTTCTCGATTCTTAATGGGGGTAAAGCGGTTAGACTGACTTTCTTTTCTTCAGATTTTCAAATAAAGACAAAGTGTATGAAGGGGTGCTTTCACAGGGACTGCAGATCCACATAATTTTAATGTAGATAGATTGTAATTAAAAGAAAGGCTAAGTTTGCTACTTTTTTGCATCCCATCCATTTGGTATTTTTCTATGAATAAATTAATTTTATTTGACGACGATTGTTTGGATTTTTTTTTAATATTGAGGGAGAAAAAAAAGGGCAGATGCAGAACAAAATTTCAGGGAGGGCACAAAGCTTCAAAGTTCACTTACTTAGTTTTATTTTTTACTTGAAATAATATTTTTAATGTGAATTATTATTCCCAGGGGAGGGGGGGCACTATCCCCTTCCTGGATCTGCCATTTGGGGCGGGGTTATTTCACGCAATTTTTCAGAATTTCAGATTTAGAAAAAAAGGTGGAGGGCGCCTTCTTGGGGAGAGCTGATCACCAGAATTCTACGGTAAATAAATTGCAATTTTAAAAAAAAATCCGCCCCTGGCACCCCATGAAATTTGGCGCCCTGGGCAAATGCTCAATGTGCCCATTTACAAATCCACCACTGCACTTACATGCATATTTTGTTGATTTTTAGTGCATATAATCTGGGCTCTAGTGAGTATTATCAGACTAGGGTATTATCATGTTGACAACAATGTACAAAGATTGCCCAGTGCTTATCATAACTAGTAAAATGTTGACACTTCATTAAGCGAATGTCTTTTGCCTGATGAAGGGAACAGTAGTTCTCGAAACGTTGCGAATATTTTTGCAGATGGTAAATGTCTTTTACCTTCTTCATTTGTATTTCGTATATTCCGACCAGTGTTAAAATTTCACTAGTTATTATCATGTTGTTAACAACTTCAGCCATTTTAGAGTTTGTTGAAACACTATAGGTTATGATGATGTCTGTTGAGACACATTTTTTAGTTCTAATTGCATGTAAATGCCAACAGGAAATGTTTGTTATGTAATTGTATATAAAAGTCGGCACTCTCGCATGTTTTATCTGGTAACTACAGTATGTTGAAATTACTAATGAGAAGTTATTATAAAGCTCATTTTGTTTGTGTTCAGCAGAGAAAATTTTCCAAGGGCCATTGATTATCAGTCCATTATAAACAGTATTCCATCTTAGCCTTGTTCATGTTAAAGGAAAAAATAACATGGAGATTGCTATACAATGTGGCAGGATTTCAGAAAACTGTTTGTATTAGAAGCAATTCGTCTTAAGTACGTTTGTTTAATGAGGTTCGACTATAATAGTTTAAATTTTTTTTTTCAATATGTAACAAACTAATTTAAAGATTTTTTTTTTTAGAATCACGAATTATTTGTTGATGATTCTTTTCCTCCATTACCTAAGTCATTATATTATAACCCTGAAGAACCCCGTGAAGAATGTGTCGACCAGTGGTTACGACCCATGGAGATCACATGTGATCCATATGAATCTCATATTAAGTGGGTTGTGTTTAGAACCCCAATGCCTTCTGATATTTCACAAGGTAAGGCACTTAAATTACTAACTGATGATTGCTCTCTCTCCCCCTCTCACTCTTTGTTAGGTTTATAAATACTGAAATTCAACTTTAGTGATTGTATTTATTGTTTGTACTAGTGATTGTATTTATTGTCTGTACCCGGTAGTTATTTGTTAACGTTTTTACAACTGGTTCACTGATTACTCTCTTCAGCTTATAAAAAATGTTAACAGCCTGTGCTCATTGTAGATGATCTTCTGATTAAAATATTTTAACCATCATACCCTACAGTGGTATAGGGATAAGGTGCTTAACCACACGTTCTATTTTGACTACAGTCGCACCATGAAATATGTGACGCCTTTTCTGTCCACCATAGTCCGGGGTTTGGTTTCCTAGATGGCGAAGGTTTGGATTTCTTTAGAAAACTAAGTCGTGTTACAGGCGTAATCTGGCAGGGGGCAAAGTGCACTTGCATACCCAGTTTTTTTAGAAAAGAGGCAAAATCACACTTTTTCTTACGCGTTGTTTTTTTTTTTTGCCCCTCCAGTTTACGCTATATTTAACCTCCAAGTTATGCTGATAGGTCCTGTCACAGCACAACTTTAGCCGTTATTTTCACCATAAAATACTAATGTTTTATGATAGTTTATATGGTGGTATAGTTATAATGCATTTGTTGACCATGCAGAAAATTCCTGCTCGAATCTAAATAGTACTGATAGTCTTGCTTTTTTCTTTTGGTTCCCTGTCAACAGTGTAGTGGTAGTGGAAGAGTGGGAGCAACTGCAGTAGCTGCCCAGGGTGCCGGGGAGAGGGAGTGCCAAAGGAGAAATATTAAATCACATTTTATTGTAGCAAAGGAACAAAATAAAATGGAACACTGCTGCTTCAAAAAAATTTTTTTCGTGCATCCCTTCTCTATTTCTAGCAGAGCAAAGGAGCTCCCCCACTTCTTCTGAATGAAGATATAACCATTTTTTATACAAAGGTGTCAAACACGTGTTTGTTAATTTCCACTTTGGCTTCCGTGGATCTTTCCAAAATAGGTTTCTTACTAAAGAGCATATGGACATTACTCCTTAAGTGGTTCCCCTGTCTACTGTTAGGCTCATAACATTTGCCTTTGGCTACTAACGAATTCACATGGAACCTGATTGACCTTGTTTATATCTGTGGATCGCCTTAGTCTTGAAGTTACAAACATATTGGTGTAATTGGCTAACGAGGAGACAGTTGTAGATTAAAAGCCATGATGTACCAGAAAGCTTTGAAGATGCAAGGGGACTATGCTGCTTGCCTTGAGGCAATAGCTGCTTTCTGGTAAAAATTATGATCGTGTGGGAAAGGATATAAGAGAATCCCAAAAGTTTATGACGTCAAAAGGATACGTGAAACCCAGACTCTATGTGAATAAGGAGACAAGATGGTCAGATTGATTTAGATTGTGAAAAGGCCGGGTAATAGTGAAATACGAATTATTGTGTGGTGCGATCACAGAAGTCTCGATATACAATTTGGGCGGCAGATAGTTTGTCTCTTCTCTTATTTTGTCAACTCTTTGGTAAGTGTAATTACTCCGATTCAATTTCAATAAATTATACCCCTTGCCATGCCACACATGCAACATGGTGGGGTGGGGGTGAGATTTTGCCGAGTGAGTGACAAGATTTATAGTGAAAAAACTTTAGTGTGTACTTCATGGGTACTCAGAAACGAGTTTCATGATTGTCACAAAGATAATGCAGTAAAATATGTCTATAATTGTAGTCTAGAGATTATGAACAGGATACTGTTATAAATTTATTATTATAGACAAAGTTGTATCAGGTAATTCTATCATAAAACTTGTTTAATTTGAATGTAACATTATTGTTAATAATATCACGTTTGAGCAAATTATTGAATAATATTACAGTTTAAGAGTGCAGATAGCCAACACGGGAAGCTAAAGATCGTGCACTTATCACATTCACTTAAAGATAAAAAAAAATCAGGAATTTTTAAAAATTATTTCGGAGGGACAAAACCTATTTTGTTTTTGTTTTACGATGCAAGAACGGCAAAAGTCATGCTGCCCTGGGACCTGCTGAGGAATCCGAACCTCTTAAGGCCTAGGGAACCAACTCCCGGACTGCAATGAGCAATTAATTTGTCAGCATTCCCTTTTTTTGGTGACGTTGCAAATTGAATCCTGTTTTACGACGCTCTATGTGAATGCATTGCCACAGTAACCTCCTCTTCCCGTTTTATTTTTATTTATTTTACCAAGCTAGAAAAACAATTCTCTCTATTCTAGGACCATCTGCATTTATATGTAGGCCTACAATATTCTTCAATATTAGTGTATTGTAAACGACTGTATTACTTTAAAGAATCTTAGAATATGTGGCCAAAGTTTGGAAAGCACAATATTATCATTATAGTTGCTCACTCAAAATCGAATGATCATTATGGACAAGTTTGGTAAAAATTAGTACTATAAAAGATGTGTTCTGGAACTATGGAAAATATTGTAGGCAAATTTGTTACTATAGGCACTATCACTATAGACATATTTTCCTGTATTGGTATTTTAATGTTATTTTCATATGTTAATATTTGAAAAGCTGGTCTATTTATTCAGTTATATTTAATTTTAATAAGAAATATAATTATCTAGCGATTTCTCTTCCATTATAGCATTTCTTTAGATTCGCATTGGAGTGCTAGAGTCTTGGAACTATATTCAAGCCCTATATGTTCTAATTGTCAATACTGGATAGTTATATTTATTCATTTATGCTGTTTATTCATGCTATTTGTGCTATTTATTCATGTTTCATTAGTTCTATGTATAGTAAATATGCTGTTTTTGTAGGCATTCTTGGAAATTGCTGGCTTTTAAGTGCTTTAGCAGTGTTAGCAGAAAAACCAGAATTGGTAGAACGAGTAATGGTCACACGAACGATTTGTCCTCAAGGCGCTTATCAAGTTAGGTTGTGTAAAGATGGCTGCTGGACAACAGTATTAGTTGATGACTTATTACCTTGTAATTCTAGAGGTCAACTTCTGTATTCAAAAGTGAGTTGTTTCACTACTTACTATTGCTTCAACCCATGGAGTAACCTGCTAAAAATATTTTTGTAGCTTTTCGGATAACTTACATCTAAAAGTTCTACCCAAATTGGAAAAATCGTGTCTGAATTAAAAAAAGCGTTTTCAAGTTTACAAGAAATTTTGGTCAGAAACGATCAATTCCAGGCCATGGCATTTAATTATTTTTATCCTTTGACTTGATTCTTCGATGCCGATGCATACCACCAGATAAGATATGCAGCCTTAAAATCAAATTTCTTTCTCTCTGGCCCATTCATTGATATGTTCATCGAATAGCTTACATTGATGACATGGAGTCTATTACGAATATATCTGCTTTTATATTTATTTCACTAAATATCCTCTCGCAATCCACCGCATGCATTGGAATCGACAATTTAACTTCACATATTATAGACATATCAGTGTACTCGCTTAGTAAATTTTCTTAAGCAGCACAGTACATTTTTGCGGCTTGTTACTTGGAGTTAAGGCAACTGACAATGGACGAGAGGTGCCCGTACTACCCATCATCACATTTTGCTTCCTTGAATTGAGTGTGCAATGTTTCTGGGCATTTTGGCCGAAAATAAGCAGCTGTGTGTTCCCAGTAAGGGTACATTTCACGTCTGATATCAAGGGTGGCATGATTACCCTTCAACTGACTCTTCCATGCTGTCCGGTGATTCATGCCATCATCACCCTAAAATCAACCATTGTTAGTTGGAGCTTTTTGGCGAATTTCTCAGCAGTTTTTCTGGCTGAATTTTGGTTACAATAATGAATAACCATGCATCTAAAATGAATAAATATACAGGGTGATCCAAATTAAACAGGTGTTCATACCTCTCTGTTGGGAAAACTACTTGGCCAATTTCACCCAAATTTCGTACACATGCTCTCCTGAGTATGCGGTTTTGATTTCTGAAAGAAAACATTGAGTTCATATTTCGGTTGCTAGGGAAGGAAATGGTGCTGCGGAGCAGGCAATTTATTAATATTAACAACGAAAAAGTGTTTTAACATGCAATAACCTTTATTGCAATCACATGAAATTAACTACAAATTACAGTATACCGTAGGACAGTAGGTATGACTAAAAAAAGATTTGTGCAATAACTTTATTGCTATCACATGTGGAACCACACTATCATCACAGATACGGCTCGGTATGTCCGCCGTCTCTTTGCTCTAGAAATTGCATTCGATGCACAACACATTCCACGGCAGAACGTAACTCATTCGCTTGGAGGTGGGATACATGTTGCGAAATTCTGTCTTTTAAGACTGCTAAGTTCGGAACATTGCCTTTATAAACGCAGCTCTTTAAATATCCCCACAGCCAAAAGTCACAAGGGTTAAGATCGGGTGACCGAGGCGGCCAAGATGTTGAAAATGACCTGCTAATCACTCTGTCATCCGAAAAGTTTTGCCGTAATAATGTTTGAACAGGCAACGCGATGTGCGGGGGTGCACCATCTTGCATGAAAATTGTAGTGTCAAGACAATTTCTCTGTTGAAGCGAAGGAATGACAAAGTTCCAGAGCATAAATGCATACCTAGAGCCAGTAACAGAACATGTCATTGGCCCCGAGGCCGTATTTTCTTCAAAGAAGTAAGGACCAATGACGAAAGATGAGGTGAAGCCACACCACACTGTCACTTTTGGAGCATGCAACGGAATTTGTTGATGAACGTGGGGATTTGTGTCAGACCAAATACGGCAGTTATGTATGTTTACAGCGCCATTCAAGTGGAAATGGGCCTCATCACTCCACAGTATCTGCCAAGGCCATTCATCATCCACTGTCATCCGAGCAATGAACATCAAAGCAAATGTTTTCCGCACGTCATTATCACCAGAAAGCAATTGCTGAGTGTGGGCTATCTTATATGGATAAAACTTCAGGACATTTCTCATAACTCTCCACACTGTCGTATATGGCATGTCCAATTCCCGTGATATCGCACGTGCACTACTGCTACCATGTGCACTTGCTGCTCCTTGCTCCACTGCTGCAGTTGCAACTTCTTCAATTTGCTGCACTCGAGTTGGTTTGCAACCTCATCCTGATTTAACTGCGAATTTCCGTTTTTTTCTTCAAAATACAAGATCATTTTTCGAAGATTTGTAATTATCAGAGGGTTTATGCGTAAACCTTTTACCTGTCGAAATGCTTTAAATACAGCAGAAACATTGCTATTTCGTTGATAAAAGAGCTTAACAAGTAACGCGCGATCTGGTAAAGTAAGTTTCATGACGGAGTCCTCGTATGGTGGAAAAATGCTTCACGACTCCTTATATAGGCAGAGGATGTTGCGCATGTTAAGTAATATGTAAATTGTTTGCTCCGCAGCGCCATTTCCTCCCCTAGCGGCCGAAATATGAACTAAATTGTTTCTTTCAGAAATCGAAACCGCATACTTAGGGGAGCATGTGTATGAAATTTGGGTGAAATTGACAGAGTAGTTTTCTCTACAGAGAGGTCTAAACACCTCCTGTTTAATTTGGATCACTCTGTATACTTACCATTTTTTTAACCCTTGAAAATCTTATGTCCTTCATTTTAAAACAGATTTATTATTAACAGCCAAGTAGAAAAACTCGATATACATTAAATCATATGTTTTATACAGCAGAATTTCTATGACGGTATATCACAATGTGTCTCTCGTTGTTCTAAACAGTTAAGCTTTATCTTCTATCATGTAATAGCATTTTTATGGCCAAAAGGTTCCTTTCCAGAGCTAGAAAGATATTGGAGAGCACTTATAAATTTTTGTGGATTGTCTATCGCGAATAGTTTATCGGTGATAGACATGTGTCTATAGCTGAGAGAAAATGATGTGGAGCGTTAGAATGTGTTTGTTTTAATCTGACCTTCAATCAGTTTCCAGCCTAACCCAGTAAAACTAATCTTTGGCTTTCCTAATAAGAATGGTGACTATAATTCAGCTATGACAACGCTTTTGGTGCCCTAGGACACAAACATTTACATTTACAAATTCCATTGCCTTTACGCTCAGATAAGAAGTAAGAGGAAAGTTTAACTTCAGTGTCATGGCAAAATTTTGCCGATGCAGGAAGAATAAAATTCTTAAAATGACTAAAACAAAATATGCATTTATTCCGGAAATTCATCATTTTTATGCATTTGTATGCACAAACGCTAAAAAAGGTTAAAATATGCGATTGCATATGTACATATGCAATTGCATTTAATCCCGGCTCCAGTAACCATCTTTAAACTGCATGTACGGTCTCACCTTGTTTGGCACAGAATGACTCTTGCTCTTCTTGCGCCATTAAAAATACAACCATCTTTAGCAATTGGTTGCTCACCAACCCACCTAGAAAATTCCACCAGGGTGCTTTCTCACTGCATGTGTGAAAAATATTTAGATAACTCTTTATCTTGCGGTAAAGAAAGAAAATGCTGGTTGTTGATTATATTATAATTGTATAGCTATGTAATAATGCATAACAATGTATAATTAAACATATTATATATTTATTTATATAAATCGAACACTACGCAGATTAAATTAAACAACAATATAAATCAACGTTTATTGGCGTAGTGATACCAGCGCCGATGTTATGGCGTGATTAGATGGTGAAACGTTCGAAAGAAAATAAATATTTCTGCCTTCGGTGGGACCTGAACCCACGACCTTCCACTTGCCGGGCGGAGGCTCTACCCACTGAGCTACGAAGGACAATATATAATCTCTTTACGAACGTATATATATTGTTGCCAGTTATTTCGCAGAATGGTGTAGTACATGGACTACTATTTAAACCAAATTGCAAAGAGACTGGTATTAAATTGATCGAAATGCCCATTGCGGCAGCTCAGTGGGTAGAGCCTTCGCCCGGCAAGTGGAAGGTCTTGGGTTCAGGTCCCACCGAACGCAGAAATATTTATTTTTTTCGAACGTTTCACCATCTAATCATGCCATAACATCGGCGCTGGTATCACTACGCCAATAAACATTGATTGATATTGTTGTTTGATATTATACATTGTTCGCGAAACCAACTGTATTATACTATATCATAAATTGTATGTAAATCATGTTGTTTTCCTATTCATTTATGATTTTAGGCGAAACGGAAGCAACTCTGGGTCCCTCTCATCGAAAAGGCTGTTGCTAAACTCCATGGCTGCTACGAAGCTCTTGTGTCTGGTAGGGCTATCGAAGGATTGTCGACATTGACGGGTGCACCTTGTGAAAGCATCCCTCTTCAACGTATGAATTAATGTTAATACATTAGTAGCCGTATGCAGTAAATTTACCATACAGTTGATTATCAATACAACGAATACTAATACGATAAAAAATATGTCATTACAAAATTGAAGTCAATTTCCATTTCAAATATCATTAAGGCAATGCATTGAGATTTCTGATTTGATGAAGTAAATTTTTTTTAAACTTTGTTATAAGGAGAAAATTTAAAATGAAAGAAGTGGCATGTTTAATATTATAATAATATATCATAATATTGAGACAGTTTGAATTGATCTGAGTCATTTAAATCTACTTTTTCGACCCCTTCACTTAACTTTTAGTCCATTTCTGATTTTTTGTCTTCCCTTTTCAGTTTAGGTTAGTCTTTAATTTTCAAATTTTATTTCATGAATTTCATCCAGGTTGACTGAATTATAGTTCGTACATGGAAAATTGTGCAATGGTATCGTTAGAAAATAAGGGGAGCTGACGTCACAAAGGGCATAGCCGATTCCAGCAGAGGGAAGGGTGTCAACTCCTCCCCTACTGAACTGGTTTTTGGCACAGACAAACGTTTGCTAAAAACCAGTTCTGAAATGACGTCCTCCCCTCTGCTGTAATCGGCTAGGCCGTTTGTGATGTCAACTCCCGTTACTTTCTAACGGTACCATCGGACTACTTTTGGTGAATGGACTATATTCTTCCTTTAAAATTTTATTTCTTGAGAGTGGAAGTGCTTTACGTGATATATTCACTTAAATACGTTATAGCAAAATTCATATTAATAAATTAATAAGAATTCCGTTATAATCAAAATCTCTTTACAACGAAATGGTTTAGTGGTTTCATGGAGTTTGTTGTAAAAAAATCTACTATATGATTATACTATTTTGTTCAGTATATAGGCTCTCTCTCTCTTTGTTTAAGTGGCAGGTTAACATTCTGCTGTGTTTCCTTCTTTTGCCTGTTTTTTTTCTCCACAGACTTAACATTGTGAACTTCGGTGAAAGCATTTTTGCCACATGAATTTTTTTAAACGATTTTTATCAAATTTATTGGGTGACTTTTTGTGGACTTTATTAAATGGATTTTTCGCAAATTTTTATCAAGTTAATTTATTTTTTCTTTCAGCATCATCGATACCAAATGAAGAAGGTATTGATCAGGATTTAATTTGGGTTCAGCTACTTAGTTGCAGAGCAGCTGGGTAAGTTTTAAGAATTCATGTTTTCCCAATATCTGAATTTGCAGTTTTCGTTGAATTTTTTTTTTTTTTTTTAAATCTATATTTCCATTACGATCTTTCTACTCTACATGAACTAAAACTAATTATGAATGGCATGTGTTAAGAAATGGAGTAAAATTTCCAGCTATATCGGAATTCTGTAATATTCCTATACATGCCTTTAATTGCATCTTTCTCTGTTTCAGCTAGTGAGGATAATTAATCTTTTCTATGTCTATTAATTATTAATAGATGTAGAAATAAATGTAATAATCTAAAATGATCAATAATTTCTACATCTTATTGTAGCTGTAAATAGGACTATAAGGAGTATCGGAGTTGCACAATTTGGCCTTTAGCTCTCCTCCTATCAGAAAAACTCAGTGAAAATTGAATGAAATTTTTTTAGCTTGAGTGCATTGTAAGATGTGTGTGTCTTCGTTAGATTCCTCATGGGTGCATCGTGTGGTGGTGGAAACATGCAAGTCAACGACCAAGATTATCATGCAGTGGGGTTGAGACCCAGACATGCCTATTCTGTCCTTGATGTACAGAACATAGAAGGTTTGAGGTAAAACAACACTTAGTTTATTAATGTTTTTCCTGAAAACTTCCATTATACACCTGTTCAACCTAACCTTACAGTGGAGGTAAGGCTAGAATTGATCGTATTGCCACAAGGACACCCTGTTTGTCAAGTAAGCATGCACGCTTTCTCGTTTTCCCCCCCCGTCGCAGTCTTCGATCAATAGCTCTTCACATATTTTGCAAAAAACATTCATAACAACCTTATCGGAACTTCCAAGTGGTTTTCCAGCCTTATGCAGTCAGAACGTAAAAGAATCGTTATTCAATATTGGAGCAGTAGCTACTATTACGTGCATGCGAAATCCGAAAGAAAGAACAGATAATGAATAGTTCTCCCGTTCTGGGATGGGAGAAGGCTTTCTGCAACCTTCACTTTCTCGAAATTGTGCCAAAACGTGCTTTGAATCTATTGGATATCAAAGCGATGATGTGATAAACACATTTTTCCCCTAAATAAAGGTGAAATGTGATACTACTGGTCATACATTATATATAAAATTCTGGTTTTTGTATTTCTGTAACCGCCTTTTACCTCTGATGACATGATGCTACATCCATCGAAATTCCCAACACAATTTTTAGGATCCAATCCATGCTTTGTAAGCATATTTATCACAATTTTTTTTCCAATATTTGGACCTGTAACTGTTAATTTTGACAAATAACCAAATTTGGCAATTATTCACCATTTCCCAGGGATGTCTTTTTTTTATTGTGGATAATGCCCCTAAGCGTGAATTGCATGTGTGTGTATATGTATTTGTTCATTTGGATTTTTATGGTGCAAGAACAACTGGGCTATACTGCACCAGTGTGTACGTATGTGGAGTAGGGGTGTACGGTTTATTGTAATTCCTGCTATTTTTATTTAATGGCCCTTAAAAGGGCCTTTTTGTATTTTTTTTGCCTATTTTTGCATGCTTACTTTTTGTGGGCATTTTTCCCACCGGAGTTGGAAACTTCCCTTTATCTTTTAATTCAGCTTTCATTCTGTGTATGCTGGAAGGAGAAACACCAGTTAAATTGGAAACAATAGCTATAGCACCATTGGGGTTTTATTTTTTGGTGGGGGGGGGTGACTTCATGTATTTTTGCAAAAAAACATTCATGACAATAACCTTAGTAGAATTTCCCAGTGGTTTTTCAACCTTATATGGTTGAAATGTAAAAGAATCATTATTCGATATAGGAGCAGTAGCCATTATTACGTTCATGCGAAAATGCGAAGTCCGAAAGAAAGAACAGAGAATGAATCGTCTTCCCGTTTTGGGGTGGAGGGAAAGGGTTGCTGTAATTTTCACTTTTTCCAAATTGTGCCAAAACATGCTTTGACCCTATTGGATTTCAAAGCGATGACGTAATAAACACATCTTTCCCTAAATAAAGACAAAATGTGATATTACTGGGTACACATTATATATAAAATTCTGTGTTGACCATTATTTGGCAATTGTGTTATCCCTGTGAAGGGTAATAATATCTTACATCCTCATATACGGAGAAAAATGCGTTTGTTCTTGTCCTCATTCGTCTAGTAGGTCAAGACACTCCGGGCTAAACGGAGGGACCCTGGTTCGAATCCAGGATGAGGACGGCGCCTCTTTTTCTCCAAATATAAAAAAAGCTCTAGTTTGAGCTGTAATTGAAACGTGGGTGGCAAAAATTATTGTATAATAAAATTCTAGATTAATTATATAGACATGTTGTTTGCATTTGACGATGAATTTAACACAAAAATGTAGTACTTAACTGACGAACTATTTTGTAAGGGCGGAAGGTTACAAGGCATAGCCTTTCCTCCACTGTCAGGTTAAGTTGAACAGGAGTATAGTAATTCATATTTCTTTTAGCCATTATAGCCCTACGAGGGCATAGAGGAGACACATTTGTCTGTTGTACCTTTAACCCAGCTACGATTTCATTGGTGGTGTAGAACGTGCTCTGTTTCTTTCTGCGGAGTCTAGAGTTTGGTTCTCTAGGCAGCAAAGGTTCAGATTCTGCCGCGGCATGAGCCTAGCTGTCCTTTAGCCTAGGGTTCGAAATTAGTGGGTGCACTGTGCACATGAAATTTTATCCGTGCACGTAAACTTTTAATTTGGGTGCACCTAACTATTCAAAACTATGGCTACTTAAATTTATTTTTTGAGAACAGTGACCTACGGAATAATTTTATATAATTTTCTCAATGTATCTGCATTTGCTTTGAATTTTGTTTTATTACAAATGAACGTTCAATTATTTTGAAAAGTGGTATTTTTTCAGCTTATATGTTTAATAATAATTTCTATACTTACATTTTTCCCATTTTTAATGTTGAGGTTTAATTTTTATTCTGCTCGTTACTTGTACACTTAACTAGTATTAGTATTATACTAGTTAAGTGTACAGGTATTATACTATTATGACTTAGGTGTACAAGTGCACCTCATTTAAAAAGGTAAATTTGACTCCTGCTTTAGCCATAAAACACAAACCATCTTTTGTCTGCCATTCTGGGGAGATTAACCTGCGGTGGCGCAGTGTGGTAACGCGTTCTCCTAGTGCGCCGTTAATCCGGGTTCGACTCCCAGCAGTGCAAAGAACGCTTACTCAGAGATCTCATAAAGATCGCACTGCTCACTGTAGTCCGGGGTTTGGTTCCCTAGGCCTTAAGAGGTTCGGATTCCTCGGAAAACAGTAGGTCCCGGCGCAGCATGACCATTGTAGTCCTTGAACCGTAAAACCACAAACGAACAAGCAAACAGGGGTGATTGTGTTCCGGGATTTTTGTAAATTCCGGGAATTTCAACTTGCCTCTTCCGGGATTTCTTTTTAAAAATTACAAAATTTTCGTTTTGTTCCCTATAGTTGGAAATCAGTATCTTTACCAAAATATTATGTAACTTTTCAGGGAATTTTTTGGTATGTTCAGAGAATCTGGTTTAGACTTACAATCACCCCTGCTATCATGGCTTATATATTTCTTCTGTCAAAAAAATAGAGTGTTCTATCGTTTGTAATATGCGTATGCATGTATATTATGGTACAGGGTATTTACCAGGTCATGAAAGCCACAAAAGTCAAGAAATGAGTAAAAGGTCACGGAAGTCAAGAAAAGGTTATTAAGTCAATGTTGTGGGTCACAGTTATGCCTGGTTTTTTTTTTCCAATTTTACACATGCCTTTAATTGTATTTTTTGTGCTATATTTAACGATTGTGTGTTTTTTTTACTGGTTTAGTAATTTTTAGCTAATTTTGTCATAACTAGGCAATTTTTAGTAATTCTCAGCTATTTTCTATCATAATTTGATCACATTTTGGGACTTTCAGCTGTTTTTTTATATAGCTATTATATTAATCTACAAAAACAGAAGGTTGAAAAACCTTTTTCTTAGATTAATAATGTATAAAAATAGTCAAGAAAAGGTCAAGGAACTGGGTTTCTTATTTTTAGTAGACACCCTATAGTACATAATAGTACATTTTCAATATACTATACATAGTACACATTTTTCAGAGTTTTAATTTTTGGACGACTGTATGGTGAATTGGAGATAGTGTTTGATTCCCACGCATAAAATCTAAGTTTGATTCCCATTGGTGTCGAACTTTGTTGTTTCTACTGCTCCGTAGTCCAGGGTTTGGTTTCTTTGGCCACAGAGATTTGGATCTCTTTGAAGACTGGAGTTCCTGGTATAGAGTGATTTGAGGCGTCCGTAAGACCCAAATAAAGGACAATCGCTGTCTCATTAGTTGAGTTGAGCTGCAAGTGATTCCTCCTGGTGCAACTTTGACTTTTAATTTCTTGACCAATGGTGTGAATATGCCACCCTAGAAAAAAAAAGTCTTTTAATGTATATTTATCTGAAGTGAAGGGTTGATTCACATTCTTATTGGAAATTATTTGATTTGGTTTAGGCTTGTGAGGTTAAGAAACCCATGGGGCCATTATTCGTGGAGAGGTGACTGGTCCGATGGATCGCCCCTGTGGACATCTGAGCTTCGAGAGCAACTGATACCCCATGGTGCAGACGAAGGTGTTTTTTGGATGTCTTTTCAAGATGTTTTAAAGTAAGGACTTAAGCAACCATTTGTCATTTTAGAAATTCAAATTCATAATATTTTGTGTGTTATTTCTACCTCAACAGTTTGACGTTTTGTGAATTATGTGAAGTTGAATTTTTAAATCATGTTAAATATATTCAGCAACATGCCCATTTAAAGTTTGCATAATAATTCAATATGCGAGAAGAAGAAGAAGAATAAACAACGTCGTACGTTATAGCGAAGTGTGTTATTATATATTATGGCGCAGCGTAAATAACAAGCGTAACAAATGCTAAAATGCCATGCAGTGCCATAGTGGTATCTCATTCATAAGTCGTGTCACTGATCCGTGTTCGATTCCAATGTTACTGTAGAACATGTGCTGTTTTCCTGCTGACTTCAGCCTGGGATGTGGTTCCGCAGGAAATAGAGGTCTGTATTCCTCGGAAGGCTGACCATCCAAGTGCAATGTGACGTCTGCTATCCTTGTATCATAAAACAAACAAAAATAATGAAATCTGCAATGAAGTGGGTTTTTTAAGTAAAATATGCGATTTTCTAAATTATAATATTTAAGGTAGTTATATTCAAAAGGGATTTAAAACAAGTGGGTGATAAATTAGTGAAAAAGTAAGTACGTTGCCATAATACTCCCCATTTCTTTCCTTGGTGCTTCCTATACTTACTAGGTAGATATATCTATTTATTTTTTATTTTTTTTCCTCTCTCTTTTATATCATATATATATATGTATGTATAATTATCACCCACCCCAATAGATAAGGTGCAAAACACGCAGCAAGAAGAAAATACAATCTGCAAAAGATTGGGAACAACTAATGGGGTACCCATGCATAGGTATAGGTAGAAAGTTCATAAGGGGGTTATAGGCTCAATGGGGGGTTACAGAGCTACAACTCATATATTCCTATGTTAAATATACAAAATTTCATTGCAATGGGGGGTTACAACCCCCAAAACCACTCATCTTGCTACTCCTATGTAACCTGGAGAACCTAAAATTGTCAGGGAATTTGAAATAATCTCTAAAGGTCAGGGAAAACGAGATTTTTTTTGGTCAAAACCTGGAAAATTCAGAGAAAAATAAGATTTTTTGATCAAAACTTTGAAAAGTCAGGGGGAAAGGATTTTTTGGTCAAAACCTGAAAAATTCAGGGAAAACTTTCCTAACTTCTATTTTGAATAGCTAAATCTCCCATGAATGTGAGTCTGTTTTCCCCGCAACCAAAATGTAGTTGGAAATTTTTTGATTGGTCAGGGAATTTTGCTGAAAAGGTGAGGGATAAACACTGAAAAGTCAGGGAATTTTTTTCTCCAATGTAAGTGGAAACTGTGAAATAATGTAAAGGACTTTTCATCGATATTGTGTTCGAACTCAGTATGCACCAGTTTGTATGAGCCTGTTGCTAATTTTTTTTTTCAGCTCAGCATGGATAGCGTTTTGGCAGCTTGTGTAACGCTTTGAGCAAAATGTAATCAAATAGACCTATACTCGTGCTTAAGTACTCGACTCACTCGGGAAGGTTTTATTTCTATTTATTTTCAGATATAATTGAATTGAATTGCACTGTAGTGTGGGGGTTTGGTTCCCTAGGCCTTAAGAGGTTCGGATTCCTCGGAAAACAGTAGGTCCCGGCGCAGCATGACCATTGTAGTCTTTGAGCCGTAAAACCACAAACAAAAAGATAATTTAATTGCATTTTAGTTTTTGTTGGATGATATTTGGACATAATTCCTTTGCAGATACTTTGACTGTATCGATGTTTGCAAAGTTCAACCTGATTGGACAGAGGTGAGATTACAAGGAGTTCTGCCACCACACACTGACAAAGACTGTTTAGCGGTCACTGCTCTCACTGTTCTTGATGCAACCGAAGTAGAATTCAGTCTGTATCAGGAGGGTCAAAGGTGAGATTCCAGTTAATTTAACCAAATATCATATATATATATAATATAAAATATACAATTAATTAATTGATAATAATATATAAAATATAATAATTAATTAATAATATAAATATCATATAGTATATAATTGCATTCTTGGGTAAAAAGCGACGTATACGATCAAATGTATGTAGTTATAACAAGAAATAGAGCTTTTTTGAATAAAATACAGGAGCAAATCTTTGTGTAGAAGACCTGCAACTTATAGTGAGCAAGGGTCCAGTAAAATATTTCTTTGATTTGAATAGATGGTGTCTAAAAATTCTCATTTGTATACAAAACAAATTATATTCCATAGGAATACACCCACCAGGTTATTTCAGTGTAGATGATTTTCTAAGTTTGCATAATAAAAGTGCCTGCCTGTCTTAACTAGGATCTCAATAACTGTTTAAAAAAATTGAGATCTCAATGACTTAAAAAAAATAATAAATGAAGAGGTAGGATCCTAATTTGCATACCAAGAAATGAAGATCCTAATGATGGTTTCAAAAAATGAGAATTCTAGTGATTGTTCCAAAAAATGAGAATTCTAATAACTGTTCCAAAAAATGTACACAAAAATCTCACGATCAGTACGATATTCTTGTGTTTCTGTACAAATTTGTTGGAACACTCACTAGGAGTGTGAACTGTTGCAAAAATTAGATGGTATTTGTCACTAATAAAACTTTTTTTTTTTTTTATATTCAACCTGCACTTTTATTTTAAATATATAAAAGTTGTCTTGAATATTTGAACATTGAGAATGAGATTTTTAGAATTGTCAACGTGCTTCTGTGAATCTCCTTCTAGGAATGCCGAGAGGTCCCAGAGATCACAGTTAGACTTGTGTGTGGTAGTTTTTCGAGCAGTCGATCCTGCTCAGGGTCAAGTAGGTAACCTTGTGAAGCACAGCAAGAGGCAGGTACGAGGCTTTGTCGGATGTCACGCCATGCTCGAACCGGGGATGTACATTGTGGTATGCCTCGCTTTCAACCACTGGCATACCAGTAAGTTTCAAAGAACTTTTTACATATATGTATATGAATAGTTCCTGCGATGGTTTTACGGGACATCATGTGTATTATGTCACTACAATGAGTGTATGTATGTGTAGTAGCACAATACATATTGTGTCATATATTAATCTCACTGCAGTATATATTATATCAAGTACTATTCCTTTACTTCCTTCCGAACCTTCGCTACAATTGTGGTATAGATTCAAGTCATTTATCTGCTGCGCACAATCCCAGATTGAAGTGCCAAAATTCAAATAAAGTGCTCTTCTGCAGTCCCAGGTTTAACCAACATTTAGATTCTTTCTCTTCGTCCACTAGGTGTGAGACTACCAATCTCACCCCGGAAAAAAAATAAAAAAAATATAGATATGGCCTGCGAAAGGTTGAAGTCGAAAGTACATCAGATCGAGCAGCGAGGCTCGTTGTTCAACTAACCCAGCGATACCAACTTCAAATAGTACAGGTATATGCACCAACATCAAGCCATACCGACGAAGAGGTTGAAGAATTTTATGAAGAAATCAAACAGTTACACACCAAAGGGAAACAACATATCAAGCTCATCATGGGGGATTTCAATGCAAGAATTGGACAACAGGAACAAGGAGAGACATCGGTTGGTAAATACGGATATGGGGAAAGGAATGAACGTGGCGATCAACTCATCGAATTTGCAGAAGCTGAAAATCTTAGCATCATGAATTCATTTTTTAAGAAGAAACCGCAAAGAAAATGGACATGGAAACACCCAAATGGGGGAACTAGTGAAATTGACTATATCACCAACGCAAGCAAAGAAATTAATTCAAACCAACAAAGTCAATTAATGTGTTGGTTAATTGGCTTTGTTGTTGTTAATCAGCGTAGTGTTAGATTTATATAAAATAAAAAGAAATCAATTATTGAAGATTGCAGTGTACTGAACAGATTTAATACTGGAAGTGATCATCGAATGGTGAGATGTAAAGTGCACTTAAATACTAAATTAGAACGACAGAAGCTCATTAGGAAACAAGTAAGTAAGAGGGTGGATCTAATGAAACTGAAAGTAAATACCGAGGCATTCAAGTTGGAATTAAAAAATCGCTTTTCTGCACTGGAAGGACTTATTGATGAAAGTGATATCTCAGAAGCAAATGAAAACATTGTTAAGACAATAGTTGAAACTGCTGGGGAAATTGGTGGTGTAACCTGTAAAAAGCACAATAGCAAATTATCTGAGAAGACGAAACAGCTCATGAAAAGGCGAAGAGATATGAAGGTGGACAATCGAAATACCAGTTCCAGGATTGAGTACATAGAACTTTGTAAAACTCTGCGCAAAAGCATGAAAGAAGACATAAGAAAATTCAACTGTGAGCTAGTAAGGAAAGCCATTGAAAATAACAAGAGCCTTAGGGTTGTTAAAGGAAGTTTATCTGTTGGGAAGAAACACATCATTGCATTAAAAGGAGAGGATGGCACCGTAACAAGAAATAGGGAAGAAATACTTAGAAGAGTTGAAGAATTCTACAAAAAACTATATGAAAGTAACAGTGGATTAAACGAAGACACTGAAATAGTCGAAGGAACAGCTCCTAAAATCTTAAAAGAAGAAGTTTCATTTGCAATAAAAAATATGAAGAAAGGAAGAGCCCCTGGTGATGATGGTATTACATTAGATATCCTAAAAGAAGCTGGAGAATATGTAGAAGACATACTTGCAAAATTCTTTACCAAATGTCTTAACAGCGGTAACATACCAAACCAATGGGATTCTGCAACAGTAATTCTTTTGCATAAAAAAGGTGATAAAGAGGATTTAAAAAATTACCGACCAATTAGCTTGTTACCTGCTATTTATAAAATCTTCACAAAAGTGCTAACACATCGCCTGCAGAAAAAATTAGATGCAGCTCAACCAAGAGAACAAGCTGGATTTCGAAGTGGACCATATTCAAGTATTAAGAGAATTAATTGAAAGAACACATGAATATGAACTTCCATTGTGTGTTGCATTTATTGACTATGAGAAGGCCTTTGACTCTATTAAAACATCAGCAGTCATCAACTCTTTAAGATCAACAGACATTGAGGATGTGTACATTGACATGGTGAAACGTGTGTATAAAAATGCAAGTGCAAAATTTCGGTTACATAAAGACATTCTGCCTTCACTTAACAAAGGGGAACAGTTGGTTTCACGAAACGTCGTGTTTTAAACTTTGCACTTCGGTGTGTCGAAATAACTGTTTGTGCATGAAGAAGCAAAATTATCCAAATAGGTAAAGATGTTAAGCAGGTGTGTGAGGAGATACCATTTCTCCAAAACTTTTTACTTCTGCTTTACAGATGATTTTTCAGCTGATAAATTGGAATAACAAGGGAATAAAAATAAATGGTGAATATTTAAATCATCTGCGGTTTGCTGATGACATTGTTATTTTTTCAACGGACCCATTGGAACTCCAAGACATGGTACAAGAGCTCTCAACTAGAAGTGAAGAAGTTGGACTCAAGATGAACCTACAAAAAACTAAGATCATGTTCAATAATTTTGTAGAGGAAACAAAAATACAAGTTGACAACATTGAGCTAGAAATTGCTGATTCATATATTTACCTTGGCCAGCTGATTTCAATGGATGGCAACATTATGAAAGAACTCAACAGACGTATTAAACTTGGCTGGAGTGCATTTGGAAGAAACAGTTTTATCCTGAAGGGGAAATTGCCTTTATGTCTAAAAAGAAAAGTCTTCAACCAGTGTGTATTGCCAGTCCTCTCTTATGGATCAGAGACATGGAGTCTAACAGTTGGAGCAATACGAAAGTTACAGACAACGCAAAGGAGCATGGAGAGGTGCATGCTTGGAATAACTAGGAGAGATCGAAAAAGGAACACTTGGGTGAGAGAGCAAACTAGAGTAGAGGACATCATTGTTAAAGTAAAAGGGCTGAAATGGCGATGGGCTGGGCATATTGCAAGAAGAACTGATCAACGATGGACAACAGAAATTCTGAACTGGATTCCAAGAGACCACCGAAGACCTAGAAAACGTCCTCAAACTAGATGGGTGGATGAAATAAGAAAACAGGTTGGGGTGACGTGGAAACGAATGGCCCAGGATAGACTTGTGTGGAAAGCATTTGGAGAGACCTTCATCCAGCAGTGGATAGATAATGGTTGAATATGATGATGATGATGATGACGTGCGTATAAAAAATGAGTTGAAAAATTCTTACCTTAAATGAAAACGTATTTAATGCTCCTTTCATACACATTCCTGCTTTTGTAAAAAAAATTCTAATATCCTGCTGCACAACAAACAGTGATGTTCATTCATGATAAAACTGTTAGCACCCTTATGGGAAACTTGCAAAATCTGGATTTCTGGTAATCAAACGAGCATAAAAGCATGACAAGTACTACTATTCAAACAATACAGTGTATTCAAGGACAATTGGGGCCTGTTCTTATCCTAGTAGCGTCGCATTGTAGAAAAGTGAAAAGTTATAGAATTGTTGTAGTTTAATTAGAATTGGTTGTAGTCAAGGATTGCAGAAGTTGAAGTGTAAACACGCGGTATTTTCACGCTTTTTTCCCAAGTGGAAAGAGGAGAAAACCATAATAGAAATCAAAGTTATTGGAAATATTATATACCCCGAAGCCAGAAGACAGTATCAATTAACTCACCCAAATCAGACAAAAACATGTGTTTCAGCAGTCGCACAACCTATCATTAAACAATAACAATTGATGCTCAAACTCAATAATGCCAAACTCAGATTGACCCCCATTAACACAGAAAATAAAGTTACCAACCACCAAAACTCCGTGCTAATATAAAGCAAAAGG
>QLNU02014802.1:81234380-81257222 GCA_006491805.2 Dysdera silvatica | reverse complement strand
CTGGCAAACAAGAAATCAATTATTGAAGATTGCAGCATACTGAACAGATTTAATACTGGAAGTGATCATCGAATGGTGAGATGTAAAATGCACTTAAATACTAAACTAGAAAGGCAGAAGCTCATTAGGAAACAAGTATGTAAGAGGGTGGATTTAAAGAAATTAAAAGAAAATACTGAGGCATTCAAGTTGGAATTAAAAAATCGCTTTTCTGCACTGGAAGGACTTATTGAAGAAGTTGACATCTCAGAAGCAAATGAAAACATTGTTAAGACAATAATTGAAACTGCTGGGGAAATTGGTGGTGTAATATGTAAAAAGCAGAATAGCAAATTATCTGAGAAGACGAAACAGCTCATGAAAAGGCGAAGAGATATGAAGGTGGACAATCAAAATACCAGTTCCAGGATTGAGTATGTAGAACTTTGCAAAACTTTGCGCAAAAACATGAAAGAAGATATAAGAAAATTCAATTGTGAGTTAGTAAGGAAGGCCATTGAAAGCAACAAGAGCCTTAGGGTTGTTAAAGGGAGTTTGTCTATTGGGAAGAAACACATCATTGCATTAAAAGGAGAGGATGGCACTGTAACAAGAAATAGGGAAGAAATACTTAGAAGAGTTGAAGAATTCTACAGAAAGCTGTATGAGGGAAACAGTGGATTAAACGAAGACTCTGAGATAGTCGAAGGAACAGCTCCTAAAATCTTAAAAGAAGAAGTAGCATTTGCAATAAAAAGTATGAAGAAAGGAAGATCCCCTGGCGATGATGGCATTACATTAGATATCTTAAAAGAAGCTGGAGAACATGTAGAAGACATACTTGCAAAATTCTTTACCAAATGTCTTAACAGTGGTAACATACCAAACCAATGGGATTCTGCAACAGTAATTCTTTTGCATAAAAAAGGTGATAAAGAGGATTTGAAAAATTACCGACCAATTAGCTTGTTACCTGCTATTTATAAAATCTTCACAAAAGTGCTAACACATCGCCTGCAGAAAAAATTAGATGCAGCTCAACCAAGAGAACAAGCTGGATTTCGAAGTGGATTCAGTACAGTGGACCATATTCAAGTATTAAGAGAATTAATTGAAAGAACACATGAATATGAACTTCCATTGTGTGTTGCATTTATTGACTATGAGAAGGCCTTTGACTCTATTAAAACATCAGCAGTCATCAACTCTTTAAGATCAACAGACATTGAGGATGTGTACATTGACATGGTGAAACGTGTGTATAAAAATGCAAGTGCAAAATTTCGGTTACATAAAGATACCAAAACTATCAAAATTGGTAAAGGTGTGAGGCAGGGAGATACCATTTCTCCAAAACTTTTTACTTCAGCTTTACAGATGATTTTTCAGCAGATAAATTGGAATAACAAGGGAATAAAAATAAATGGTGAATATTTAAATCATTTGCGGTTTGCTGATGACATTGTTATTTTTTCAACGAACCCATCAGAACTCCAAGACATGGTACAGGAGCTCTCAACTAGAAGTAAAGAAGTTGGACTCAAGATGAACCTACAAAAAACTAAGATCATGTTCAATAATTTCGTAGAGGAAACAAAAATACAAGTTGACAACATTGAGCTAGAAATTGCTGATTCATATATTTACCTTGGCCAGCTGATTTCAATGGATGGCAACATTATGAAAGAACTCAACAGACGTATTAAACTTGGCTGGAGTGCATTTGGAAGAAACAGTTTTATCCTGAAGGGGAAATTGCCTTTGTGTCTAAAAAGAAAGGTCTTCAACCAGTGTGTATTGCCAGTCCTCTCTTATGGATCAGAGACATGGAGTCTAACAGTTGGAGCAATACGAAAGTTACAGACAACGCAAAGGAGCATGGAGAGGTGCATGCTTGGAATAACTAGGAGAGATCGAAAAAGAAACACTTGGGTGAGAGAGCAAACTAGAGTAGAGGACATCATTGTTAAAGTAAAAGGGCGATGGGCTATGGCATATTGCAAGAAGAACTGATCAACAATGGAAAACAGAAATTCTGAACTGATTCCAATAGACCACTGGGAAGATTCAGAAAACGTCCTCAAACTAGATGGGTGGATGAAATAAGAAAACAGGTTGGGGTGACGTGGAAGCGAATTGCTCAGGATAGACTTGTGTGGAAAGCATTTGGAGAGACCTTCATCCAGCAGTGGATAGATAATGGTTGAATATGATGATGATATATATATATCAATGAAAATAAAGCCTGTAGAGGTAGCGTGTACATTATTAATCATTCCTAAAATAACCTTTATTTGGAGATACTAAAAAAAAAAGGTTGTAGTTATTCATTTCATTTCACATGAGTATTCATATTTATTTTTCATCATAAAATCTACATTTAGTGACAAAAATATGTATATCGTTTGGCATAATAATTATGTGCAGTACAGTTTTTAACAAACAAAAATTTTATAGACCCCAATTATGATATGTACCCCTATATAATTATTATTGTACCCCAATTATGATATGTACCCCAATATGCTATTATGAAACTTGAGGTTCAGGTCATTCAAGAATTGTATTGTGAGGAGTTCTGTTTCTTTTCGTACTTTTAAAGTATGCAATAGGACCCACTTACAACAAGCCTGCATTTAGTGACAAAAATGTGCATATTGTTTGACATAATGATTATGTGCAATACAATTTTTAACAAGCAAAAATTTTATAGACCCCAAAATTAACGAATAAGTGTGAGATTTTTTAAGTAAAATGTAGAAAATTCTAACAATTTAAACAATCAGTGACCGAGAATGACATTTTACCTGGTGCAAGGATGATGAAATGAAATTTCCAACATCTGAAATTGAGTCATTTATGAGAATGCTCATCTGTTTCAGAATACATGGTAACGAACTTTTACATTTCAACCATATAAGGTTGAAAAACCACTGGGAAGTTCCACTGAGGTTATTGTTATGAATGTTTTTTTTTGCAAAAATACATGATCACCCCCTGCCTCACCAAAAACATAAAACCCCAATGATACTATAGGTATTGTTTCCAATTTAACTGGTGTTTCTCCTTCCAGCAAATATAGAATGAAAACTGGATTAAAAGATAAAGGGAAGTTTCCAACTCCAGTGGGAAAAATGCCCACAAAAAGAGTAAGCATGCAAAAATAGGCAAAAAAAATACAAAAAGTCCTTTTTAAGGGCCATTAAATAAAAATAGCAGGAATAACAATAAACCTTACACGACTATTCTACATACACATATTGGCGCAGTATAGCCCAGTTGCTCTTGCACCATAAACATCCAAACGAACAAATACACACACACATGCAATTCACGCTTAGGGGCATTATCCACAATAGAAAAAGACATGCCTGGGAAATGGCAAATAATTGCCAAATTTGGTTATTGGTCAAAATTAACAGTTACAGATACAAATATTGGAAAAATTGTGATAAATATGCTTACAAAGCATGGATTGGATTGGATTGGATCCTAAAAATTTTGTTGGGAATTTTGATGGATGGATGTAGCATCATGTCATCAGAGGTAAAAGGTGCAGTTACAGAAATACAAAAACCTTCTGAAAATTCAGTTAGTTGTCCTTGTCTGAGTCACGCATTAAATCTTTCAATTTCGAAGTCTCCTCTGTATAGTGTGTGAGGAATGCCGTGGGAATAATTAAAGAGGCCGTCATATTTTTTATGGAATCATTAAAAAGGAACATTAACTTAAAGCGTGTATTCTATGTACAAATAAAAAGCATGCGTGAAACAAGATGGGTTGAGTGATACAATTTCGAACAGAAATTGTCAAAATTTGTGATGCACTAAGTGACATTTGTATGTGGAGAGAAACTAACACTGTATTCAAAGCAAAGATCCTTTCCTCTGCAATAATAAGCAGCGAATTTTTAATTGCAATATTTTGTTTAAGCAATTTTTTAATATTGACTTTGCCTTTAAGTTGTTTGTTGCAAAAGGAAGGACTGGATATACTGGAAGCTCGCAGTGTTATAAAAGGCACTGTCGACACATTAGAAAAGAAAAAAGAAACTGGAATTTGGAATTCCAAGCCTTATTCGAAGAATGCAAAAGAGTAGCTGAAACTTTAAGAAAGGTAATATTCAGACATAGAGTTACGAAAAAACAAGTGCATCAATCAGATATGTGCACTACAACTGATGTAAAAGGTGTTTTTTTCGACAGTTTATCTATATTCCACTTTTGGAGAGTGATCTGTCCGATATAAAAGAAAATTTTACTGAAGGCATTCTTGAACTTTTTGATTTATCTCTGCTTAGGCCAAGTAATATTATTGGGTATGAAAATGTATACAGTGGGGAACAGAAAGAAAGAAAAATAAGAATCTGTGTCGAAAATACACATCCTTATTTACTGGAGATGAATACTGCACCGAAAAATATTGTGCGCTGAGCACAAACTGTGGAAAATTAAGTGGCAAAGGAAAAAGGAAGATAATTCTTTTTCCACATTAACGGTCACTGATGTTTTAAAAGAGTGTGATAAGATTTTATTTCCAGTTATTTATCATTCATTGATAATTTTGATTACATTACCAATCAGTGTAGCAACAGCAAAAAGATAATTTTTAGCTTTACAAAGGCTGAAAACCACCATGTAGGATTAGCGTTGCTTGCATGTTATAGAGATATTCCTTTAACTGTAGAAAACATCATTGAAAATGTTTCGCACATTCGCAGCCATGAAGGTGAATTTTTGCTGTAATATATGTTTTAATATACTGGGTTCCTAGGAAAATTGGAATGCGGTCAATCACTTTTGAACCAAGACAGATATTGCAACCAAAGTTAGGTATTGGGAAGTAAAATGACTATGCACTATCAGATGAGATGAACAGCAGCGTGCCTGGTGGCGAATTGAATAAGTTAAAAATTTTATTTCGAAAAATAAGGAAGACAGGAAAATATTTTCAATTAGAAAGTTGTAGAGCATCCTTCAGTTAGTAAGAAAAGATATACGGCTTACATGCACTATGTACACGTACTGCCATGAAGTGAGGTGTTTCTGAAGTCTCAGTCCATCACTTTCTTAATTAATAAGTTAATTAATAAGTTAATCCTTTCTGTTGCTTTAAAAGTTGAGTTGAAGTTCTTATAACAGAGGGACTGGTTTGCTATAAGAACTTCAACTCCACCTCCATAGTACTATAATGTATTAACTGAAAGTGATGCATCGAAATTTCCAGAACACCTAACTTTATGGCAGTATATGCAGACGTTGCATATGAGCCATATATCTTTTCTTACTAACTGAAGGACACTCTACAACTTTGTAATTGAAAATATTTCCTTGTCTTCATTATTTTTTAAAATAAAATTTTTAACTTCCTCAATTTGCCACCAGGGGCACTGTTGTTCATTTCATCTAATAGTGTATGGTCATTTTACTGCACTAATACCTAACTTCTGTGGCAATATCTGTCTTGGTTCAAAAGTTATTGGCCGCATTCAGACTTTCCTGGGAACCTTGTGTATTAAAAATTATAAAGAGGATGCTGTTACAAGTATTTTGAACATATCCTTTTGTCTCTCCCGCTTCCTTATTCAACTTTCAAAATGCGTTTCTCAATATTGGCGCGGGCCCCAAACACATCTTAGATGTTTTGAAGCGTGTTTGGAGTGATGTTTAGAACCCTAAATGTCGCTTGTGTTCGAATTTTTTTTGGATAAACTTAACACGCTTCTTTCTATTCTTATGGAATCGGAGACCCCCCTCCCCCAAGACCCTTTGCCTGGATCCACCCTTGGGAAAATATAGAAGTGAGCGCTTATTAGGAATTTTCTGTTAGAAGACGCAAAAATACGTCTATCCATCTTTAAATGCGACTATGACAAAAAATCGCCGAGTACTGGGGCGGCAAGTTTCTCAGGTTACCTTATGTGCAACATTATAATATATATAACAACATTTCTTTTAAATAAATTTATTTTATATGACAATGAAAAAATTTCCCGGTGTTTGCGGGCAAAGGGGATGGACGCTTTTCTAGCAAAAGCGAATTGACTGAAGTCAAAGATAGATCGCAGGTTTTATTTTAAAAGACCTCTTCCATCTTTTGAAATTTTGCTCTTCTAAAATCTAATGACTTGGGCATTTTCTCATCATGCCTATTTATAAATTCGGTTTCGATCGCGCATGATCACAATTTAAAATATTATGCATATGTGGACACTTCACTAAAGAAACTTTACCATAGATCTCATTTTGTGTAGTCTTCGTGATCGAAAATTGATAGCAAAGTTTAAAATCGGAACTGAGCGCAAAGCCAAAGGATATCATTAAACGTAAACCATCTTTAAAGATCTTCCTCGTAGGTAGAAAAGAATATGTTGAGATGCTAGGAATTGAGGTATCATAGTTGGCTACAGTTCTCTAGATTACAGACCATGGGTCCCCCCCCCACAAATGAGAGTAACAATGATTCTGATCTTGCAACGTGCGTCGGTGAGATCGGTAGAAGGAAAAATAAAGGATTGAGCAATCGAAATTTGCGTCATATAATAAAAATTGATAAATTAGGCATCAAAAATGACTACTGGGTCAGAAATCTCGATCGTCAAAGCGAAATTTATAGATGCAAAATAAGACTAACGATTGCTATTTTCCAACCCTGGCCGCGTGGTGTATGCTGGTTCTTCTCCCTGTTGTTTTCTTCCGTGTCCCATGATCGTGGAAAGCGTAGACGAAAACCAGTATTCAAATTAATCACGACCTACTTCATGTATTGGTTCTCACGTGACATATGCTGAGAAGTGGATGTTTAATGTTTGGATTACTTGATTATTCTGTGCTTCTATATATATTTATACTGTATGGGAATGGCAAAAAAACAGACTTTTTTTTTTTGTTCTATTTTTGGAATGGTAATTCAATGAGAAAAGTTTTACTCGCCAGCGACACATTTTCAGTCGCCAATGTCGATCTGGCGACCGGAAATTTCACGCTCTGGTAAGGAATTCACAATAAACCAGTTTTTGAAGCAATGGATTACACTGGTGACTGCATATCTATGTGCTAAGCATTTTATGATGAAAAATAAACATGAATACTCATGCAAAATGAAATAAATAACTATAATTTTTTTCTTAGTATTTCCAAATAAAGGCTATTTTAGGAATGATTAATAATGCACATGTTACCTCTACAGGCTTTATTTTCAAAGTGTGGGATTTTGAATTCCATAACGAATTTAGTGAGTGACCAGATACTGCAAATATTCTCATCAGTCCCAAGCTCCTCCTCATATACGGATCATACTGTACTTCAAATATCACTTTACAGCAGTTTGTTCTTGACCTACGGAGCACCCCATATGTTCCAATCTCTGCCTTATGGCCTACGAGATTAGATTTAATTCGTAGTAAGCTCGATTTTACATTAAAAAAAAAGTATTGTGGCAGAAAGCATGCAGTCATCTATCACTTTCCATTTGGTCCTGTAGTAATGCATTCACTGAGCCTGTCATTACAAATTCCCAGGGTTAGTTTCCCAGGCCTTATAAGGCTCCACTTCATGCAAAGAATGCAGGTCCACTGTCCTATGGTGGCCTACTGGAACTGCATTTGTTTATCATGCGATTAATATGGGCTTGGTTGCCATTGGTAACACAGAATGTGCACCATTTTTCTGCCCAGTGTATTTCATTGTTTGATTCCATTGATAACAGCTTTGGATTTCTTGGGAAAATGTGGGGCCTGGTACAATATGACCTGGGTTGTCATTGTTTTATAAATTTCAAAGAATTGTTTAGATGACCCATGATACAGTTCTTGGAAGTGGAGAACACAAACAAATTGGATAATGTAATATCTCAATCTGAACATCCAATCAAATCTGCCCATGATTCCAGAATCGTCACTATTGTTAAAATTCTAAATATATTGTTTGGTGTAGTATGGTCTGCAGTTTTCCACCGTAAGATACAGTTGAAGGTCTGGATGATATTCTACGATAGACATTTTTGTTAATGAAGTACAGTAGAGCCTGCTTAAAGTGACCACCCTTTGGACCAGTTCTTGCTTATAAAAAGTAATTGCCTTATCCAGATAGTCACTTTACTGGGTTTCGCTATGTATTGTGTATTATGATGTACATTTCCAAATAATTATATCCTTGTTCTGATAGGTTTAAATTCCGTGGAACAATTTCCAAGATTTTTATTAGCAATTCATAGTTCAAAACGTCTTCTAGTGGAAAAAGTGCTTCCAGTTCCACACATCTTGGCTGATGCAATCATTTATTTAACATTAGCAAAGGGACAACGACATGAGGTAAGGTTAAAAACGCTGCTGTATTCCCAGTGTTTTGAATACAAACTTTACCAAAATATCAACTGAGATACAAATTGAATGACAAAACTTTTATATGTATATATATAAAAAAAAAAAGTTAAATATTAAATCTACCAGAATCAATAATTTTGAAGTCTTGTGTGATGATATTATAGTTCACTCTGCCATTGATCCACATAGTAGTGTTCAAAAGTATATATTAACGGTGCCAATAAATTAATTGATCGCTTCAGATTACAGAAATAAGTTGTTTTTTATTCACAGCAATTCTTTCACCAATAAATTAATCAAGAAGACTGGTTCTTGAATACGAAAATAAAACTCAAACGGTGGCATAATATCATAACCCATTCTAGAAAGATGGAAAGAAATGGCACATAAAACTATACAGAATTGTCTCACAATAGGTCTATAACTATCACTGCATGACTTAGTACTTCTACAGTCCTATCAAAAACGGAAACAAGCAAATTCTCTCACCATGTAGGAAAGTTTAGTTTGAATGGTAGCAGATGCTTGCCATTCTTCTGTTAACTCATAATTCAGAGTCTGATTCTTAAGTCGCAGAGATTAGAATTCTTAAAAACTATAGATTCTGACAGCCCTTAGCTGGCCTTGCCATAAACGTCAAACACCCTGTGATGGCTTAGTGGCTTCACCTATATCCAGTTCCAATGGTGCCATACCATGCTTGCCATATTTCTGCATACTATTGTCTAGGTGTAGTGGTTCCCAGATTGTGGGGGGTGTCAAAACTGATTTCTTAGAGGGGTCATCACAATTGTCTTTAGTTGCAATTGTTTTTCTAAAGAATTTTACACCAAATGTTTACAATGCTCTTACATTCCAACATGGTTACATTGCAGTGTTCTACTAATGGTTGTTAACTTTATGTTTGTAATATGCATCAATGTAATATATATACATAATAATTTTATATTTAATGTGTTTTCTTTACTCTGTTAAAAATGCTTTTATCACCCAAATGTGGCAGCGGACAAAGGGGGTTGTGGATTACTTGGATGCTATAAAAGGGGGTCACAGCTTCAAAAAGGTTGGGAAACACTATTCTAGGATATAGTTCCCTGGACCTCAGAAGTTTAGGTTTCTCAGAAAACTGTAAGTAAGGGAAAGCAGTTATATGGAAAATGTACATAGCATATACCATCGTACAAAAACGAGATATTTTTGAATGCACCTCAATTTAAGAAGGCGTTGAGTTAATCTTAAAGAGATGCATCTTTAAACTTCCATTTAACATAATAACTACTCTAACGACTGCATTAAAAATTGTGTATTGAAATTATTGATGTGGATATTTGCCTAACAGTTATAGTTATATATATTATGGCATAGATAAAATTATCGGCCATTCCAGTGTTAGTTTCTGGTATGTCTGAGGCCAAAAATAGGTCATTAGTGATGTGGGATAATTTTAAAGAACAGATGTATAGAAAATGACCAGTTAGATTGAAAATTATTGACGAAATTCAAGATTGAAACCTTTTTTGATTAGGGTCGAGAAGGGATGACTGCCTATTACTTGACGAAAGGCTGGGCTGGACTCGTCGTGGTTCTCGAGAATAGACTTCCGGATCGTTGCATACAAGTCATATGCGATTGCTCGGAGAGTATGAATGTTGTGTCAACAAGAGCGACCTTAAGAACTGTTGACAGCATTCCGCCACTTCACAGGTTAGTTATGGATTGTTTGTTCATCATAACTATTTCAGAACTGTCTTTTGCAGCAAAATACATCCAACTACGCCCTTTTGTTTTTCTAAACCATAAGAGTTAAACAGTACCTTTGTGACTATGGCTATCACCCTTGGGTTAAACTTTCAGAAAGCTTGGCTATGTATAAGCATGCAGTCCATACATCACTTTAAGCTGTCTGTCTTATCCTAGACTTGACTGTGCAAAAAATTTTAGGATGTATAGTTTTAGTTCAATGTCATTCAATTTATACTAAGTCCAAGATCGCAACTGTATATTGTGAGTGAAAAATTGATCAAAACTTTTTTGAAAAATTGTTTACAGATGTTGTCATTTTTCAGGCAGGTGATCATTATCTTAACGCAGTTGGAAGGCAGCGGGGGCTTCTCTATTGCTCACCGGCTGACACACCGGGTGTCGTATGGCGGTGGTCTGCACGACTGGGGTCCACCTGGAACCAATCACGTTCCTCCAATTGATCGAAAAGTGTTTGGATTGCACGCACCTCGACCACTTTGACTAAAAGACAATTCACCCAAATTCTAAATTTGATATCTGCATGGAAAACATCTCGTTTTAATTCATCACACCTTGGAGCAAGGAAGAATACTGTTTCCAAATGATCTCTCAAAAAAAGCAAAATGGTCGTTATGTGTTACTGTAATGATAGCAGTAAAATCAATATTTTTTAGGGTCAAGTCTCGGAGCTGGGAATTTATGGAGGTTTATCTCGTAGCACGTAGGTGTTTTAGGAATTCCAGGGAATTGTTCCAAATGCTTTAGGAATTCCAGGGAATCATCATTGACTAGTTTACGAAAGGCACGTGATACTAATCGAGCTACTCTTGGACTTGGTAGCAATTTTGCATTTTAGCTGAACTTTGCGATGCACAATGTCATAGATCGTTTACAGTAGTTTGGAAATTTAACTTAAATTGAGTAAATGTACACACAAAGGCAAAATAATTCCAAACGATCCACTGTATATCTCCAAATCTAGCATTGGGTTATTGCCAAGTTGGTAAAAAAAGTATTAAATTTATTACAAAGTGACTAAAAATTCACCAAAAGAAGCAGCATGCTTTCTATGGAATGTCTTTATGCAAAAACTTATGGAGTTTGTAGATCATTGACATGCCATTGACGATACTGTATTCATTTAAAAAAAAAAAAAAATGCATGTTTAGACATGTTTTTTTCTTGATCATTCTAAATAAAATGTTAAAACATGTTTTCTTTTGCGAAGCTAAGAAGAAGCCATACATAAGATTGTAAAAACTGTATTATACATGTACTGATTTGAATTTTTTCCCCACATATATTTTGTGTTTGGGTAACTACTTGGCTTGCTGTATTTGTGATGCTATTGCAGCCACTAATAAAAGTTAATTAGTCTGCTCTAATTGAGCTTTTATGATTAGTCATCGATTCTGTCATCAGAAGTTCATGAACTCTGAGATAAAGACAATGCTTTTTTTTGTTTTTTTTAACTAAAATACTTAATCATATCATTTTTTAACTTCAACTTATTGTTTTTTTATATGATTGCTCAAATGGATTTTGTGTGAACAGCAATTTCTTTATTATTTGCTGCATCGAACAAATATTATCTGTGTTTTTAAATGTAAAAAGATTGGATTTCATCTACAGTTTTTCAAAGTTAGAAAATTACATTGACTGTTTGTGAAAGTTGGTGTTTCTTGGCATTCTTATTTTGCCCGAGAATGTTGATCGTAAATGACTTCGGTGATATAGTTCTGACAGTTTTGTTCAATTTGAAAAGTACATAGTTTATATTGAATATATGATGGTGTTGTGTTTCGGTATTTGATATATCTGTATTTCATCTTCTTTTGATGTTTGTAATAATACTCTGATCTTCTAAAACTAGAAATAGATATAAGGCTCATGTATTTTGAGCTCTGGAGTGGTATGATGGTAGTGTTTGCAAATGAACCAGGTTCTGATTCCAGCACATACCTAGCATTTACCAGTTTTTCCTACAGTTCTGCAGTTCAGAGTTTGGGTCCCTGGTCAAAAGAGATTCATATTTGGAAAACTATGAGGTCTGATACAGCATGATCTTGGATATTATTACATCATGAAATAAATACAGTAAAACCTATCCATCTTGAAAACCTGAATATCTCAGAATTTACGTATTTCTGCCCAAATCCTGTATTGTATACAACGTATACAGAAAACTGTATCGTGAGCCCCTCCCTTGTGATTTTAGATGGGTTCTACTGTAGAAACAAACATATTATTATTTTTTAAATATTGTGCCCTAAGTTGTGACTATTTTTTTCTCTTCTTTCTAAGGAAGTGCATATGAAACATATGATAATTTTATTTGCATATATTGAGTTCAGTAGTTATGATTGTATAATTAGTTTTTACCCCCATATTTACTTTAAAACCATATGTATTTGCGATGGGTACAAAAGCGTTCAGCTGTTTGAAAAACTCATTCCTTACAAAATGTTCTTTTAAACTGATGAAAACAGTCGCAAATTGCCAAAACCTGCACTGAAAAGAACAGTTTCAAAACTGAAAACACTTTCTAAAAAGGCATAGCTCATGGAGTAGAGAAAGCCAGAGAGGTGGTGCCATCCATTCCAGGCGTTCCTTCAAAGTGAAGCCTCTTTTTCTCTATTAGCTCCACCCTATTAGGTAAAGAAATTCCCTATTTTAAGAAAACAAATATCTTCCGTGAATTTTGTTTTACAAGGTTCATTTTTCTTTTATTTTCTTATACGTAGATAATCTATGAATAATTTAAAATAAGGATTTATAAAGTTAATTTTCTAATAGCGGTTATTATTTTTCACAGATGACATGCTAACAGTTTCACATTGTAACGTTTTACTCCAAAACTAAACATTTTTCGAGAAAAATTCGTAAGGACAAAGATATTTAATGAAAGAAACGTTACAAAACGATGCTATACTTTTCACTGTGTCATAAACGTAAGTGAAGCTAAGCGCATGTAAAGTATGCAATGCAGAGTAAAATGGGAGAAAATCAAGTAGAGACAAAGTTAAGCCATAATGTTTAACGTTGAGAGATGGAGAATGGCAAGAAGGCGATAGGTTCCACACTATTAGGTAAACTGAATGGGAACTGGCTTCATTTGGTTGCTTTTGAGCTATCTCCATTGGTTTCTTAACTCCATGACATAGCCGTGTATGAGTAGAGGATTCTCAAACAGTTTCAGCAAATGAAGCCTTTTAAATATTTTGAGAATAAAAGTCGTTCATTAGATGTTTTTCATTAAAAGTTGAACGTTTCGTATTTTCCCCCCAGTTTGTTTTTCAATCAGAGCAAGTGCTAGCTTTTAGCCCCCCCACAAAAACTCTTGTTAGTCATACAGCTGACACGCCATCATACCATTTTCCTTTTTTATTTATTATCGTTTTATCTTTGTTTTGTCAAATAGGATTCTGTGAAATCAAAATGCCAATATGAAATTATGGATACGATTATTTATTAATTAATAAATAATTATACACATTTTCAGAAAAAATAGTTTTACTCAAGTATAAATTGTAAGTTCAGTATGAATTAATATTTATCTGAGAATTTTTTCTTAGTCAAAAAAAATTTTTTTTTTCTAATTTCGAACACACTTCTCAGTAATTTTTTCACAAATATTTTTTGTTGGCAAGAAAGTTTTATATTTTTTTATTCACTATTCAAGTTCTGAATGCTGACTTACAATTCAAAATCATATATATATAATGTCATTTCATAGTTCATGAAATGACATTATATATGATTCGAATTTTTTGAAATAATAGTATAACTACTGGCATCCTGATCATACTTCAGCCAAAATTAAATCATATCGAAATGTTAGTCATATATGTTATAATGGTGTTTTATGTATTAATGATGTTCGTCATTATAAATAGATGCACTGATTAGGCATGTGATATATACTGATGGTGATAAAAGTAAAAGCGGTTATTTATATATACAGCCAAACCTAGCTTATTATGAATCCCCATATGTGAGGCCTTGAAAACAATTGTGGTACAAGTCCATTTTTGCTTTAAATGATATACAAACGGGTCTGTGTCCAACGAACTGACAGTTTTGTTTTGGCCAACAATAACGTGGTGCCATCCTGTAGCAATTAATTACACTATGGACATATACTAGTGTTGCAGGCAACCCCAGAGGGTGGATTTAACTTCCATGGACTTATGGTATAAGTCACAAAAATCTCATTTTTATGACTTATACCACTGTTGTTTTCAGCACCTCATGTAATGAACAAATTATTTGCTTTGTCAACCATCCATTTTTTTTTATCGGATATAGCGAACCAGAAATTTGGTCCTTTGAGGTTCATTACAGTGGGGTTCGACTATATATATAGTCGAACCTCCGTATAACGCAATGGACAGTTCCATGAAAAAATTTCGTTATATAGAAAATTTGATACATGGAAACGATGTATTCATGAACCAGGGCAGTGCAATATGATACCACAATTAAAATCCCATTTTTCAGTAAACGACTGTTTCTCATAAATAACATTCAACCATTTAAAAATAGATGTTTTTAAGTGTGAAATATACATGCATATAAAAAAAAAAAATTCTTACCTTAAAATGAAAACGTATTTAATGCTTCTTTCATACACATTCATGCTTTTGTGCAAAAAAATTCTAATATCCTGCTGCACAACAAATGGCGGTGTTGATTCATCATACAAGTGTTAGCACCCCTGTGGGAAATTTGCAAGGTCTGGATTTCTGGTAATCAACCGAGCAAAAAGACACGACAAGTACCACTATTCAAACAATACAATGTATTCAAAGACAATTGGGGCCTGTTTCTAGCCTAGCAGTTTCGCACTGTATGGGGCAACCAGACACAGGTGTGCGTGTGTGTATGCTTAAGAAAACTCTTTATTAGGGAGATTTAATTCCCTTAGGCGTGCCTCATTTTGTTTGATTGCCACGTATTTTAAAATCGTATTGTATTCCCAAAGGGTATTAGGGAACCCGATGTCGTTAACGTGACCACTCGATTTTCTGTTTTGGTCGTTAAAAATTTCGTTATATGAAAACACTTTCGTGTATAATGACCATGGGGATTTACCAAAACTTCGCTATATAGAGAATTTCGCTATACGGAAGTACGTTATATGGAGGTTTTATTGTATATTGAAAAATCACATATAATATTAGAGAAAAACAAGAGCATGAGACCACTAAAACCCAGACTTGTGGAACTTCCCTGTTACGTGTAGGATGGTCCGTGCTCAATTTCTCTCATTAAAATATATATATAGGCGTACATGCGTAGGGGGATATATTTATATATTACAGCTTGGATACCATGCACTGCAACAGGAAATCACAGGTATGAAATATATATATTAAATAATTTATTTTTCCGAGGAAGACGAAACAAATGCATATGTTGATAATTTTAATATATAAATATCTCCCTTTGTGTGTGTCCATATAATGACCCTTAATGAGAGAAGGATGTGGACCGTAGGTCAGTTGGTAGAGCAGCCTATGTAACAGAACGATTTCCAGTTTGTGTCTTGGTACTCATTCTCGTTTCTCTCATACTTGTTTGTGATTTCTTAATTTATATATATTTACACGTGAATTGTAACTGCTGTTGGCGCTGGTTCCGTAATGTAAAACAATATGTATTTTTCATACCCCATGTGTCGGAAAAATAGATTATTTGATATATATACAGGTTAAGTAATATTTTATAATTTTTAGCATATGATGGACATTTTGAATTTTTCTGTTTATTCAACCTTTCTTTTTTTTTCCTTTTATTTATATATAACGAAAGGTTTGTTTGCAGTTTTTTGTTTTATAAAAAGCAGAAATAACCATCACTAATATACATGAACCTATTTTTCATTGATGAAAAAAATGAGTCAGGGTTTATTTCTTTGTGTCCTCCTCCTCCTCCGCAGTAAAGTTAATCATTAACAATTTTTATAATTCATTCATATTTTAGTAAGGGTATAAAAATTGTGAGAGGACATTCATTCATAAATAAAAATTGTGGGATAAATCAAATGCAGTATTTTGCATTAGCTTTGAAAAAGCTTTTGATTGTGCTATAGAATAGTTTTATGAAATGTTCGACAATTCTATGAATATTTCGTTCATGTTGAGTGTGAAATGCTTCTGCACCTTACAAAATTCTTTTGCAACTAACAAAATTGTAAAAAATAAAAAATACTTTTTCCAACAACAAACAAATTCCACCCCTGCATCATGGAATAATAATAGAAATTAAAAGGCTGTTTTTCTTTATAATAAAATGTTTTAGAATGCAATATGGTGTTTAAATATTAAAAGTTGTTTTAAGTAAAAAAAAAAAATTAAAATAAAATACAAAATAAATGAAGAGAGACTCTGCGTGGACTATTGTACAATGACTGGTAATGACATGTTGCACCTGTAAAGAATGTTTTTAGGATCATATCTGTAAACAAAAGTGTTCTCAACAACTCAATGGTTATATCAACAGCTTTGCAGTTTGTTGGTATGGGTTCAAATTCTGGAGGAACAGAATGACCTTTGCTGTTTTTGCACTATAAAAATATAACCATCAAACCCCTTGCACCATAAAATTACAACCAACCATCAAACCCATTGCACCATAAAAATACGACCAACCATCAAATCCCTTGCACCATAAAAATACAACCAACCATCAAACCTGTTGCACAATAAAAATATGACCAACCATCAAACCCCTTACACTATAAAAATACAACCACCAAACCCTAAAAATACAACCAACCATCAAACCCCTGAAAACTTTATTAGGTAGAGGAAATGCACTATGTCCTGTAACATAATTCGCCTAACAGGATGATAGGTCAGGTTTGACCATCGATGGTGGTAGGAGAGTGCTTATAGATTAACTGCTCACTGTGGTTTATATGTTGGTTCCTTAGGCCTTAAGCAGTTAGGATCCCTCGGAGATGTGTAGATGCATTGCTCTATGGCGCCATAGTGAGCCATTAACCTGGAATCAATTTCCAGTGGTTTTGCAGAATGAGTGCCATTGTTCTGCTGACTGTAGTGTGGAGTTTGCATCAGAAGTGTCGGTTTCTTGGGAAACTGTAGGTCCCACCACTGCATGACCTTTCTTACCCTTGTTTCATGAAAACACAAAACATGTATCAGGACTCAGAGATCCAATTAAGCCACCAATCCTGTCACAAATAACCTTCTATAATATTGTAACACATGTTAAAAAATGAGTGCACAAGAAAGAAGAGTTATACCAGGGTTCTCATGCAACCTGAAATTGTCAGGGAATTTGAAATCATTCCTAAAGATAAGAGAAAAACAAGATTTTTTGGTCAAACCTGGAAAAGTCAAGGAAAATCTTCTTCTGTTTTGAATAGCTAAATCTCCCGCAAACGTGAAGCCATTTTCCCACAACCGAAGTTCAGTTGAAAGCTACTTGTGATTAATCCGGGAATTTTACCGGAAGAGGTCAAGGAAAAAAGGAAACCTTAACTTTCATTTTAAATAGCTAAATCTTCCACAAACTTGAAGCCATTTTTCCCGCAACCAAAGTTCAGATGAAAGTTACTTGTGATTAATCCTTGATATGAAAAACCTGGAAAAGTCAGGGAAAACTTTCTTAACTTCTATTTTGAATAGCTGAATCTCCCACAAATGTGAAGCCATTTTTCCTACAATTGAAGTTCAGTCGAAAGTTACGTAGGATTAGTAAGGGAATTTTACTAGAAAAGGTCAATGAAAAACTTTTGTAACCTTCTATTTTGAATAGCTAAATCTCCCACAAACGTGAAGCCATTTTTCTTGCAACCGAAGTTTGGTTGAAAGTTGCGTATGATTAGTTGGGGAATTTTACCGTAAAAGGTCAAGGAAAAACTTGGAAAAGTCAGGGATATTTTTTCTTCAATGTGATCGTGAACCACGTTATACTTTTATGTCCCTGCAATAGTTTTCAGAGATAATTTTCATTTAGTTGGGATAGTTTAAGATCTTTAATTATGAAAATGTCACGAATCATTAAAAAAATAATACTGTTTTATTTTAAAATTCAGTGTAGGAAAGTTGATCTTTGTCATGGAAGGATTTTATACCACAATTTTTTGGCATATTTTGAGGGAATATTTTTCTTAAGCAAATCATAAACCTGTGGTAGGGAATCTGGTTATTCAAGGTGGCCTGTTTGCACAGTCTATCGAATATCTTACTTAATCGTTTATTAATTATACATCCCCAAACAGTGTAAATTTTAGTTGTTTTAAAAGTAAGAACATCTTAAAACATAACGTTGAAATATTGTTCATTTATCCATCGTTTTATGATTGGTGTAACGTTGTCCTGTTAGAGCCTGGACAGATGGGTACTTTGCATTGAATATCCCTTTTTCGTTGCAATTGTTATCCCAACATGAAAAAATTTTCAGTAGTCAACGCACATCGTTAAAGGCTAAATCGGATATTTGCTACTTTCGGTTCTCACTGAAGTGAAACTAATAAACCATAGTGTTTCGTACTCAGCATTTTTGAAGACACCATCTTTAAGGTACAATATTTGGGAGTTCTAACAAAGGACCCACCTGTTTATGCCGTAGGTGTAACAGATTAGAATAAATCCGTTAAGTTGCGTGCAACCTTTTGACGTCTAAAGGTCCCCATCGTTGTTAGCAATTAAAGAATGAAAAAATTGCAATGGATGGCTTGCATGGTAAATTGCATGGTTGTTGGCGAACCATCAAAGTTTATTTTCTTATGTTTTATTTTTTATATGGTATTTGTAAACGTTATTTTATGTCATTTCCATGCATAATTTTTCTCAGTTGTATATTTTCCCCAAGGAGTAAAAAAAAAAGGTGTTTATATTTGTAATTTGCTGGAAGTTTATGTGTTGTAGTTATTTCATTTTGGAAGAAAAAGGTGTTCATTTATTTTATGACAGTGGAAACTGATGAGATTAATCTGTTTCTTTGTATGTTGTCTTGCCTGGGTTTTTTCCAGTTTTTATTTAAGTTTTAACCTAGTCTTTTACTCTGTTTCTTTCTGTGTTGAACCTGTTTTTGTTTTCCTTCTGTCTAATTTGTAAATGATGTTGTTGTGTATTTTGTACCTTGTGCCTCTTTGTATGTTATAATGGGCATGCTACTGCTATATGTTGATACATTTCCCCGGTTTTAGTAGACATTTAAAGTCGCAAGAGAGAGAATCATCGGATTATTAAACTATCTTTTTTTTAGTTTACAATGGTGTTTTATGAATGCTAGCCAATTTGGCGGCCATGACGGTCTGTTCTTGTTCCTTATTTTGGGTGAAGGCCAGGTTGCTGTAGGTCGATGTCAGTCCACCTGCCAACGACGCTTGAATCCCGAACAACGGCATAAAACAAAAAAATTACTAACTGTTTCACAGAAATGATTCCCCAGAGTTTATCTCTGGAACAGCATGATTTGTACTGTCTTTGCACCAAAAAACACAAGCAAATGTTTTATTTTTCAAGAAATTCTTCAATGAGTTCTTCCTCTTAAATTGAAAACAAAAGAATTCAATATTTATATGTAATGTATGAGAAGCAAGTCAAACCTTCAAGTAATATGGAATTCATATATTCTGATATGAATGGGTATCCTTTTTAAGAGATCTCCATTTTTATACTATGTGAAATACATTCAATGATTACATACTGAAGTCTGCACTAACGACCTAATTTGAATTAATATGCAGTAACAGAGTTCACAGTAATAGTCTCGGAACGTTTCATATAAAATACGCTTTAACACATTGACTACCATTTTTGTATCAGTCAAAAATCTTTGCACTTGTGTGGTCTGATCAAAATCCAATGGAAATCCTGATGTACCTCTTCTAAGCAACCAGCATATTGTCCCAGACAAATCAGCGAGCATGCTAATGCACTTACAGCCCAGGTAAAATCTATGTTAGTAACTTCACATTGGTTCAAGTTATAGTTGAACGAACAACTTAATATAGTCTAAGTAAAAGTGACCACATTGGTGGTTTTCCAACAGGTCGAGTAAAATCTTCACTAACCAACGTTCCAAGTAAATCTTCAACAAGTGTCTTCACACGTTTTACAACTCAAAATTTTATTCACCACTTAACAATAGCCACGATTATGGCTGTTGAGGTTACTGGCTGGGTTGAGTCTATGTTACTGAATTGTGTGACTCTGTTAGTTTGTAGTAAGTTGTTAGTTCTTCTCTATAAAGCATTGGGATATCAAATATCACCATCTAATATATAATTAAATTTTTTAATATTGCTAAATATCATCTGGAAGTTTTGTCTTATTCACATAGGTCACAGCATATTTGTCTTATTCACAGTCATATTCTGCATAATTAAGTCTATTATATTAGGTTTACCGGAAAGTTCTGTCTGTTTGGGAAGTGAAAGGAAATAATGAATTTTTCATACCTTCAATAACATTTATTGTACAATATAATTTCCGACGTTACTTATGACCTCTTGCCAACTTGATGGTGATTTGTAAATACCATTTTTTTTAAATGTCTTTTTCTTACAGGCGACGAATTCAAGTAGTGCTTGACTGACACCTGCTTCAGTTTCGATTTTTCTTTCCCTCTAAACATTTTGCAAGGAGAGAAGTGATAATCAGAGGGTTCTAGATCTGGGGAGTATGGTGTATGTGGCAGAATTTCCCAGCCTAGCTCTGCGAGTTTCTGACGAGTCACCAAAGCAGCATGTGGTCTAGCATTATCATGGTGCAGTATGATGTGCTTCTTATTGAATATCGCCGGCCTCTTTTCTTTGACTTCTTTGTTTAAATCATCCATTTGCTGACAGTGTCTCTCTGAATTGAGCTTCTTGTTAGGGTTCAAAAGCTTATACTATATGGGTCCTTAGATGTCCCACCATATACACAGCATTCTCTTATTCAGGCTCGAGCTTGGTTTAAAGGTTGAGGGGGAAGGTTGTCCGGGCTCACAATATATTCTTTTCCTAACAATGTTTTCTTAGTTAATCCACTTTTCATCACCAGTTATCATCTGGTCCAAGAAGGGTTTGTTTTTGTTCCGAGCAGGCAGAGATGTGCATATGGCGACTCGATCATGTAAATTTTTCTCACTTAACTCATGAGGCACCCATCTGGAATATTTATAGACCAATCCTAGAGTTTCCGAATATGGTCTGAAATGGTTTGTTGAGCTGAGTTAAGCTTTTCTGTAATCTCCGATGTTGTCGAAAAAGGATCTTGCGCTATCATGGTCTTGACAATATCATCATTGATCAAATATGGCCGCCTAAAGCGTGGCTTATTATTAAGGTCGAAATCACCTGCTTTAAATTTTTTTAACCATCTCCTGCACGATTTATCCAAAACTGCATCTCCACCAAAAATTTCCACTAAATTTTGACACCTTTCTGTAACATTTCTGCCTTGTTGGAATTCGTACAAAATACAGTGTCCTAAATGAACTTTATCCATAGCCATGTTTACACGATTGCCTCTCAATTGTTAATGAAATGAGACACTTTTGTTTCAGTTAATTTAGAAGAGCAGATGTGTATAAATGCAATGATAAAGAGAGAGAGATAGCCACGTGTGTCTCAAATGACCATGTGCATGCATGTTGAAACTTGAGATAACATTATCGGACAATCCGGTAGTAATCCTAATATAATTTTTATACATTTTAACTGATACTGTTGTCCATATACTCGCTATCATAAAGGGATGGGAGGTGGCTCGTGTTCTTATATTATCAGATTTACATTCAGATTAAAATTAAAGGCTCTTATAAAAATAAGTCATCGTATCTTGACTTGCGTAGTCTTACAATTACTCGTAAGATATAGAACACTAAAACAATCAAAGATTTCAAAATCGTAATTAGCAATGATTTTGCTGTTTTTATGACGTGAGTAAATTGAAAACTGCTACCAATAGGCCAATCATAATATAGTGATGATACCATCAATGTAGATATATATATTACAGAATAGGAATAGCAGAAGAGTTCAAATTAGAATGAGTACTGAAATAGTAGAAATAACCTTGCAAGATACACAATTTGTGGAACGTTTGTCAAAATTCAACAAAATTTGTCATTCGTGAATAGGGTATCCTATTACTATGATACATTGTACACTAATATTTACCATGTATAATTTATGCTAAAATTTTAAATGGTTCGCTGCACTGCAAATGATTTTACAACCAGTTTGCTAAGTGCATGATTATTTGGCATGTACCATTAAAAAAAAAAAAATCAATTTCCAATTTCTTTTTACATACTCACCATGGTGTTGCATTTTAATAGACGTTACTATATATTATAAGCCCTTCCCTTCATAAGGTCTTTAATTCCTTACAGAGAGAAGAAAAATTGCTGATTTCGTGGTCACCATTGGCCAGTAATTCTTAAATTTCCAGTAATTTACAAATCACCTACGCATTGTTGTAAGATAGAAATTGCTAATCATAAGGGCATCTAATCCACTTTAACTGAAAATTTTCTACACACATAGACAAGGTTCAGTTATTTAATTGCTTTATGCCATAACAAACCAATACTGGAACTTATATACAGACCTTTCAGAATATCCATGTGGTTATGGGGAAAATGGCGAATATGAGTTAACAAATTCCTCCAAAATATGCACTCCTCCCTACAAAACTACTTGAAAATTTTGGTGTTCCCCATATCCATCTTTTTCTAAAACTGGGAAAAAAAGTTCAGAAGGTGGGGAAAGAATACTACCAACGAATTGCATAACGATCGTTACTTGAATCATGTTCATCATATTCACC
>QLNU02014802.1:81203624-81225935 GCA_006491805.2 Dysdera silvatica | reverse complement strand
CTCAACTAGAAGTAAAGAAGTTGGACTGAAGATGAACCTACAAAAAACTAAGATCATGTTCAATAATTTCGTAGAGGAAACAAAAATACAAGTTGACAACATTGAGCTAGAAATTGCTGATTCATATATTTACCTTGGCCAGCTGATTTCAATGGATGGCAACATTATGAAAGAACTCAACAGACGTATTAAACTTGGCTGGAGTGCATTTGGAAGAAACAGTTTTATCCTGAAGGGGAAATTGCCTTTGTGTCTAAAAAGAAAGGTCTTCAACCAGTGTGTATTGCCAGTCCTCTCTTATGGATCAGAGACATGGAGTCTAACAGTTGGAGCAATACGAAAGTTACAGACAACGCAAAGGAGCATGGAGAGGTGCATGCTTGGAATAACTAGGAGAGATCGAAAAAGAAACACTTGGGTGAGAGAGCAAACTAGAGTAGAGGACATCATTGTTAAAGTAAAAGGACTGAAATGGCGATGGGCTGGGCATATTGCAAGAAGAACTGATCAACGATGGACAACAGAAATTCTGAACTGGATTCCAAGAGACCACCGAAGACCTAGAAAACGTCCTCAAACTAGATGGGTGGATGAAATAAGAAAACAGGTTGGGGTGACGTGGAAGCGAATTGCTCAGGATAGACTTGTGTGGAAAGCATTTGGAGAGACCTTCATCCAGCAGTGGATAGATAATGGTTGAATATGATGATATGCATGTATCTCCTTCATCACCTGTTCTCTACTGGAAATACTGCCTCTCTTTTGGTGGTCAAATCTTCAATAACCAGGAGAAGAGTTATCCAACAGTGGGGTAACACAATGTGTAAGTCCCACTACAGTATGGGACCTTGAGGCTGTAGAACTGTGGTTTGGATTCCTCATTAAACTGTACGCCCAGTTTGCCAATAAGTTTGGACAGTGTGGTCGAGGTTAAGGCTAAATCCTCTCGATATTCCTTTCACCATACTGAACATATGTGTAACGACAGAGAGAGACCTCCACCCTGCAGAAGATTTAAGATGATGATACAGTCAGATCAACTTATACTGAACTTGGATATATAAAGTCTCACACAAACTTAAGTTTTTCCACGTATGTTGAATTCCGCAATGTTCATCAGCCGGTATGGATATATATATATATCGAAGTTTGCGTACATTGAATATTTTCACTGATAACTTTGGCTTCTCCATAAACAGTTTAGGCTGTATATGCATCCTATAGTGATGTAGGAGATGCATACTTAACTAACATTCAAAATTCCAGATTTCAAATCGTAATGGTACATTACTGAAAAATCTGAATTCAAATATCAAACTCAAGGATTGTAGTTTTCTCTCAGTGCAGGCGTCAGGACAACAAACAAAATACAAATTATTTCATCAAAAAGTTGGCAGTTTGTGTTTTATGATATGCAAGGTGAGTTAAGGTTATGCTCCATCAAAACCTACGGTTTTCCTAGGAAGTAAAACCTGTAGCCTAGAGAACCAAACTCTGAACTATGGTCGACAAAACAAAGGCACATTTGTTCTACGGTACTGATGGATTGTTTGTTTGTGGTTTTACGGCTCAAGGACTACAGTGGTCATGCTGCGCCGGAACCTACTGTTTTCCAAACTTCTTAAGGCCCAGGACCACAGTGAGCAGTACGATCTTTATGAGTGAACGTTGCACTTCTGGGAGTCGAACCCAGGTTAACAGCGAACTAGGCAAACGCATTACCACACTGTGCCACCGCAGGGCCAGTACCAGAGGAATCGAACTGGGTTAGTAGCATGATAGACCAGCGTGTTAGCTCTACAGTATTATAGGGCTTATGAATTGACAGCAAAAGAAATGAAAAGAACAGCGACTTTCCGTTTCTTTAAGAGGTAGAAATAAAACACACACAAATGTTTCATTTGTTTGGGAGTTTTATGGCGCAAGGAGAACAAGGGCAGACATGGTAACTTGAAAAAGTGGTCATCAGTAAAGAAAACCAAGAATTTTCAGTAAAACCATGATCTTTAATTTCTTGCAAAAATACCTTTTTATAAATAAAGCACAAGCAGAATTATGTACAGAACAATATATGTACCCCCCCTCCCCCACACACACACTTGAAATAACATGCAAGTATTCCTAATAATGTGACTTGACTGTGTATGTTTATATACTTGCATTTTAAAGGAATTAAAATGAGTTTTGGCTAATTAATTACCACTAAGACTTAGTTTAGTTGCTTTTTTTTAACTCTGTTCAGTTCCTTTTTTGCAAATTTTTTTGTCATAACAAACTTCAGAATTTGAAACGTTCATAGTTTTCTCAACTATCCATGCTCCTAACGTTCCAGTTGAAAAGTTGGTTCAGAAATTGGTGATATTTTTCCGCACCAAAGAGAAAACTCTCCCATTTATTTTTTTACAGTACTAAAAATACGCCCACGTGCTGCATTACTATGCGGAATGGACAAAATTTCCAGTATTATAAATGGTATGTCTTTATATGGTTTCTTCACCCATTTCATTTTTAACTTCTCTGATTAAAAACCACAAAGTGTTTCAACTCACTCTTCTTTTTCTATGCTAGCTGGTATTTCAGCTATTTGGAGTTCACAGAATTCTGACTGCAGTCAATCAATTTTTACATTAAAACAATTTCCGTTCAAGAAGAATATGGGAGATTTCTCTTAAAAAAATTTCACACACTTAAATGAAGCATTTTCAATGTTTTGGTAATTGTATACTTCAACATGAGATCTTGAAATGTAAATTTATAAATCATGTAATCACAAATTTTCATATAATATTTTCTAACACTTGCAAAAAGCAATTCTTTGTCTTTTAGTTCCAATTCTTACACAATGCTATTATTATTATTAATACCTTCACCAATAAGTAAATTATCATCATCCTTCTAAGTAAGTTAGGGTTAGAAATTAATAACAGAAAGTTAGGCATCAATGGCATCTAACAAATTTTCTTTAGTTGCTAAAATGTTTTACTTAGGTGCAACTAAAAAAATTTGCCGAGATAAACTCGAATCAAACGTCTTTATGAAGAGGTCTTTTAATGAAATTTACATTATTTCATATTTTGTCATTAAGCAGAATAGTCAAGCTGCCTCCCCCCTCCTCCAAAAAACTTTAAAATTAACAGAAAACGTAGAGCCACCTATAAGGAACTTTATGCTAAAAAAAAAGTATGGTTTTGTCGACCCGGCTCCTTAAATCGACACAGAAACTGTCAATGCATGGGAAGGGGAAAGGTTTGACTTGCGAAATGCATTATGATGAAATATATATATATATAGAATTTTTCACGAAGAAATTTATTTCATTTGACAAAATTTTTATTCCTACACATACGTTAGTTCTTATGCGTGTGGGAAGGAGGCTGTTTTTCAGACGAAATTTTAATAAAATTTTTTAAAAATAAAAATAAGAATCCACCTTTAGCACTTGATCATATATAAATCCCATTCTCCCCTGCCTGCCAGAAATGTGATGCTTTGAAACTGAACTATCTACTAAGCTTTAGAAGAACCAATTAATGAATTAAAAGTTAATAAAAAAAAAGTACTACATTTGTAGGGAATTTTTTTGAATATTCCCTAAATATAGGGATTTATCTTTTAAGAGAAAAAATTGGGAAATCCGGAGACATTGCCAAAAAACGAAAGTCTCCCATAAAATAGGGATAAGGGTTGGAAGGTATGCACACAGCACTCTCAAATTTCTAGACAGGGAATCAGGTTACAAACAAGTAGGAGTTCCCACATATTTGTTTGGTTTCTTGTGATATATGCTGGGTAGACGCTAGTTGAAGGAAGTGGACAAGGCGGAAGCATCGTGTCCAAACATCAAAGGCACCTACAGGCCATCTGCAATGTAATTAAAAAAAAAGAGAGGGACTGGTAGGAACTTGCATGTGAGGATCTTGCTTACTTGTTTTTTTTAAATCAACCGTAAAACCGTAAGATGAGGCTAAAATTCATATAAGTTGGCATCTTTGAGCAAGGGTCATGGTGCGCTGAGATCATAAGGGAGGTTAGAGGCTCAATGGAGTGGGGGTGTTACAGAGCTGCAACTCGCATGTTAAATATACAAAATTTCATTGCAATGGGAGTTACAACCCCCATCAACACCCCCCTGCATACGCCAATGGCTGGGATCTACAGTTTTCCGTCGAATCAGAACCTATAAAGGCCTAGGAAACCAACCCTGGATTATGGTGAGTAGTTAGTTGGTAAGTAGTTTTTCATTTGGCACAGTTGGCAGTCAAACCTGGGATAACTGCACGCTAGGCAAACGCATTTTCACTACACCACCTCTGAGCCCAATCACAAATGTATGCACTACATTAAAGTTTAGTTAAGCTGTGGCATTCCCGAGAACCTGCAATGCACCGTAACTGTAGCAAAATGTTATTGCGAAGTCAATGGGTTGATTTTACGTTTATGATGTCACAACTTATTTCCAGTTGAGCTACGTGGTTTACGAAAACGATGATCTAAATAACTTACCAAAGACATCTTGACAGCAACAGCATTGGTATCATCCATCATCCGGTACATGAAATTTTGCAAAACCTGGTCGAAATGACAACGTTGATGTTAAAAATGCAAACACAGAAAACAAAACGATATATATTTTCCAAACTGATAATGCATTCATTCTTAAAATCGTATGAATGACTATTAAAATTTATGATAGAAAAAATTGGAACAATATAAAAATGCACTGATGTAATTCTTTGTCTTGATTTAGTACTACAGTTACTGCAGGACTTGGGTCTTCATTACAATTATTTTCTAGTCTCCTCTAACTAAAACTTTGCCATTCTCTTACTCCGACTTTGCGAAAGTCTTCCCAGACACTATCCAACTATCTGTTCCTTTTGTTTGTGGTTTTATGGCTCAAAGACTACAATGGTCATGCTGCGCCGGGACCTACTGTTTTCTGAGGAATCCTAACTTCTGGACCTACAGTTTTCCGAGGAATCCAAACCTCTTAGGGCCTAGAGAGCCAAACTGAGGACTACAGTGAGCAGTGCGATCTTTTTATGAGATCTCTGAGTAAGCGTTCTTTGTACACTGTTAGGAGTCGAACCCGGATTAACGGCGTACTAGGCGAACGCGTTACCAAACTGCGCCACCGCAGGGCCTATCTTTTCCTAGGTGTCAGATTTTTTCTTTCTTCTGAGTTGGTTCTCATAATTTTCTTAACCATTCCAGCTTTCTCATTTTCTGTACACACCCAAGCCATCCAAGTCTCATTCATATAATACTGAGTCACTTTAATATCACATACCAAATAAGATTACAAAATAATTCAAACTGAAAAAAAAAAAAAGTTTATGCTAATGATGGCAATAGTTATAATTGTCTATCCACTGACATGAGAAACTGATGAATAGCAAGAAGGATGGAAGGAGTAGCTGAATTTTATAAGCCAACTGCTCCTTTCATTAAGTGAAAGCAGAATAAAGTGGAGGTTCCAAGTTTATATGCCTAGTTGTTGGAAATTTCCATATGGAAAAATCCTGTATAAGGAATTTTTAACTGGGGGAAACCCTACGCAAGATAATTTGAAATAGCACTACACAGATAAAATTTATAAGTACAAATCAACATTATACGAGTAAGCAAAATTGAAAGTTCATTTTGGTGTACATTTCAGACAAACTTGGCCATCTTTCATCAGGAGAAAAAAAAAGTAGTTGTTATTGTATTATTATTGTGCTGCCAGTTGTGAATGAATAAAAATTTTATTATACACTTCCAAGCTTGACCGAAACTAGGAGTAGATTTTTGTTCCTTGACTGTTGTATAAGAATTCTTATTGATATGGAACACTTTCAAAAAATCGAATTTGTATAGCGACCTGGGTTAGCAAATAATTGCGGGTTGGTTGAATTTGAACTTGTGTTTAAGTAACCAGTAATGAACAGCGCTGGGGGGGGGACACTTTTTGGAACTACCTTCTCTACGTATTTACAGCATTCCTTCAATTTATATTGCAAGGCTCGTTTTGTCTGGCAAATGTTAGACAAATTACATTCGCATAAAATGGGGTTAAAGTTCCCTTTCTAAATCTTCAGTGAACAGAATCAATTTCTTTTCAGTTTAAATAACTCCGTCTACCATTGAAAAAGAAGTATTACCCTTGCCTTGTAGTTTAAAATTGAACTGATTCAGTTGTGATGGAACGTCCACCATAAATTGCAATTTTTAGTACAGTTTTAAAGTATATTATTTGGCTGCCCTGCCAAGCATGTGCTCAAGCATATTCCCCACTCCCTGTGTTTATCTCTTACATGCTCACTTTCACCACACCCTGATGCCATGTCTTGCACATCTTAGTTCCATGAAGTTTTGCAAGACCCATGAAACAAACGAAATCACCATTATGTAAACAAAATACTTCAAAAATTTTATAAATGAAACTACAATAGTCTTATTTTTATTTTCGGCTTTGCTTCAGAGCTACATGTATGTAGCCAAATAGCTATATGTGGCTTGCGAGCCGCAGTTTGCCAACCCATGATCTAAGAGAACCATATGACCTTGTCGTATGACTGAGACGTCTGTGCCATCAATTACACCCAAACATTCGGATTCCTATTTATCCAAACTCGTCTCCATTGGGGTAATTAGACATCTACAGCACCTTGTATCAAAATAATATGGAAAAAGTTAATTACCGAATTCACTTTCATGTTTTTATGTTTGGCATTGATGTTCTTGATGTCTGTGATGATTTGAACTTGTAAATATTTCCTCAACACCTTGTCCTGACAACCAAGCAACTCAAAGAACAAACTCAGCATGTCTGTAGCCTGTATAAGGCCTTTATTCCGCAATAAAACCAGAGCACGACAAAACGTCTGAAATCGAAATAAAAGCATAATGCATAAAATACTTGGAAATAATATCACTAAAAAAGGAAAATTATAATGTTAATTTTAAAACTAAAATAGTTCCCAGGTTACCTCATTACCAATTTGCATAAAATTGTTGGAACATTAAAACATTAAAAATTGCAGAAATGAATGATTTATTTACTTCAAAATAAATCAATTTCAATTTGGCATCACCCCTCCCCCCCTTATGAATGTTATTTATTTTTAGAATAAACCTTTTCGGCACAGTTTCTTTTTTTAAGGATCTTTTCAATAGGCTCATCGAATTTTCGCATTATAACAAAAGCAGAAAGCCACAAAGACAATTAAAGTTTACTTATAATTAAAAACTTCCAACCAAAGCACATGTACTTTTTCTGATGAACCAAAAATTCAATTGTTTTGATATGAAAATTAAAGTCTTAAATGAGTTTCAATAATCTGGAATTTAGGCCCATGTCCAGTTAAATAAGTTCATCCATTTTGATTTAGCTTTTACTTCCTATTTGTAGTTTCATGTTGTGGGTTTCGTTGGAAAGAAGACTTTTTCACTTTCTATAACTACACTAAAACACACAAAAGTGGCTGGCAATTCATCCATGAATGATCAAACATGTAGACCCCCAGCGGGCAAATTTACAACCTTTCCTTCAACGTGCAAGTTAAAAGTGAAATCATAAGATACTGAACTCACGTCAACTGCGTCTCAATGGGCAAAAGATTAAGATATGAAACGAAAGGTTATTAGATCACCACCTCAGCCTAAGACAGGGCCATTTTTCTTCTTTCCAACTCTTATAGGTCAGAATTCAAGCTTGAGCCAAAAAATATACGAGTGTGTGAATCTAAATAAATACCTTAATTAATTCCCCCACACACACACACACGAACTCCCCTTCTTAGATGACTGAGTTAAAGCTGATGATGCTCAATACAGCTCACCTAAGCTTTAAGCAATCTCATACTTACTTACTTATCAATTTACAAATCACCCCTACTTATCAATTTACAAATCACCCCTACTTACCATTCTCATTGTGCGATCTAGTGTTGTGGTGTACTGTTTCAAAAGGCGGAAAATTTCCTGCGCAAAAGTAGCCATATCCTCTGGGTAGCAAGCACTAACCTGCATTGAAATTGCAATGGTTTTGTTAAGACAAAAGACATTAAATGCAGATATGATGCAAACATATTACGAGAGTTAAGGTCTCTATTATCGTTCACATGACTTCGAAATCAACCTGGACATTCGCATTATGTATAAGTGACACCTATAACTTAAAAAAATAAATAAATAAAATAATCCCACCTTAGAAATTTATTCCTATAAATCGAATCAGAATTTGTAAAAAGGGGATAATATGCTATGTGTAAAATAAATGGCACATATCCCCTTTTTACAACTTCCGACTGAATTGTGATCTTTATTAGTAGTATGCCAAATCATCCAATGGTCGAATCGCTGAAAGAGTCTGTTCATTTATGAGAGATAGACAAAATCGTTTATTAATTCGTTTGATAAGTGATTTGGCCCATCTAATCTTAATCAGTGTTTCATCCCACCAACAGCAGAGATTTCTCAAGGGTATAGTTACTGTTAATGGGTCTTTCTTTAACCCTTTAAGGTATTTTACCGGCCGAAACGGCCAAAGTGTTTCTGTCCTTTCAGGTTTTTAGGTGGCCGTACGGACAAGGTGTGGTAAAAAAAAATCGTGAGGTTATCGCCACTCGACTTTCACATAACACAACCCGGCCGTATGGCTGCTTAAAAACCTGAAAGGCCAGCAACTCTGCAGCTGTCAAAAAACCTTAAAGGGTTAATGAGGATTTCATGGGTTTAACTTCTTTTAATCGCAAAATTCCTAGGTAAAAACGCACCTAAGAATCAACTAGTGCATTAAGCCAGACTGCGAACAATACTTCCTCTAGGAACAGAATTTCTGGACAACTCGCAAAAATCACTGGAATAGCAAAGGGTACAGGAAATATAGATCAACATTGGAATAAACTGATATGAATGGAAAGGTTACTCAGAAAAATCTACGAACCATATTTGTGTTCTTCTGTCACAAGAACAACAAAAGACGTGCTATGCGAGGACTCATAGTTTTCTGAGTGATCAGAATCTCTGTTGAAAGTCAGGAAACATCAATGATACTTAACCATTTTTCCTTAGTTCAAAAATGTTTTACTTGCACTGCACATCAATGAAAGGTAAGAAACTTACCGATAATCTAATAGCAGATTATTGCATTTCATACAAAGCGGTGAAGAAGACGAAGTGAGGGAAAGGGTCCTATTTGTACAATGGACTATTAACTCGTAGCCCTTTTCTTTACCACCCTCAATCAAGCCATTTTTAAAACTAAACTGACCATTGACTTGGGAAGAACGTGAAAGTGGGGGGGGGTCGCTAGGATAAGGCTTATCCTAGCCCCATTCTTTTGGAAGGAAAATCTGCTACCCTATCCCACCTGTAAGCTAAAGCAGCTTGAGTCTCCGATAATTTTTTAATCACTATGACACTAACATAAATACACAATATGATGACTTACAATAAAAATAATGAATAAAACAAAGGCAGCTTACAAATTATAAAATAACACTTATGAAAAATATGAAATCACTTTTTGAAATCTGGCCACCTTATCTGTTTCACATATTATGTCGCTTCACCTTAAAATAATAAATGATTGGACAGTCGAAATTTATGTCACGTGTGAAATAAAATTGAAAGGGTTAGCTACCATAAACGATGACTGTGTCTAAAAACTCAGTCATCAAAATAAATTTATAAGCACAAAATATGACTAATGACTGCTAGCTTTAAGCCCAGCTTATACATTTTTACTGTTTCATTTTGCTATAGCATATATATATGTATATCTTTTGACAATTCAAATGTTGGCGAGAAACCAGACCTTTAACAGCAATTTTATCAAAAATAAGACCAATGGTTAGAAATTACCTGTGCCAAAAACATTATCAAGTTATCAAGGCTTTCATTGTGTTCTTGGGGACTTAACTGGAAAACTTCCACAAGTGATTTGAAATGTTGATACTGCAGTTGAAACTATACATAAAATACAAAAATTGAAACATTAAATAGCATCTTTTGATAAATACATTATATTAAAATGTTGGCTAAAATTACATATCTGTGGCACATTATCCCTTTTTTTGGGGGGAGGGGGCATTCATGGTACGGTCTTAGGCCACTTGGATTATTGTTTCATTGTTATTTTCGTGCTTGTCCTCAAGCCATGTTGCTTAACTACTATGTCTTCCCCCACACCCCACCCTCAATCCCAATTTCTAGATGTCCCAACTCCCGCCAATCTGACCTTATAGGGACCTTTCTCGTCCCTTTTCACGTAACTTGACAGTATATCCTTCGTTCGCCTCTCCAACATCTATAATCCTCAAGTTTTAATTTCTACATGGCTTCAGAATTTATAATTTACATGACTAAAAATGTAACGTTTTTTAATTTCTCCCAAAAAAATCAGCATCATATTCAACGTTTTTACACAGTAAAAACTTTTTCTCAGAATTGTTTTCTGCAACTAATGGTTAAAAAAATAACTACAGTAACGTCTATTCCAAATCAGCCTAAATAAATAAATATGTATATGGTTCCCACTTTCTGGTCCTGTTGAAATTTAAGGACCTTTTAAGGACTTTTCAAGGACCTTACATTGTCAATCGCAATATACATAAAAATTAAAAATGCAAGACATTATAAGCATAATTAAAAAAGCAGTATTTCTCCTTCTTTCCTGAACGAAGCCAGTAGTGCTTCGGACATGCCCCTTTCCTCCCGCGCTGAGTGTGGCTGATACAAGGGATGCATAAAAGGTAGCTTTTGACGGCAATGTGCCAAGCTGAAAAGGAGCAACATAATTAAACACTTTAATTTTGATTTTAAATTAGAATATTTAATTGTGTTGCGCTTTTCAACTTGGCACAATGCCAGTAAATGCTACCTTTTATGTATCCCTTGTATCAGCCACACTCAGTAAACGGGGAGGAAAGGGGAATGTCCAAAGCGCTACTAGCTTTGTTCACGAAATAAGGAGAACCCCTCCGCCCCACTTCTTTTTAATTTCTTTTGCCAAAACTTGAAAAAAGGTTTTGAGAGAAATTCCAAGACTTTCCAAGGACCAACCACATTTTTGACATTTTTCAAGCAGCCCCGGACTTAGCAAAAAAATTCAAGGACTTTCAAGTACCATGGGAATCATGATATACTGTGTGTGTGTGTGTGCAAATAAAAAAAAATTATGACGTAAAATAGCTATATAAAAAATAGACAAAAATCCCAAATATTGCCAAAATATGATGGAAAATAACTATAGCAGTAACAAATCATTAAAAAATTGCATGAAAATTACAATTTCATAAAATTATGCATAAAATTGAAAAAAAATGGGCCTAAAATTAACCTACAACATCAATTTGGTGACCTTTCCTTGACTACTATGCACTGACGTTTCTAAGCTAGGGCTGAGAGGACCATGGCCTCTCAAATTTTTTGTCTAGTGCCGCCATTGCTTCAGTGACTTGTTTCTTATTTCTTGACTTCCATGACCTGATAGACACCCTATTGAGCCTAAGCACCACAAACTCCTGAACTAGTAATTATTGCAGAAGTATCACCACCCAAAATTGCCAGATATAACAAAGCAGAAAACATTTGGCTAGTTACCGTCTTCTGGAGTTGCTTGTGTTTTCATGGCACAAGGACAGCAAGGGTCATTCTGCACCAAACAAGGTGAGAAAGTGCACACAGGCTTAATATAAAAAGAAATTAAATCTAAAATGGTAAAAAGTCCCCTGGCGTAGTGCCAAAAATTTATTAACAGCACAAATAAAAAAAAAACTAAATTGAAATTGCCCAACCTCATATGGAAGTGAGATAGGGGTAATTCATTCATACAAAACAATAACCTCATACTTGTAAATACGAAATTGTGAAGCACCATATGAACAAATATATGTGCCAAGGAAATGTTACTTTTAAAGAATATTTCAAATATGAAACCTATACTTGCCTTTAAAACACGAATACTTAATTTAAGACTGAACTTTCGACAAATGCAGAGCCAATAAGAGGGGGCGGGGGGCAGCAGCCTTTGGAGCCTGGATGAAGTCTAAGTGCCCGCACTGGCAAGGACCTATATTGTGGGGGCCCCGGCCCCTAGAATACGCCATGAGGGCCAGTCGAAGTGAGTCTGGGGCCCCACATTGGCTCTCGGCACCCATGGATAAATGTTCTGATTTCATCTTTAACTTTTGTCCACAATTTTACATGCTGGCATTATTAGGTTCTCAATACAATGCAGCAAATACATTGTGGCCGCAGGAGTTTAGTTACTTAGCTCAATAGCACTACTATTCATTATTATTTCTTACCATAGGCATACGCAAAAAGTTCATAAAGATTACAGAGAACTCTACATATATATACAAATTTTCAATACAATGAGTGGTTACAACCCTCTGTCAATGCCAGTGTTTCTTTTGGAGACCCTAATGACGTCTCACGGAACTCTACAGTTCTGAAGAATACCGGCTGCTAAGCTTAAAAATAGTTCATACCTCATATTGATAGGATTCAGGATCCCGCTTTATTAAGTTCTGTAGCTGAGGAAGGTTATGAGGAAGTTGATTATTTGCTCTCTGCTTCATGTCCTGTTATCTGAAAAATGGAGATTAATTTTTACGTTTAAATAATTCATAATCTCACATTCAAAATTATTTATATAAAAACAACAATAGGATGGAAAAGGTGAAAATGACACAGGCATCCAAGATACCAACTGCCAAGCTATTGCCTAATTGGAAACATTTTTGAACATTTAAAATGGCGTCAGCTGGGAAGAAATGTTTGGCCAGAGATTTTGAATGAATCAGTGCCTAGAGTGTAAACAAATGGCATGGGCCGTAATGTGCAGACCCTCCAGATGGGCAACCTTCGCCACTACTGAAGGCCTTTGGAAAGGAAATGTGGTCGGAATGATTATCGCTAAAAAATCGCTGCGTTGACAAAACTAACACTGTACTCTAGAAATGAAGGAAAAATTTTTTTTTTGTGACGTAGCTTCACTCCAATCATGTACGTAGAGTATGTGTACATATCGCTAAGAATCGTCTAGATGTAGCATCCCCACTGCCATTTTATCTCTGAGCGGTATAGATTTTGGGTGTCTGTTTTACGCTATAGCGAAAGGAAACGGTGGCCTTAAAACTATTTTCTCTCTACATACCTAGGATGACAACATGTAGGTAAGTACCTTAAAAAAGTTTTAATTTCAGTGTTATACAGAGGAAAGCACGTTTGGTAAAACGAAGTACAAAAAAACATAGACTGGTGAATGAGGGATAGGTTTTAGAAGGAGTTAGAAAAGGGAGTGGAATGTTTTATATATATAGGTAAGTTTTTTAAAAAAGAACATGAAATATAAAAAAAGTCTGAAAATATAAAAGAAGGTCCATTTGGAAAAGAAAAAAAAAAAGACAAGGGAAATGAGTTTCTGGAAGATGGAAGAGTACAAAGGTGGTCGAGAAAGATGGCTGTATAAACGTGTGATGCACAATGGCAGAGACAAACATAATTTTGAGCTGTATTTCTCAGAGTTTATGTACGTAAATAAGTATTTTTTAAGAAAGAATAGACAATAAGAAATACAAAAAAAAAAATTCAAAAATATAAAAGTATGTCCATTTTGAGAAAGGTGGTTGTATAAACGTGCTGGATTTGGAAAGGTTGCGAAATGGCAGAGACGAACATCATTTTGAACTGTATATCTTGGAGTTTATGTACATAAATAAGTATTTTTTAAGAACAGAATGTAAGAAATACAAAAAAATTTGAAAATATAAAAGTATGTCCGTTTGTAAACGGTATTCCATAATGGGAACAGGAAATACATGCAAAACGGCAAGTCCTGATGAAGCAACCCTACAAAAAAATAGTTGGCATGATTGGCGACAAAAAGGACGTAATAGGCAATGTGACCCAAAACTCATCTAAAAGGATGAAGAAATATAGTTTCAGTGCACCTCCTCTAAAATCAAATAAAGATTTGTCACTGCCATAATTGAAACTTGAATTTGTTTTACAAAAGACAAAGTATTAGCAAAAACTATAGATTATGTTTATAAGTCAGCGGAGGAAACTATTAATTTGTGAGTTTGGAAAAAATGCATATTAATGCCCTATCACCAAAGCTCTCGCTATACTCTTAAAATTGATCCTAGGATTTTCTTCGGTGTAGTCCACCTGCGTATCAATTCTATCGTAGAACATTGCCAAACAATGAACACCACCATTATGAAATGTTTTCCAGATTTTTTTTTGATGTGGAACTTTTCCTGAAGTAGTAAAAGCCTAGTGTGGAGGAGTGTCCCCACATATTAAAAACACAAGAAAATCATGGCACCACAATCTGTTGAGCTTGAAGTAGTGAAAATGAAAAAATAAGGTAGTTTTCAAAGTAACTAATCTATTAATTCGGTACTTTTTTTGAATCAGTAGAAGCCTAGTGGTGGGGGATTGCTCATTTTTACTAAAAACATCCGTAAATGCTAGCACCACAATTTGTTGAGCACACAAAACGGTGGAAGTACAGAATCCATCCAATTGTGCTTTTTCTCTCTAGAAAAGTCGCTGTAGGCAGGGTTGTGATGTCAGAGAGTATGTGACGTGTGTGATGTCATACAGGGTGTGGCATAATACGCTCATTATCTTTGGAGGTGGTAAGAGGCTTTCAAGGTGCTTCATCGTTCTTTTGAGTGTGCGAATGGAAATATGTCTGAACATTTGAATGTGGGTTTGTTTTTTTGTGGAATTAAGGTTGAAAGGGAAGAAAAGTGTGTTGGATTGGGTTAGGGAAGGAGGTTTAGTAAGTTGTGAATATGAGTGCCCAGTTTGCAAGGAGGAAATGAGATTGTATGCTGGGCCTAATGTAGATGACGATGCAGTAAAAGAGGTGAAATTATTTCCATCATTTCTAAGTGCCATAAAAACAATATTCCCACCACATACATTCGACCAAAAAAAAAAGGGAGTAAAAGTTAGTACCTTCTTTTTTTAAGTTCCCTGAATCCAGAAAAGGGAGAAGAGGAGAGGAGGAAGAGAGAGGACAGGAAAGAGGGGGGAAAGAGGCAGGGCCTTGTGACAGGACATGAACAACATGGTGGTAAATCAAAACACTTGCCATGCATATTGGAAACACTTCCCACTAAAAAGCACTTGGGATAGATTCTATACTAGCGCCCACAAAACTTGCAAAAGTGAAAAAATAAGATGGTTTTGAAAGAAACTCGCCCATTAATGTATGCGGTTGTTTCACCAAAACTGTTGTCAGTTGTTTATGTCAAAAACATAGGCAATGCCTATTTAATACATTTATAAAAACTTCAGGCTCGCAAAACATTAATCCATCATATTGTCGTTCGTAATGGACGCTGTCTCCTTTGGCGACAGCGCCGGGCGATTAATATGCACTTACGCCATGCGTTGTAGGGCGCAAGAATCATACTGTGTCAGGAAAATATTAAAATACATATTCCAATCAATCTTCGAATTACATAAACAGTGGCTTACCCAGAGGGGGCAAAGGATCATATGCACCCACAAACTTGCAGTAAAAGCTCCATAACGGAAAAATTTTCAATTCTCAATGCTTTTGTTCTAGTATTCCAGACTAGCGGACACCTCTGAATAGAGGACAGATTATCAAGCATCAGGGTGTCCACTTTTAGAAGTTTGATTGTGTTTTGTTTAGTATTAAAAATCGATTAAAAAAAATGTCGGTGAGGTTAGTTTGCTCACGGACAATTTTTATCCAGTTTTGCTTACTTGAAAATGATCGTTAGAGATTTTTAAACTAAAAAAAAAACCAAAAACATTGGGGTGCATATCACCTTTTGTACCTCGCTCTTTGGGGTACGCCACAGGTTATAATTATAAAATCAAACAGCAGTTATATAAAACGATTTCGACGTAAACAGACATACCTGATTCGGAACTCACGTGGATAGACAGTTTTATATACAGCGCATGCGTCGTTTTTCTACTTTACCGTTGCCAGTACTAAGAACTTTGGGATATTTTAGTGACTTTTAACAAGGCCAACTAGATTTACTATTAGTAAATCTAGTAAGTAGTCTAGTAGTAAATCTAGTTGTCCTTGCTTTTAAAGGGTTTTTTGCTGCAAGTATTAATTATTATTTGGAGAATTGTAGATATTGCAAATAATGAAGTTAATTTGATAATGAATTGATTAGGTTCCGATAAATTTTTAGTTAATTCCAGAGAAAGAAGTTAGCATGGAAAAGAAAAGTTTCTCTAATCACAAAGCACTAGATTTGTTGAAAACGACAAGCGTTATTGTGTTTGAAAATAATGTAGGGGCGCACCATCAGAGATTGTCCTGAGGCTGGCTCTCACGCTGAAATACTGCATGTAAAAAATTCAATGCAAACTACAGCTCATTTATTGGATTTTGAAAGAACTTTTAAGTGCAAAAGTATGACAAAATATCTTTTATGATAAAGACCAGAGGCGTAGAAATTCAAAAATTACGGTAGAATTAAATTGCTTTATAACAATTCATGTGATTTGGCGTGATGGTTGTCGTTGGACACGACAGGAAGAGGTTTGCGAAGTATGAAATGAATGAAAAAATAAACTTTGTTCAAGAGAATTCATTTAAGATAATTTTTTCTGAAAATGGGGAATTCCTTTCTTCCCCTAATAAGGCGGAGTTAGTCGAGCAAAAGATGTTTCGCTTTGAACGAATGCCTAGAATCAGTGGCGCCCAGCTCGAATTTCATTAACTCCATGATTTTAAGAAAATGACCGCACTGAATCCCAAGCGCTGCAATCACGCTGAGCGGCGAAGGATATTGCGTTTGAACATGTTTTGACGGTATTTATCCGTATAAGCAACGTGATTTCAAGACGGACAACTAAAGCAAATAAAAAAGTTAAAGCAATTCAAAACTGTCAAATAATTGCAATTTTTCTAGTATACGAAATGAATTTTGATTATACTATAGGGTCGGATTTAAACAGAGCTATTCTTGATGTTCTGGAGCAATATTTGTTAGTTCACACTTCATGATTTAGCCCAGTAAAAATTATAGTTTTGACGTAATATAGGAAGATCATGAATATTTTAAATTACGATGGCAATCTTATGCAGGTACTATATTTCAATTTCAAGAGTCCAATACAAAAAACCAAAAAAATCTTGGTCGAGGGTGGTGGTGTGGAGTTGGCCGGCTTGGTACAGTAGGCATAATATTAAAATAAACACATTATTATAAAAAAGAACTTATTCATTTGTGCTGTGAACATTGCATTCACACAGTCAACATAGCATTAATCCGAACGTTTTATTATAAAAACTTAAGAGTGGAAACCGAAATTTCTGGATGGGAAATTAAAATCAAGTTTGGAGACTTTCCAAGAAAAACTATTTCATGACTGTTAAAAACGTTAAGCGTGCAATTAAACGGAAATGAAAGGACTTTTTTTTTAACAGTCAATCCGTGGATGTAATGTTTTTGGAAAATTTTAATAATTGTAGCAGATTTGGCGTTACCCAGGGTGCACCACGTGGAGGCCTATTATATTACACCCCAAAAAAGACAAGACACAAATTGTTGTATAATTTTATTCCAAATGAATAAATGAGACAGAGGCATAATGTTATATAATTTTTATTTCAAACGAATAAATTAGACATAGGCATGATGTTGTATAATTTTATTTCACCGGCTGGTGGTAGCTTGGAAGAGCAGAAATAAATAATTTTAAAGGGGACTGCAGTCGGAAAACTATACATATACAAATAAATGAGACTGAGACATGTTGTTGTATAATTTTATTTCGAGAGAATAAATGAGACTGAGACATACTGTTGTACAATTTTATTTCAAATAAAAAAAGAAAGAGGGGCGGCTTCCTACTGCTTGCAACATATAAATAAATGAGACGGAGGCATAACGTGGTATAATTTTATTTCGAGTGAATAAATGAGACTGAGACGACTGTATAATATATTTTATTTATTACCTCGGGGACAGCTCCAGCAACACAGATTACCTCGAAAAGTTTACCTTGGGGACCACTCCGGCAACAGAGCTTACTTTGAACGGTGACTGATGAAGAAGATCAAAAGGGTTATCGAGAACTTCCAGGGAAGGGAGCTAGGAAAGAAATTCCGAATAGGCCATCTGAATGATGAAGCCTTCAAAAGTTTTTTTAGGAGACGATACATTAGGAATGTTGCTAACTTTCCATGCCATTATCCTCACGCGATAATGATGGCAGTATAAGTTAGGAGAAAAAATTTAAAATGCGCCAATCACCCGACTTGCTTTTCAAGCCACGCGACCACACAAGCAGGTGTGCGATTAGGGGAAAAAGGAGCCAGATTTTCCGACAGTCGGAAAATGGAAAAAGAGCAGAGTGAGTTTAAAAGGGGTCGTATGCAAAAACGCACTGAAAAGAAGAGACTTCAAGCTCCGAGTAACTCCAAACGACCATAGAGTTACTAGAGTAGGGCAAGAAGAGAAAGGGGAAGAAGTGACTCGGGTTTATATAGTGTTAAATCTTGCCAAATTTGGCGTCATTCCAGTGGAGAGAGGTTCCAAGAATTGTGTTAGCTAAAATATTTTTCGCAACGAGGGCAGCACGAGCTTTTGTTATTTACGATCTCAATCCAGGTCGGGCTCCAGACTGGCTAGCTAAAATATTTTTCACAACGAGGGTCGCATGACTAAAGACCATTTGTTATTCACGACCTCAATCTGGGTTAGGCTCCAGACTGACTGGTTTGGCTAGCTAAAATATTTTTCGCAACGAGGGCAGCATGACTGAAGTTACTTACGACCTCAATCTAGGTCAGGCTCCAGACTGCCTGGCTTGGCTAGCCAAAATATTTTTCGCAACGAGGGCAGCATGACTAAAGGTATCCACGACCTCAATCTAGGTCAGACTCCAGACTGGCTAGCACGAAATCTTTTCAAGGACGACAAAATGTTTTTAAAATATTTTTTAGGCACGGCTAAGGACGTTGCCATCACTCGCTTCATGAAAAAAGGTTGGCTGTGTTACCTCGTCGTAGTATAGCTTATGGTTCTAAATTGGCTGTCTCAAAATCTTTTCTGAGACGTGATTTTTAAAAACTCGTCGTATTTTTCACTTTCAGACACGGCCGTTTGCTTGTCGCTTCATGGGGAAAAAAAATTGGCATTTATAGTCTGTTAAATTGGAAATTATAATCCCGGGCAGCAGGGGCTATCTGTCGGAGAAAAACTGCGTGAGAGAATCGCCACTGCGAAAATTTGGGGACAGGTTTTCTATGGCGTTGGGCTCACGTGAGCGGGCCTGTAGTAATCTAGTTAGCTTTGTCGGAACACAGAAATTTTTATGTGACAGTATACATAATATCAGTTGTGTGGCGGCTGTTTGTAGGGGAAAGGTGGCCGCCAAATATGTATTGTGGCGATTCTTCAGAGTCACTGGATGGCACATGGAAAATTTATATTGGTGGGTACAATCAACTAATATTAAAATGATAATATAAAACTCCGAGTGTTCCCGGAGTCAGATACGTCGCTGCCAATATATCCTGGTTTAAGAAAGTTGGCAGTTTCAGATATTTTGTGAAGACTGGCCAGCGTAAAAAAAAAATATCGTGGAGATGCCAAATTTTTATAAAACACTAATCTTATATAAATTTTATATAAATCTAATATATAAATCAATGTTTTTAAAAAAAATATTTAGCTAGGATTGTTTTTACAGGTGCAGAAGCAGAGCGTCGTGGAGATTAATTGTAACCGGAATCCCCAGCAAAACCATTTGCAACTTCCACGTCGTTGGCATTATTTTCATCCGTTAATAGGAGGTTCTGCGTTGTGCAATTTATTAAACAGCTAACGCAAAATTTCTCATGGGTGGGGGGATTTAAATCGTTAAATAAAACGCAAACCGTTCTCGGTGAGTGAAATTGTTAGTTTATTTCTTGAATTGTTGGAATCCCAACGTGAATTATTTTTTATGACTCTGAAAATACAATTTTAACTCCTTGAGTACATTTGACCACTGAGACTTGAGTTATGCACTTGATTTTGTCTAAGTTTGACGATTCTAATTCGTCATTCAAACTAGGACAAAATTAAACATGTACATTCTTGTTCCATACCACTCCCGTAAGGCGCAGATATCAGAAGTCCCTCGAAAATTTTGTTGCCACGTACCACCCCGTAAAATAACTCCTTCTGTTATACCATCGCGGAGGCAGGGTTTACTGAACTCGGTGGGAGTTGGCTCCTCCGTGTTCTTCCATTTTTTACGGGGCAAGTCACGCGACTCCCGACGCTCGCCTCAGGCGTCACGTGATAAGGCACGTGATTTCCGATGCTTAATAATGTTACACTTATTACTTATTTATTATTACTATTACCTATTATTACTATTACTTAATATTACCTATTATTACTATTACTTAATATTACCTATTATTACTATTATCATTATTACCTACTATTGCTATTATTATTAGCTATTATTACTATTATTTATTATCAAAGGCGTAAGATTCCTATTTTTAGCCAAGTGTCCAGTACTTTTCAAACCCTCAGATACGGGCGCGGACAATGTTTTCCTGATGCATTCTATTAGAACAGAGCCCCTGTATGGACAAAATATATTTGAAATTCGGCCTTCACAAGAAGCGTTTCTCACAACAGGAATGTAAGAATAAACCAGATACGGGAGGAGGAGGAAGGAGGAGGATTGCGCAAGGGTTTCATTGGGAAGGGTGGCCCCCGGAGGGACCGGATACGGGCTAAGGAGACTTCTCCTACCGTTAACAAATAGTAGCAATTGACTCAGGTAGGATTCACTGATTCGAATGACAAATGCTTAATGGATAAATACTTTAATAATAATTCATATAGTGATATAATGTGTGAAACTAATAATTAAGGCCCGGATTTTCATGCATAAAATTTAGCTCAAATAATATGCAAATATGCTCAAAATTATTGCAAAATATGCATGGAAATATGCAAGTGCATAGAAATTTGGACCCTACTCATAAGCGATGTTTCGAAATGTATAAAATAACAATTTATTGAAACAGTGCAAGTGTTCTTGGAATTATTGCATAACATATATACTGAAATGCATAAAAAATATCACTTTGTTACATAGTGCATAGCATTACCTTAGTGAATAGGATTCCAATTTTAGAAGAAGGACGACCATTAATCGTCCGAAACTATCGTCGATTTTATAAATTTTTAGTTATATTGTGCTAAAAAACGTTAAATGAACCTTTTACTATCTGTGCACAATGAATGTCATTTCTTCGTCTATAAGGAACGTTTGCAGACAACAGTTTGGGGAGGATTCTAATGCCTACCCTGGTTATTGTTGTTTTAAACGTGACCATTACTCCAAGATAAATGCTAAGGCAGGTTTTAACGTAACATAGGAAAATTGCTTGGATACAGACAGTGTAGTTAAGCTGCATTGCTAAAATTTACACTTATGAAACATATTCTGGTCTCGTTGAGATAACATGCTCAGTATGCAATAAATAGCCCTTTCAAAATAACCGACATTTTTACATGGAATTTAAGAATTGTTTGTTTGGATTTTTTATGGCGCAAGAGCATCTGGGCTATACTGCGCCAAATAAATTTAAGAATTAAAAAAAAATTACTTTTCGGCTACTTGATAGTATATATCCTTTACAGGCGCAGTCAATTTGCAGGCAACTGAGAGCAAACCTTGCCTGAATCGCAAAGTTTCACACTCTTGGGGATTACTGAGGTGGGAATGGACTTGTTCCCTTTCATTATAAATGTATCGTTTTCTAACATGCCTCGTGCATTGCAATTGTTCTCAATACAAATTAAATATTTTGTAGCATTTCTACTCGAGTTCTCCCTATATGCGCAATTGTTATGATGGTAATACTTCGTACCAGCTTTTTTTTTGCCTTCCACGATTTCCATCACTCACAACCTTACTAAAACTAACAACCTTGACTGACAACAGCGGCGAGAACTGTCCGTATCTACGCACTAAATTGGCGAACGTTAAATGAAGAGTTACTGTCTAACTTAGGAGGAGGAGGATTGTGCAAGGGTTTCATTGGGAAGGGTGGCCGCCGGAGGCGGCGCTGTAATCCCAGACAGGACGCTTGAACTCAATCGATGGATTGCCGATCAACACGGCATTCATAGATGCACGTTCACGTAAAGTCGTCATTCAACGCACACCGAAACCAGCCGCTGGGGGAACCGGCCAAGCCCGGAGAGGAAGGTGTTTAGCACAGCCACGGAGGCAGCGCGAAGGCGGGGGGATCCGGTGGGATCCAGGAGGTCGGACAGACCT
>QLNU02014802.1:81186867-81203524 GCA_006491805.2 Dysdera silvatica | reverse complement strand
AAATAAACACAACAGCAAATCCCAAAGGTGCTTATGTAATACTTAAAATCTCCCTAATATATATACATAATACATATGCAACATGTAAGCAATATACGTAATATATTTTAATGTCAAAGACAGTTACGTAAAAATCTATTGCCATATCGCACCCCCTTCCGCTTCAGAAGTGACGTAATTAAGATAAATAATGACATAGCTATCTTCATAGGCGTAGAGTTATATGGGCCCGTGGGGCCCGAGGCACCCCTCAATAAATTCCAATATGGATTTGAGCTCCCCAATAATTTACTGATATTTAAAAAAAACTTACAAGTTCGTTTACGAAAATGCTGTTCTGCTCCCATCTTGACGTGTGGAAACCAAACATTTTATGTCATTACAATTTGTATTTGTTAACTTCTTTCCAAGAAGAAGAAGGAACAATAATAACAAGTCATGCGCTCGTGTTTTCTCAGCTTTTGGATTTTGTAAAGAATGATATTATTAAAGTATTTTTATAGCGTTCGAATTTAGGTACATTTTCTCTGTCCTGTCATGCTACCTCCTAATACCGCTATAAAGTGGTGGCAACGTACGAGTTTAGTAAAAACATCACCATCTGAATTTCATCAAGTGAAAAAATATTCCAGTATTATAATTTAAAGTAATAGAATAGAAAACCAAACACAGATTTGCTCATGCTTACGAAAGACGCTCTTTAAATTTGATTTGTCGTATGATGTGATTTCCTTATGTGCTTTAGAAACACCCTGTACGATGAAACTTCTATTAGCCAGTTTAGCCAATCGAAAGAAATTCGCACACATCAATATTTTTTCGTTTTATATTTTTAAGAGTTGTGTTGCACCTTTTTTGCAACAGACTTCAATTTAATTTTCATTTTATTAAAGTTTAAGTGCAAAAACCGGGCAAGACAATGCAGGCACCATTACGTTTTTCCAGTTTAAGAATTTATATTTTATATAACTATTTTATATTTTATATAAATATTTTATATAACTATTTTATATTTTATATAAATATTTTATATTTTATATAACATTTATATTTTATATAAATATTTTATATTTATATAAATATTTTATATTTTATATAAATATTTTATATTTTATATAACTATTTTATATTTTATATAACTATTACATTGGTTAAAAATATCCAGAACGTTAGTCATAGAGTCATATTTTGAAATTAATCCAAGTGACTAATATGAAATCATTTCATTAATTAAAATTTAAACGCATTTATTTTATTAAATATGTATTCAGTCATTTCATTAAAAATACATATTTCATTTAAGACTAATTTAATGTCATTAAAATTTATTAATTCTGGCAGGCTTAATCGAATACGTTCAGTAAATTCGTTAGTTGATTACACAAAACTATATATTGTGGATGATATGAAAAAATATGTGTGCTTAATAAGCGAATGAGTGCAATTAATGTTTTTTTTAATTTCTTTCACTTATTATAAATATCTGTAAACTTGAATGTCAATATTATTATGAATTTATTACATAATATCGCCAGGAATTTATTCCAAAATATTTCATACAAATATCGAGCAAGTGAATCTAACTCTGCGTTCACGCTGTGAGCAGCGATTCGTATTAGTTCGCTGATACGTTTTTTGGTTTTACGGCTCAAAGACTACAGTGGTCATGCTGCGCCGGGACCTACAGTTTTCCGAGGAATCCGAACCTCTTAAGGCCTGGGGAACCAAACCCCGGACTACAGTGAGCAGTGCGATCTTTTATGAGATCTCTGAGTGTATTAGTTCGCTGAAACGTTGATGATGTAAGAATATGTCGCAGTTAGGAAATCGCATTTAATTTTCGGTATCGTTCCACCTGTTATTTTATATTACCTTGTCAATCAAAACCCCAAACGATGTCTGCAAAATAAATTGCAGGCGTCAAATTTTGATACACGGTGGAAATGATCTGACAAGCAAATAACATATGCAAGTGCGCACTTATCAAGAATTAAACACATGTTAAATTTAGAAGTACACGTAGCTTTAACCATATGAACATTGCTTTCAATTATTAATGAGTAAACGTTATTTTGCTCGTCTTAGATAAACAAGTTTAGGTAAGTTTTCGGTAGAAAATATTTTACGGTCTTTTTCAAAACACATATATTTAATTTCAATTTAATAACTATATTTTATTAAGTTTATTCTTTGGCACCAAAACTCATCTAACTAAGTTTTAGAAGAAGCGGTCTAGAACGGTGCTGGTTCTTCTCTTGTTGGCCGCCAGCGTGCCACAGATATTTTGCCGCCCCGGTAGCGTATTTACTACTTTGCCGCCCCTAGAGTATTTTTTGCCGCCCTAACGCTATTTTTGCCGCCACATCTTACCCGTCCGTCCCTCCCACTCTCCAATCAGTGGTAGGAACATAAAAATTGTTACATTCAATATACGCCAAAAACTTTTGTATTGACAATAAATATGTTGAAAAACAAACTCATAAATTGAAACATAAATATTAAACAATATTAACTTATATTGAAGTATTATCTCTTCTTGGTATATAATAAATCAAATTCAATTTTATTGAAATAAATTTTAATTTTAGCGAAAAATAAAAGCATATTGAACACTGGTACTTAAATGGAGAGTATGACGTCTAGTTTTCTTCTCGGCAAAACATCTAATTATATCATAGCATGGCAGTGGTCTTCAATTCGTGGCCCATCGACTTGTTGTTTCACCCTCTGACACCTAAAAATATACAAATTGTTTCACACAAAAATAACGTCTCTGCTCTCTTTGAGCCTTAAATATATGTATTTTATTATTCTGTTCGCATTTCATAGTATCTTAAAACAAGCTAGAATAACACACGGTCTTCCCTCAATCGTGTTTTACTTTAGTTTTCCAGCGCATAGGGTCAGTAAAGATAGTTTTATTGATTTGCAGTGCAACGGTGATTAAAAAAAAATCAACTTAGAACTCATTGAATTCTATTCTAAATATGCTGATATGAACATCTTCCCAACCATCTGACTGCATGCTCTGAAAACGATGTCACTGTTCAGAAGCACTTAGGTCTGCGCACAACCCTCTTCAAGAATAAAATTGGTAAAATCAAAAACAAGACGTGATATCGACAGGCTTGTTAATAAGAAGCAGTGCCAAAAATCTCACTAAAAGGTTTGATTTCGCTTTATACGCCTTTGTTCATTCCTTATACGAGTATTGCCGGCGCTTTAGTGAAGTCCATGGGCCAAGAAGAATGAGAAAAATTGGTCCTTGTTCTGAGAAATTTTGAAGAAAGTCCCATGTCGTATGGCATTGATTTTGTTATATCAGATTCGGTACATGAAATTTTGCCGTCATTGTCTATAGCCTATTGGGAAATAAGCCACTGATTTTACTGGGGCTGTATTGAAGTGCAATCCGCTATTTACAGTATCGTAACAGAAAGGGGTTGTTTGTATGTACTTTTTTTAAGTATTTTTTGAAATCGCAAAAAGTAAGTTTTTTACTATAAAAGTACATAATCAAATGCGGCCGCCCTAGAAATTGACCGCTTGCGTGCATGCACGCACGCACTGCACAGCCGGTAGAACCGGCCCTGGTCTAGAAGATCGTTTACCAGCTCGGTATAAGAAATCGCCGAGAGAGCTATATAGCCGCCTGGGGCAATCATAAATAGTATTACAGTCTGACAAAAATATGTAATTTTAATTTACTCAAATTTTGGTAAAATAGCCTATCCATCGCAAGAAAACAGTTTTGTTTCTAGTACATTTTTCAAATTTTTTAAAATAAGCTTGCCAAATTTCAGGTTAGAATATTATTATCTTACATTATTTTATTGAAGGTTTAATAATTATTTTTTCGAAAGTTCACTTGTAAAGTACATTGTTATATGCGTTTTTTTTTCCTTTGAAGCGAATTAGTTGAAGAGTTAATATTTTCAATGAATTCACCTTACATCATACTTTTAAAACGGGGTTCAGATCATGGGCGCCCATATGGGGGGCAGGGAGGGGCTCGGGTCCCCCCTTAGCCGTTTAAAAATTTGATTTGCCCGAACCTGCTATGCATTTACTTTCAAAAGTTTTACAGTCACATTTTAAAATAAGGTACTTTTTAGCTCATTACTAATTGTCAAGCAATATCAATTATTTTTGTAGCGTTTTGCTATCTTGTGTATCTCGACAGCCTTGAGCAGGAGGTAATAATTTTTTCAGGCCCTCCCAGAAGTACACGTTAATTTTTCTCAGTCCCTTCCACCTTAGAAGTACTCGTATGGGCGCCCACGGTTCAAACCGGTCTCGGATTCTATCGAAGTGGAAGTGGCCCTATCATTATTGGGAAATAAATGATTACAAAATTTTATAAATAACAGTACTAACACTGTAAATTTGGAATGAAAATTATTTTGTGAAATTAATTGTATTCAAATAAATGTAAAATTATCCATGGGCAATAGAATGTATACAAGCACGTTTATTCATGAAAGTCAAGAAAACTCAATAAGTTTACGTTTTTAGTTTCTAAACTTGAGGGAGTTCCAATCCTGATATTACAAGTTTGCTTATATTGTATCTGAATAATATTGAGCGAATTTGCGAAAGCAAAGCCGTAGCCAAGTCCAAATTTAGTTTCGGGGGAGGGGGGGGGACAGGTCTCTAAGATCCCCCTTTTGGATACAGATAGGATTGCAGATATTGCCTTGCACTTTCCTTCGAACAGGAAAATATACATCTCAATTTAGTGAGTTTTTTCTGTTTTGAGTTGTACGCAGAGAAGGTCGCCGTATTTTAGATTATTCGTGGTTTCTTTAGCGATAATAATCTAAATATTATAACTTTATAAGTAAATATTGTTTTAGTTACACATACATTAATATTGTAATAAGTGAAAGGACGGTCAGAAAAATATATTTGCTGCATGCTAAGGGACAGTCAACAAGAGGACTAGCCCGTAAAATAGGGCGCTCACAAATCGCTGTCCAAAATGCCATCAAAAAAAGTGATGGTTATGAAACCAAATAAAGGTCAAGTAGACCACCAAAACTGCTACCTTGGAGCCACAGGCATGTCCAAGCTCGACTGTAACCTGTTATACTCCGTTTCAACTTAAGAAAAAATCATTAGCTTTATGGGAAGGGCTGGAGCACCGATAAAAGCACCCACGCTAAAAAATCTCTAGCCAAATATATACGGCAACGCCAAATTGTGCCAAGAGCTCGTGAATGATTGAAAGTGTATCTTGGTTTTTCAAATGATCCTAAAAATCGCCTTAGAATTGTAAAGAGTCGCCAAAACTGCACGATGCAAAACCTTCCTTAGCAATGGGATTTACTTTAAAGACTGGTTTTTCAGGGCCAGGAAGTTCCAAGACAGAATGTGTAAGGCTAGGACTATTTCCTTTGTGGCGGAGGGCTACATGTTGCAATTCGGTCAACAATAGCAACAATGGTATATTCTCAAGTTGCAACGGTGTAAAGTAAGGTTAGTCGAAAGAAGTTGTGGGGGAAGAAGGTTGATTGACTGAATTATTAGGGGTCAAAGGTAAGGAGAATCACGCGACGCCCAGTGGTGGGATGTGAAGGAAAACGGATATGTTTCTTCATTGATGTTATTTTTACTTTCATTAAATGTTTTTAGAAATAAAACATAATAAGAAAATAATCTGGCAAAGTCTCTTTATATGTTTTATTTTCATGGTTTATCTAATTTTATTTATGTATGTTTTCATTGAAATGGTGGCTGCCATTCATGCAACTTCAAGAATAAGTACAATTTCAAAAGAAATGCTTGTTTAAAATACTGCTACCAGAAGGAAACAGAACCAAAATTTATCTGTTTGGCTAAAACATTTCCTTGCCATCTTTTTTTCATTGACACGTCTTTTGTTGTAAACAAATAATTGAGTTCTAAATTAAATATGTACCAATAAAGCATGTTTACCAAAAATATTGTATTCATTATAGTTAAAAGTGTCGGGTGGGAAAAGGGGGGGTTCACAGGTTAACGAAACTCAGCAGTGGACCACAAAATTTTGATATTAATGAATTATATCGTATAAAAAGAATTACTGTGTATTAATTGAACCACATAGTTTATTAAATTTTTAATTTAATTAATTATTAGCTATTATTATTACGAACTATAAAAAGCAAGAAAAGGTTTGTCTTGTGAAATAATTGGAGCAACTCTCCTTTCACAATATATCATTTTATTTACGTGTACATACAGAAGGTCATTCATATATTATGGAAATGAATTTAAATTGTTATTTTCGTGTCAATAATCCAAATTTGTTTTTCCTGGAATGTTCTATTTGAAGGCCATGGTTCTTAAATATTGCCCTGCAACGATATTTCCATGATAACAAGCTGTTTTGAAGTACAGTCATATCAAGTTTCTCCCAGTCCTCTTGTGCTATTTTCCACAAACCTTGCAATTTTGCTGGCTGACACCTCCCAAGTGCATTTTCCAAGAGACCGAACGCACAAAAATCCAACGGCGCTGCATTAGGTGACTTGACAGGGATATGACTAAAAGGAATGGGTATTATTCGGATTTCATTTTGCAATTTCACCATGAAATCCTTGTCCGATTTCTAAGTATGGCTAGAAGCTTTGTCTTGATGAAAGACAACATCTTGGGAGCCGTTTCCATAGAGACTAGGAATATCTTTCTATAAAATCGGCTCCAGAATATCTCTTTGATAATATTGGGAATTGATTTTAATCTTAGATACGACTTTAGTTTACCATCATAACTAAATCCAGTAACTCTTTCTCTGCATTCACGAAACCACTTTTGCTGGTCGGTCCCATCACGATGACTGTAGCAAATCGTCTTTTTTTTTTACCACCACAATCACTTAGATGAAGTCAGGCTTCATCTAGGGTCATAATTTTCTTCCACTCTTTGCCAGACATGAAGTTCTCATATGATTTTCTGAAGTTGTTTTATTTCCTGAACATTAGCAAGGCGGAAGCTTGTGAAATTTCGTTTTATGTACGGATTTAAGGTTTATATCAAGGGTAATGATTTTATTTAGTTACAGGAGATATTCCTAACTTCATGGCGATGGCTTTTGTGTTGAAGGATTTTCTATGGTAACCATAGATTGATTTTTTTAATAAGATCATTAGTTTAGATTTTCTTGGGTTATAATGTTGAAGAAGTTGTCGGGCCTATTAATGTAGTCATGGTTCTTTCCCACGTTGATGAAGAATATTATAAACACCCTTTTTGAAAATGGTATATCCTTTGCTCTTGCATCTTTTCACAATTTTAGAATAGAACTGTTTTTCTTCGGAAAGTGCCGTCACGTAATCTTCTAACCAATAATTTATTTTCGGAGGTATTTATTCTATTAAACTAAAATACCGCCTTAAATACCCACAGCTTATATAGCCATGAGACATGTTACAGGGCGCCATCTACCGGAGTATTAATTTGCATATTGCAATAGATATTTAAATTCGTTTCCATAATGTGTGAATGACCTTCTGTAGAAGACAAGGGCCGCATATTTATAACATCAAGAATGTGAATGGATATTTGAGTAATATGTAAAATTGAAGCTTCACTGTATTTCGGAAATTTGAGTTAAAGGCAAATGAGAAAATGACATAACAAATATCGAGTTCAGAACAATTTGATCAATTACTCATTGAGATTACTGCTGCGATTTCGTTCAGAAAAGCGAACATGCCGCAACACAAACGACAGAAAATTGAAAGAAACTGAATTGTTGTTGTTAATTGCATAAATTTGCTATCAGCATGGAAAGGTTGGCCGAACTAGCGGCACTGAGTTTCCATTTTTCATTGATAAAATGCACAGATCCCAGAATTGGAAAGAAAAACATGTACATTCAGATTCTTTTAGAATATCACATATTTAGGGAGAACATTATGAATACAAAAAACCTAATCATTCATATTTAGAAAATGAATTAAATTTCAAGTATTTTACTTGCATTAATATAATTCGATTCGCAAAATAGTTTTTAGTTCAAAAGAGTTCGTTATATGCAGGTTTCTTGGGCTGAATGTGTGCGGGAAAAAATTGCAGAGTTTGCGTAAGTTGTGGTAGCCTTGTATTTGGCGTCAGAGTTTTGGACCACAAGTTGAGTTTTGTTGGCGTTGGCGAGAGAGGTGGTGTTACTGGTGGAAGCATTGTTGTCGTTGACAAGAGTGTTGTCGTCGTCGAGAGCATTGTTGTTATTGGCGAGAGCGTTGTTGTCAGCAAGACGTTATTTTCGATGACGAGAGCGTTGCTGTCAATTACAAGGGATGGTGTCGTTTTGCTATTTCCCATTTTGTTGAAATTCTGGTTAGTTTACGAATAAAATGTTATTACTTATTGGATTATTCCGCAGGAGGAAAAGTCCTTCGTTAATTTGCTGATTGTCGCTAATGCTGTTTTAGAAGACCATCATTCTTTGGAATGCAAGTATTCTAGAACGGCATAGATTAAAATTACTGCATGTTAGATGAACCATATATAAGTGTAAACAGAAAACGATGATACGGATTAGCAAATTTTATAATAGAAATCGACTCAGGTTAAGCGTAATTAAGAAAGTCGTAAACTTATCAACGTGTTTAGTGAATGTATCAGTGAATTTTATTTGTTCGATTGAATTATTTGAATCTTTTGGGTTTGATCAATGAGGATAAACTAATAGATAATCATTCTCATATGATAAATTATTTCGATATGATTTAACCGACATGGATACGATAGATCAATTGGTAATTTTTGAAGAACAGGACTCCACTAACATGTATGCCAAAATATACGAATTTATATGCTCATGCTATCCCGAAATCAAGGTATTGGGTTTAGTTATAATCATGTACTTCATGATTTATATAATATTAATTACAATATCAATTATATTGTAAATAAATATAGTTTTCATGTTGAACTATGTCTTATGCAATTATTTTACGTGTCAATAGTTCCGCATATTGCATTTATGCAATCATACATATTTATTTATTGATATAGATATTTGAAGTTTTACAAAACAAAAAACAACACAACGCGTAAAACCCAAGTTTAATTGTCCTATCCGAGCAAATACCAGACCACTAGATCATCACGACCAAACCACATATTTAATCTAAATGTTTCAGTTTTTAATATTTGTTTACCACATAAAAACCACATTTACCACATGACAGGACAAACTTTTACACAGTTATGGGTTTTGGTGGAAAAAGTGGATTTCCGTTTCCGCCAGTTTTGTCAGTTTTAATTTTTTCGGAGAAAGGGTACGAAATTATCCATTATCTGCCAAAGGAAATTCCGTCCATTTTTTTTTTAATTTTTATATGCTTTTCCCGTCATTCCCGGAATTGAGAGATATTCCCTGAATAGTTTAAAAAAAATGACATATATATATTTCTAGGTCAAATTTGCATGAACTAGTGAAGTTAGTCTGGTAAATACGCAAGTAAGCAATTAAATTGTGGTGAGTAGCCATGTTTCAGATACTTCAGTTCATTTATACGTATATTTTTTCCATAGTGTATAATTGTGCCTACAGGATATGATATTTACTAAATTTTATTACGAAAAAAAGTATTACGTTTTCTTCATTTCAAACTTACAGTATAACCCCTCTTAACCGACTCTCGTTTAACCGGAATGGCCTATTGTACACTTTTTAATTAATATTTTAAAGTAAATACCTTTCAATATTTTTTGTAAAAATTCTCGCATTTGTTTTCGAGTATATTCCGTTCTTAGGAACCAACAAAAATGCTATTTACGAACATAATAAAAGCAAAATGTGCAAGAAAACAGTTGGGTGATGTTAGGCTGGTTTTTTTTTTCACCCGCCATGTCCACTATGACTACACGTCTGTTTGTTTGGCTTTTTTATGGCGCAAGAGCATCTGGGCTATACTGCGCCAGATATAGACTGCAGATATATGACTACACGTAACCTCATGTTGTCAAAGTAAAAATTTCGGGATCAGAGGGACTTTAATGATATGTTTTGACACACGTATCACATTTGTATAGTTCTGGAGGTTCTGTTTTATACGGACTGGCATGTCATAGCTGACACATAGATTTGTCCTCTTAAACATATTTTCTGTAAATTTCTCTCTCCAAACCGAAATATCGCCCCCCCACTCCTCCCAGTAGTTATATGTTTGAAGCTTTTGATAACTGTTACTGAAGTGTTAAACCAGAAACGTTAATAACTGTTACTGAAGTTAAATCCAGGCAACTTCAACTGAAATACTCCCCCACACCCAGTAGTTATATGTTAGAAGCTTTTAATAACTGCTATTAAACTGCTAAACCAGAAATGTTGATAACTGTTACTGAAGAGGTTTAACCCAGAGCAACTGTTCCTAGCGGAGGAAGGGAAAGGCCGAGTAAATCACCCTGCAAGAGAAAACTCGTTATGTCATAACTACGGAGTGGTTTTTGATAAATATTTTTTTTTTTCACATTTAAAATGAAAATTGAACTTCCGGATAATCCGAAATCGGTTTATCGGGGTTCTACTGTAATCGGTTCAACAACTGGGAGAAATATAACCCTATATGTCATTAACAATAAGGGCATTGACGACAGATACATGGAACAGGGGACAGTGAAAATACAAGAGCAATTCGACAGTTTTTTTTTAAATCCCGGCTGTTTGAAAATAAAATTCTGTATGCAGTCGATCCTGGTTTTAGCGACATTCAAGAGACCACCGAAATTTTTTTCTACACTATAAGCGATAAATAATTTTAAAATCATCCACAGAAATATAAGAAAAAAATTAATTGGCATTATCTGTATGCATGTGTACTTTTATTTTAATATCTTAAAATAACAACGCATTTGTAAAATGTATTAATTTTTCCCCCATATACTCCATTCAGTGTAAAAACTTTATTTTAATACCTTTTGCATTTTGGAAAGAAGTACACGTTAATGCAATAGGAAATTGTAACATCAAACTAGAAAATAACAAAAATTTTATGTGCACCGATTTTATAAGAAAAAAACGGTAAGTGAAACGTAGAATAAAAAAATAGAAAAACGGGATAAAAAATTCTTCTAAACGTGTCCGGGATGTATAAAATGATCTATTAGAACACATCTATGACTGATTTTGACGTGCTAGCTGAGATTCTGAAAATATTATTTTTATTTATTTATTTTTTTTACTATATTAATTGAGTAGCAGCGATGACTTCACCAAACCTCCATGCGTGTTCAGGGTCTCGAAGTTGGAAATGAGGGAGAAAATTGAAATAAAGGAAATCTTTATGTCTTTGCAATCAAAGTGAAATAGGGTTATCCTTATGTAGCTCGTAAGGGCGAAGGGGGGAAGAATTATGACGTAACAGCTGGATTGTCGGCAGGGATTAATCCAGGATGGGGCCTGGGGGGCTCAATCTCCCCCATTCCCTGAAAAATATTTCTGGTTCCATTTTTTACTCAAAACAAATTTTTGTTGAATTCTGTTTTAAATTTTTTGCTTTCTATAAAATTTTACAATATAATGAAAATTGTATTTTGACATCGAAATGCATTCGAAATAGTCTTTCATGGCGAGTTTTGCGTACATCATGTTTTTTACAAAGATTTACGACCTATATCAAAAAAGCTCCAACTTGAGCTTATACATGGGTGCCGAAAATCGTTAAGTATAATAAATTCCCCCACAAAAACTCGCCCCGGTGGCTTTGTGTGTTGACCATTATTTGGCAATTGTGTTATCCCTGTGAAGGGTAATAATATAACATCCTTATATATGGAGAAAAAGAGAGCGTTATTCTTGTCCCCTCTGGTCTAGCGGTCAAGGCACCCCTGGCTCAACGGGGGGGACCCTTGTTCGACTCCAAGGTGAGAACGGCGTCTCTTTTTTTCTTATACCAAAAAAGCTATAACTTAAGGGCTTAACTTCAAGGGTCTTACGACCCTTGAAGTTTCAAAAATTCGATTTTGGGGGTTATTTTTTTGCGAAAGAACAAACATTTCCGAACATTTTGGTACGAATTTGTTAAGATATTCTAATTGTTTACAAGGATATGAATTTTTACGTGATTCGCGATACTTAAATGTCCTGTTAAAAGAGACGTTTTAAATGGCGGCTATTATCGTGTTACAACGGAAAAACGTAGTACTACGTCAAGTTTAGAGGCACGGAGGACAAAACGAAAGACAAGTAAAAGCTGATAACGAGGCACTTAAAGACTAGGAAGGTACATCATTTGCTGCTGATGTGTTTTGAATAAAGGAAAACATTTTTAATTAAAAAAAATCTATAATTTAAACTTTAAACGTGTTTTTCTCAAAACGAAATTTTGGGACTTGCGCGCAACATAAAGAAAGAACTACTTGTTCAATTAGTATAAAATTTTTCACAAATGTTGTGTGGACACAACTGCACATTCTTAACTTAAGTAATCAACATCTGAGCATTATTTATGAAAATAAAATTTTATGTATAAAGATTATGATACGTTCAAATTGCGATAAACATTTCCTATTAAAAAATATTTACATCCAATATTTTTTAAAGATCCTAGAACAAAACAAATCTATGTATATAACTATTATTTTGCTATAGAAATTTATTAGTTTTGGCGAAAATAGTTTTTTTAATCATGCGCGCAAAACTTACATGAATTGAAAAAAGTGTAAATACTTAACATTAAAAAATATTTTTTAAATGAAAAATTATCATTGTAGAGGGAGTTATTGTTATGGAGAGGGTTCATTATACAGTAAAACCTCTCTGCAATAGTATTATACGGACTGAGAAAAATTATCGTTGTAGATGGATGTATCATTATATCGGACATCGTTGTAGGGAGGTTTTACTGTATATTCATAAAGCCAGAAGTTCATGTAATATTATAGTATAATTTCTGTATGCCAAGATCAGTTGCAAGTGTTCTACAGAGGTTTGAATTTCCCTACAAAATAACCAATTTTTGCTTAACGGTCGTGAAGCCCTTAAGCTTACACGTGTGTGTCGAAAATTATTAAGTATTCACGATTTCATTTGATCTATAGTGAAGCAAAGTGGGGAATACAAAATTCCCATTATTTCTCTACAAGTTTTCAAGGCAAAATTTGCGTTAAGAAATTAATCCATTAATGCTAAATGGATAAACGATAATACGACGTTTACATAAAACATTTGAACATTAATTCTAGATGTACTATTTTATATCAAGTACTGTCGAAGTGTACAGTATTAAGAATTAACCTCATCAAACAATAATAAATCCATAGTGTATATGATTATTATTATTATTATTATTGCTAAAAATAAAGCGCATCAAAATATTAATGAATGACCAGCTATTTGGGGCTTTCAAAGCACTTCCTGTGAAAAGCTTTTAGCTACCGCCTCGTTTGTTGATATAACAGACTTTGATTATACGTATATAAAATAATCGCATTAAAACAACCACTTAATATTTTATATACATTTTAAATAAATAAAATTACAACAAAACCTAAACTTCATGCCCTCTTTTGACACTTAATATTTCAAGGCATATAACTAATATTTATACAAGTCGAACACTACGCAGATTAAATTAAGAAACAATTTTTATTAACATTCTTTAGGCTTAGTAATATTAACGCCGATGTTATGTCACAGTTAGATGGTCAAACGTTCGCAAAGAAAGGAATGTTTTTTGCGTTCGGTGGGGCACGATCCCACGACCTTCCGCAGTCCGGGCGGGTGTTCTACCAACTGAGCTTCGAACGACGAATATTAAATCCTTTACGGAAAATAGTGTTTAAATACGTTCGTAAGGGATTGAATGTTCGTCGTTCGTAACTCAGTTGGTAGAGTTTCATCCCGGAGTGCGGAAGGTTGTGGGATCGTGCCCCAGAGAACGCGGAAAAACGTTTCTTTTCTTTGTGAACGTTTCACCATCTAACCACGCCATAACATCGGCGTTAATATTACTACGCCTAAAAAACGTTGATAAAAATTGTTGCTTAATGTAACTAATAGTTTATTTTTAATTTCTGTAATTTTTTCAAGCGAAAGAACATTATTTTGAAGTATAAGTGCTTTTCATTCAGATGTCTATTTCTTATGGAAATGGTGAAAAATGGGAAAATCAAAACTTATAATTTAGTGAAGTTTCTAATAATAAATTATTTTATTTATTTTAATAATAACTTTATAACAAAACGCAAATGTGAATGATCTGATTAATGCTATTAGACATTACTTTTGATGTCGAAATTTATTCTAGTGTCTAGTTTTCAAAACTGTGTGCCTCTTTATCCAACCACTTATACAATTTATTGTCCCTAATTATTATTATTGCATATGTGTTCTCGCACTTAGCGGGACAGACTTGAGATGGGCGATGCCAAGTATTCAATACTTCCTAAATATTCGTCATGTGTTTAGCATTTTGGTCTCTGCTAACTCAGTAGAGGTGTTAGGGTTGATTTCAAGTATATATTTTCAGGCTTCTGTGCAGTGTGGTTGGTATTACTTAGAGTAGCAGTTGGCCATGTCTGTGGCTGACAGAATTATAGGTACAATGTCAACCTGCAGCCAAACCTGGGCCAGCAGGGGCGCTGCCCCAATTGTCCCATGCTTGCCTTATTTGCCCCCATGAAATAGTGTATATATATATATAGAACAATCCCTGGGTGTTCTGTGCCCCATATTCTCTTTGCTTTTCCCCAGTTGACCCTTAGTCCTGGTTACATGCCTGATGTCGACCTTTTAGATATGCTCCACGTCTTTAATTTCATACTTAAGGTCTTGGTATTTGGTGATTATCATTATGTACATGTGTTTTCGCACTTGACTGTATAGACCTGAGACCATGGACAGGAAGGATCCTTTCAAAGGGCGCATAGCTTAGATTATCGAAGGGCGCGTGTCCTATAGCCAAGGAGGGCGCAAGGAGGGCGCATCCTATATAGTCCCAAGTTGGGCACTTTCCCTGGCTCGAAGTGGGGCAGGGGCCCAGTCCGCCCCCGCTTGAGACAAATAATACTCGAAACTTTCTTTTATAATCCATTCAGATGTTGGATCCGTGATATTATTATTAATTCTGGCGCCAAGGGCCGCATCTTACTTCACAGCTTTCGATATGTGTATTCGGGGGCTACGAGTGAATGAGAAGATTAAATGAAAGCCGAAATGCATTAGCTTCTGTTATTATTGGAAAGCAATAAAGAAAATCATTATTAATATGTACAATTCATGTTATAGTGAGTGAAAGCAAAATTATATTTCGTTTTAATAGACAAGGAAAATGAAGATTGCCTTTGTTGTATTCATGATGTTGCTGACTGCCGCCTCTATCGTTGTCTGCGAGGGGAAAGAGGTTCTCAGCCAGCTCGAATGCAAAAAGAAATGCAAGTTTCTGGGTTTCAAATGCCGCTACGTATGCAAGCAAGAGTTTAAGTAAGTAAGGGCTATTCAATGTCATGATGTAATCAGTAGTGTGTGATAACAATGAAAAAAAAAAATAACTCTCTCAAACAGTGTTTTTCCATGCTGTGGATCGTTTTTAAAATGCAAAAATTTTCTAATTATATGAAATTATATACTCGTGTAGCATGTTACAGTCAAAATTGGCGTTAGATATTTGGCGTACCTAGGCAGAAATTGCAACTATATTGCCAAGTAAAAGCTCTTGGCATATCATACTCCTATCGTCATTGGTGGAAAAATTACATTAGTTCTCCATAATTCCTATATCAATCTGAGATTACAGAGCTGCTTTCTGCAGCCACCCTTCCCAATTCCCCTCACCTTCCCTCCAAGGTGATGTCAATTTCTAAAGGCAAGGCCAAATAGAAAAGTGTCTACTGAGAATTTAAATTAAAGAAAGGCGTACACAGAACGTTGTGATGCGTGGGAGACATGAAAATATTCGTCATCTCATACCCGAAAATTTCGAGTCTCTGAAAGCAGCCCTGCTTTCAGAGACTCTATTATCGTCGTTCTTTGCACCTGCGGTGTTAATAATCAATTCTTAACTATAATGCTATACAAAAGGACTTCTATTTCGAGAATTTCAAAATATCAAAATTTTCCAGATACCGATATTTTGGTCATTCCCTTAGTTCGAAGTCCTCGTTCGTTACACAGCAAAACTCTTTCTTCGCATAGAAAACTTTTATAGAAACTTCAATTTTGATATATATATGTTTTGCTGTATATAAAAATATGATTATATATTAAGCAACAGAACATGTTTTTTCTACCCATTATAATTTAAAAATTTGTTTTTTTTTTAGGCATCTTCCAAAGCATTCTGTACTTGTTGCATGATACTTCATTCCTCATTTTACAGCAATAGTAGAAGCTGAAGAATACAAAATGAAAAGAATGATGTAGCAGTATATGAAAGAAAATGTATTTCCATTTAAAAATAAAGTAACCTTGAACTAGAATCGATAGTGTGAACTATATTTCTGATGTCAGTTAGTCAGGCCCGGGTTTAGGATGCTAGCCACCGTGGGCACAGCAATTTATTTGCTCCCTCTTTACTCAATTTCGTCGAAACGCCAATTTAAAATCGTGAAAAATCGCGGAGTATGCACTTACGATTACTTAGTGTGCATAATTATAAGCGAAAAAAACCGAAGTGAAGATTCTGTTTCACGAAAAATTTCAGAATTTCAAATTAGGACAAAAAGG
>QLNU02014802.1:81171779-81186767 GCA_006491805.2 Dysdera silvatica | reverse complement strand
GGCCGCCCTTCTCAAAAACTTTTCTGCAAAACTTACTATTACCCAATGTATTTCACTAGTAACGTAATAAAAACTTGGTTAGAATTTCATTTAAAGTTTCTAATAGAGCGAGAAATTTTTTTAAGCCAAGAAGAAGCGAAAAAAAAAAAATTGTGCAGTAAGCGAAAGTGAAAAAGAGCAAGTTGTGCAAAATCTGGCAACATTACCATACTGATTAGTTTGTTTTTCTCCAGTAAGCAAGTCAACTTTGATTTTTGTGTTTAATATAGTGCTACAAAAGTCAACTTTAATTTTTTAGATTTGATAAGCGGTCTTACAAAAGCCAACTTCGTTTTTTTGAACTTGATGGACAGTGTTACAAAAATCAATTTTAATTTTTTGGATTTGATAAAACAAAAGTCAGTTTTAAGTTTTTGGATTTAATAAACAGTGCTGTCATGTTGTCTGCTCCAGTGTTGAGGCCAAACCGTTTACAGATCCCGTTTCATATATTTACGCGTACGATAGTAAATCCATTTACCAAATCATGGGAACGGCTGAGGGATCACGAAGCTATTCAGACCTACAATAAAATGCTGAGGCAGCCGGTGGGAGACACGACCTATCCCGCTTACGAGTTGAAAAGGGCAAGGAAGATATTCGAAAAGATTCGTGAGTACAGAAGACGTTCGGAAGAGGGTTTCGAACCATCAAAATTGTTCATGGTGTGGCGCATCACTACACTGGTTGGTTGTCCCCATTGGGAAAAAGAATTTATGATGGAATTGGGTATTGCAGGGAAAGATAAAATTGAGTATGCCATAGTGAAGAACACGCCGTCCATGAACAAGAAATTGTGGGATGTGAAACACCTTATCAGAATACAGCCGATCACATTTCCCAATGGGTTTCCAAAGGATGATGACTACGCAGGCACCTTTCTGAAGCAAACTGGTGAATTAGTAATTTCTCCGAAACTGAAAGTCGATTCAGAACTTATGACTAAAGACGCTGAAGTAAAAGGAAAGGAACTCGATAATGCTACGCTCAAGAAAGATCTACGTTTAAAATGGGATGCTTGCTATCCTAAAATGTACTGATTTTAATAACATCTAAACAATTTTATTTTTGTATGCATACTATGGGCACCGATATTGGAATCTTCATCGACCTGACCATAGTGTACAAGATTATTACAGAAGCATTCTCATGTCAGTGATGGAATGCTGATTGTAATATTGATGGCATTAATAAATGAAATGTTGCACTAACTTAGTCGCCATTCGCAATTTCAATTTTTGGTGTTAGCAAGCGGTTTTGCATTTTTGCCAGATTTTTTTTAATTCAGTTACATTTTACAAAAGGATGCCTTTTAGCATATTTATGAATGTATGCCAATAATTGGTACGTTTTTCTTTTAGGATGGTAATCCGTAGCTGTGTTCTTAGTCTGTAGATAAGATTCTTGGGTGCTAATACACGGTTCGTTACCGCTCCCCTAGATCTAGTGCAATTTTAACGGAATTTAGCGCAGTTTCTGAGAACTCCAAACCTTTCAATTAGGCTACAGTGGTTTGCCGCCATGTTGTTTACAGAGTTTTTGAGATTTTCCTCCTGCTTTACGGCTGTTCCCCTCTCCCTTTTTTTCTACGGCAGTGTTTTCTCAAATTTTCATCCTCTACTTTCTCCTCTTAACCCTACAATACTTGTTTATGGTGTTCTGTCGGTTTTTCTTCCCTTCCTCTCTTCACCCCTCCCTTTATACTTTTCATGAATCCTCCTCCTCCCCCTCTAACCCTAAAGAAGATAACGTTTCCTACAACGCTACTGAAAATCATGTACACGGATTCATCAGCTTTTTCCTCTTTGGACAGACATCATTAATCCCTCTCTTCTAGCACCCACTCACATTTTTATTACCTGGCATATGTAATCAGAAAAAAAGATTCAGACGCTCAGACATTTTGTCTGCAACCAGCGAACGTAAGGTAAAAACAAAATGGCATATCATACAGAAGCCACTGCTCACGGATACGTAAACATGTCATATATATCAAACCATATCTATTGCTTTTTCCAGCGATTTTAAGAGGATAGAGTTAAAACTGGGTAACAGAATCTGTATTATCACCTATTCTTGAAACGTGGACGGTTGCGATAATTAGACGATCAATTCAAAGCCAGGATAAGAAGTTTACATTACTTTTTATATTTACTTTTGGCTCCTTTATAATTAATCTAACCTAAGGCAAGGTTCCTTCACATGTGGAATTGTCTGGGAATTTGAAATCATCCCTAAAGGTTAGGGGTAAAACAATATCGCTTGGTCAAACTGGAAAAGACGGGTGTTGGATGGGGGAGAAAACCTTCTTAACTTGTGTTTTGAATAGCTAAATCTCCCATTAATGTGGAGTCAATTTCCCCGTAATCAAAGTTCAATAGAAAGTTATTTGTGATTGGTCAGGGATTTTTTCCAATGTGAGTGAGAACTAGGGATGGGCTTAGCCAGAGTTCGTCCAGACTCGGTAGGTGGATGCAACTGAAGCCCAAAACTGACTTCTCTACATCAAAATTCTCCAAGGAATGTAACTGTGTGATTCGTTTTGGAGGATTTTAGAAATACGTCTATATGAAAATTCGAAGGAAATTAAAGTGTAGTTTAGCAATTTTATTTTAAAAATTTAAAGCGTACATCGAGGGGTTAAAGTTAAATTTGAAGCTTTCGGTTTGGGTTCAAATTCTCACAGTGTTTGAGGCTCAGACAAGCTGAAATTGCAAGTTTTTGGGCTTGAGCTTCAAAAAATGAGTTTGAACTTGGTTTAACTGCATAGTATGCCACACACCTTCTCTCTCCTCCTGAAATTTGTGGAAAATTGCAGTAGATTGGCTTGTGATGTCATACTCTCTCTCTATGCCCATATCCACAGGGGGGATCTTAGGGACCATTCTTCCCACCGAAAGTTAATTTTTAACAAGACTAGGCTACAGACTTGCATGCTGTGATTGTATCAATATTTGCTGTAAAATTTTTTGACCCCCCTCCCCCCCGAAATTAAATCCTGCCTACGCATTTGTTTCTCTCTAACATCATACTTATGCATCTCTCTTGAATTTTTAATGCCATTTTCACATACTTCACGTTTCTCAAAGCTGTGTTTTTTTGTTGCAGCGGAATTGTTAGAAACACTTCCGTAATTAGTTTTAATTTTTAAGAATTTGCAGGTTTTTAGTGATTACATATTATATTAATTCAGGAGTATTCAAAGACTATCCAAATGGACGGCGATGGTGCAAGCCTTCAGCAGGGGGGGTGGGGATGGCCACCCCCCCACCACACTAACCCTTCTCTGATGCAGATAAGAGTAATTTGCTTTCAGGTATGAATTTTTAAAAAGTAAATTTACTAACCCAAAAAACAAATGCCTAATAAACACCGTCATCAGCATTTTCAACATGGTGGAAGGAGACTTAGTCCATTGCCAACTGATTTTGGGAGCATTGAAAAAAATTTAGGAGCTAGAAGGCATGTGATGAACCATGCAGTTTCACCCCCAAACTCTAGTGGGAATCATGGGCTTATGAAAATTAATCACACCTCACTGTCACCAAAGACACTTTCTTGCTGGATGTTGCCATGATAGAATCACATTTTGTGAGCCCAGAATTTTTATAAATGCATTAAAAAGGATTCTTCTGGAAGCTTCTGTAATAAATGTGTTTGAAAACTTATTAACCACGTGATTGCTTATCCCTCGATTTTCACGGGCAACATGAAAGTAACAAAATTTGCTCAATCCCTCGACTTTCGCGGGTATAAAATTTTTCCATCTTTCATCTCTCATTATCTTTGGTTACAAAAATGTGCTACATATTTTAACTCTCATGTAGATTTGAAATATGTAATAAAAAGAAATATGCAGTTTTTGAAGAGATTGTTATAAAAAGGAAAAAAAAAATGAACAGTCAGAGGGTTAAAACAACTTCGCAAACAACCTTTATGGATGCCGCTATGATGAATTCGTATTTTGCAAGCCCAGAAATTTTATAAATGCATTAAAAAGGACCCTCCTGTGTTTTTGGAAGCTTCCTTAATGAATGTTTGTGGAAGCTGTTGAAACACCCTTCTCTCCGCAAACAACCCCCAAAGATTATGACGTGAATTTCTTTGAAAATCTTCTTGTTTTCCCATTTTTTGCAATTGCAAGTTTTTCCGATACAACTTGTTTCTGTTGTGCTTTCATTATCCTATGTTTTTAGTAAGTGTGGTGGTGGTGGGGGAATACCCCCCTCACTGAGATTTTACCGATTCAGAAAAATTGCTGAGTCACATAGATATCTGAAAATTATTATTCCATTATCACTGATGTTCATTTTGCTAGTGTTCCAACGGACATGCTAGGAACTGATACACAAGTGCAGTGCATAGATGGACCATGCACACAAAATTCTTGGACTAATTTTAGGAGTATAACTGGAGTTTTGGTAACATCGTCAAATGGAACTTCGGGGGGAGGGATTAATATGCAGTTTCCCCAGAACTCTGTAAGGATTGCAGAACATCCTGAAATGCTGATTTAGAGAGCAATACCTTTGCCATTATACGAATCTTCCAGATTCGTATTTTATCGCATTTTGTGGGAAAACTGCAAAGATACCAAAAAAAGCAACAGTTATCCGAAATCCTTTGATTTGCTCTATTCTCACTGTGGTTGGTATATAATGGTCTTTGCACCCTAAAATAAAAATCAGGATGCCCTATTCCATACAAAAAATATGTGCAAATACTTAGTTCTCCTATAATGTGACTTCACTATAACACGATTTACAAATACAAGAACACTATTTGTAGAAAGTAAACTTATAAAGTATATTACTTTCAAAGATTTGCTATAATGTGACTTACGATTATAGAAACCATATTCATAGAATACAAACATCAATTGATCTATAATGCGTTTTCATCTCGACCATGTATGTTTTTTTTTTATATATTTTTAATTATTTCATTAATTATTTTTAATATGAATGGTTTATCATAATGTGTGAACATTTTGGGGATGCAATTGTCTTGTTATAGTAGAAAATTTTATAAATATTTCTATTATGTAGAATATTAGATACTTCCTTTTCATAATGGCCGTGGCGATAAAGAAGAATCAGCATGTTTCTACCTTCGTGAGAAACAAACAGTTACCGATACATACAAGTAATGCATTTAATATCGACATTAAATAATTTATTTAATATATATATATACAGGAATATTTTAATACAAATTTGTATTTATTATTTTATTTAATACAATTTTATGAGCAATTTATTTAAAATATACATAAACATACTGAAAATTCATTTTTAACAGACACTTTCTAATGGTCACAGTTCAGTAATTGCTGCAAATAATGCATCAAACATATTATAGATGATATCTTTTTTGTCGATGGCAGATTAAAAATAGTAAACATATTAAATATTTAATGACAAAAAAAATCTGTTACATTTTTAAAGAGAAAAATTTTACTAGCCGAAGAAAAGTACATTATGTACAGATTGGTAGCTGTTTATTTCTCTTCAAGGTGGAAACACAACAATTCCCCATTCTCGCCAAGGATGTTATAAAAGCGAAGTACTGATTATTATTTCTGATGATCGCTTCACCCCGTTTCCTCCTATAAGTCCTATTATTTCTGAAATGTGAATTCTCATAATGCAAATTTTTTTTGCACCTATCGTATGTATATATGTGAGAACTACATGCACTTTATAGTATTGGTACTAATCTTTAACATATTCTACATATCAATAAGTCCGTTTTTATGCTTATGCTATATTTGTTCAGTCGCAACTTTATCAGAACTTTGGTTAAAAAACAAACCATTAGTATCATAGAATTATTTTTGCGATTAATATGTTCGGTTGAAATTCTATATTGATTTTTCTGTAGCTACTCTGGACCAGTGACAAAACTGCTGCAAGTTAATCAGCATCGATGGCCAGTGGAATGAAAATTTACCAAAGCCTTGATGAGTATTACCAGGTGTAAATCTGTAATTTGGCAATTACCGAAGCTTGAGATTTTATTACTAAATACTTCATTGTGGACTTATTTCAGTTGCTGTATTGCAACTAGGCTTGCAATTATAAATGGACACGTTGGGCAAGTGACCAAGGTGCCAAATTTTTAGGGGAAAAATTTTTAAAAGACGACAGACTTTTCTTTTTTAAAATTGCAATTTACCATAAAATTCCATTGAACTATCTTCCCCTTGAAAGCACATTTCTTTTTGTCTTACTTTGAAATTCTGAAGAATTCCATGAATCCCCCATTACTTAGGTTGTTTCAAATCTGTGCTCGACCAAGAGATAATATATTCTTGGCAGAAGAATGGCCATGGGACAATTATATATATCTATTACTGAAAATGATTGTTTATACACAGAGTCGTTTCTAGGTGTTTTGCCACCCCCCGATCTTTTACTACCATCACTCTTTCACCTATATCCCCTCCCCCTCTCTACTACCACCACCACCACCCTCTAGCCCAGTACAACAGTATAAATTTTCTATTATACTTTGAATCATTAAACCCGTTAATTATATTTATATTTTAAACTTATATTAGTTATTTTGTAATATTAGGGTATTGTGAATAGTAAAACAATTGCTACATGTTATAATTGTTTAATTTCAACATTTTATATTTTTGAAAACTGAGATATTAAGGGAGTAATATTTCAAAACACAACGTTGTATTATCAGAGCTAGAAGGCTTAAATGTATTAGATATAAAAGAACTTACGTGCTAAATTAAACAATGAAACACATCAAACATTTTTACATTCGTCAAAGTAAAGACTTATTAAGTAATTGTCCCGTATGCTTTTGAAAACAATTCTATGTTTTAATTTTTCCTCTTTTTCAATTTTTTTTTTTTTTTTCTCATTTGCTCAATTTTTTCTTTGTTTGATTTAAAATTAAATTTTTTTTTATGCCATTTTGCTACCTTAGGCTGGCCTAATGATAGAAACAGCCCTGTTTGCATATATGTAAGTCAAGCTAAACCTGCAGCAGTACCTTAATGCTAATTTGTGTGGTGTCAGAAGATTCGTGAACTGGGAGAAATTTCCAGTATCTGATAAAATTTGGTTTATGTTATTGGATTAGAGAAATATGGCCTGTGTTTTATATATATGTATAATAGTCTCATATGACGTGTTTTCTGAAAATATATACTAGGTTCACTATGGGTAGCATGCCATGGATTGGCCATAACTGCAGTAAACGAACGTGTTACCTTTATAACCTTACGCTGTTCAAGCGTCCTGTCTGGGATTACAGCACCACCCCCGGCGGCCACCCTTCCCAATGAAACCCTTGCACAATCATCCTCCTCCTTACCTTTATAACCATTGTAAGAACCCATTAAACGTGGTTGTATGTAATGGTATCCTAGTTTGGATGCTAGGTTATACATTATTGGTCTTATCCCATATGGCCCACGATCAGGGGCTTATCCAAGACTCATAACTGGGGGTGTTCAAGATTTTTAGGGGGTGCGGATTAGATTTTGTGTACGTTTAAGTTTCATTAAGGTGGGTGGTGGGGGGGGTGTATAAATTATTGCCCATGATGCTATCCTGAGACAGAGTGCATTAACAAGCAATTGCTGATTTATTTTGGAAAAAAGATTTCTGGTGAAATATATGTTAATTCTTTTAAGCAATATACAACATAATGCACTTTCAAAATGCTAATGTTTGATAATTATCTACCCTAATAAATTTTGCATTCTATGTGTTATCTAAATCTATTCTACTGTCTATATTTCGTGAAATAATTTATTGGTCCCATGAGCGCAAGGGTTAAATTTATAGGGGGGCATGCGGCAGTGAGCTTTGCATTCTGTTAGGTCCCCATATAGATTTTTAGCGAGTTAGAATGTGGTTTAATAATCATTTTGGATGACTGTTTTGTTATTGAATGATTTTTAAATTAGTTTCAAAGTACAAGTTATAGTTCAATAAGCTTTGATTAGAAACGTTGGATGGGTCAGTGATTCACTCGGGGAATAGAGGTAAGGAAATATGAATTTGTATAGGATGTCTGTATTTACAACGATTAAAGAATTGTTTGTGCAAAAGAAGTATTGTGATAGTTATTTACAAATGGCAATATTGTATTTCTAGAAAGGGGTATGTAAACCTACAAAGTAAACAGGTGTTTGAATATAGTCCCCTTCCAAGAAAGAAGAGAAAGCGATGCATGAAACCCAGAAGAAGGTATGTCAGAGTACAGTCATTCAAAAGAGGGAGTAAGAGAAATGAAGTAATAATGCTGAAGTTTTTGCAAGAGTAAAAACAGCGGGAGAAAAAGAACAAAGTGGACAAGATTAAAGAATATGAGTTAGAGCAGCGGTCGCCAACCTTTCGGACCTCATGGACCACTAAATTCATAATTTTAAATCCCCCAGGACCACATTTCATGAATTTAGTGCAATATAAAGGTGAAAATCGTCATTCAGAATATGAGAATTTTTTAGAATATTATTTTTGTTTTATTTTTAAAGCATCAAAAATGCAAATAATATCCAGATTTTTCTGTGGACCACCGGTTGGTGACTGCTGAGTTAGAGTATAAAGATGTATTGGTCATTAGCCAAACACACACACTCAAGCTGATATTTACTTGAAATCATAGGTGTAGGCAGAAGTTTATGGGGGTTACAGGAGTTACAACTCATATATTTCTATGTTAAATATATAAAATTTCATTGGGATGAGGTGGGGAGTTCCAACCTCCAAAACTACCCCTGGCTAGACCTATGCTTGAAATTCTAAAACAAATCACTTATTTTTTTGCCAAATAACAATTGAAATATAATATAGCAATAAACATGGACAATCCTGAAAGTTATTTATTGATGAAGTTATATAAGTAAGGACAAATGCTATTTTATGAAGTCAGGATTTTTCACGCCCAGGTCTGAGTAGTAGCACAGGAGTATCCGTGAATGTGTTATAGTTTAGAAATGGTGATTGATTACATTGCACAACAGGTATTTTGCCCTCTTAATGAAAACTACTTTTTCTTATGTTTTTTTTTGGATGCCCACAAATCTCAAATCTGACCTCAGTTTTTTCCTATCACCCACCTTTTTTTTTTTAATGGCATTCATGTCATCCGAAAACTGAAATTTTATGCTATTTTAAAGGATGCTTTAAAAAGAAATTCCGGCCAATATATTTTTTTTATTTTCTCATAAATTGGCTACTTTCTTAAAGTTAGTACTGCACTGGCAGATCTAGGCGAGCTCCTGCGTGAGTCCTTATCATTGGCGTATAAACCGGGTGTTGATGGGGGTTGTAGCCCCCCATTGCGATGAAATTTTTGTATTTAGCATAGGAATATGTGAGTTGCAGCTCTATAACCCTCCCCCACCCCCATTTAGCCTATAACGCCCCTTTACGAATTTTCTGCGTAAGCATATGGCTCTTATTTTACATGGAAATGAAATAGTTCCAGAAACTTGGTTAAAAATGAAATATATATATATAGAATCATCACTCCTTTGCAAGGTTTCCGGATTCGCTAATGGAGGAGGAGGAGGATTGTGCAAGGGTTTCATTGGGAAGGGTGGCCGCCGGGGGCGGCGCTGTAATCCCAGACAGGACGCTTGAACAGCGTAATCAGCCGCCGAGGCGGCTGAGGGGGAGATGGATTGCCGATCAACACGGCATTCATAGAAAATAAAGTCGTCATTCAACGGATCCGCTAATGGAATGCTGTAATATTGAAATTTTCTGCCAATAGATGACAGCACTTGCCTTAAGAAGCAGTACGATCTCCTAGCCCGAGTTTAAGCTGCGTAAGTTTTTTTTGCGTTTAAGCTCATTTTCGCTAAAACGCGGTAAGTCCTGAAAATTAAAAATTTCTACAATTTTATGTCGGCGGCCGCCATACGACGATCTTGAAGACCTTTTGTTGCGTCATGAACGGATGAATCGAAATCAGTTTGATTTTGAAAATGCCTACAAACTATGGTGGTGAGCAAAGCCAAGGAGAATTGTATAATGATATGGCCAATTGTGTAATTTTGTACAAAATAAAAAATGTTATTTGTAGTTCTAAATTTTAATTATGGTATTTTGTTTAGCATTCTCCTATAGTACAACATTTTCAAAACTATCGCAAGTATTTACAGTAGAAAAAGAGAACTAAAAGAAATTTAAAAATGCTAAAATTTTATTTCAACGTTTTTGCTAAAATGCTAAGGGGGGGGGAGTCCAGCTTGAAGCTTGCTCCTATCATTTAGCGCCAATGTCATTTTGGATTTTCCTTCGTTTTGATTGCTTTGTTTGCAAATGTTTCCCTTATTAAGGCGTGATTTTTGATAAATATACAGGGTGTCTCAACACCAGGGTTACAAACATCGAGGAGGGATAGGGTACACCTAGACGAACAATATTTGTCATAGAACCTAGGGTCGCAAACCACTCACAGCGCTAGTTCTAAAACCGTTCGTGATGCAGTGATATATTTAAGCAAACAAAAAATGGCATTCCGGGGACATGATGAAAGCAGTGACTCCATAAATCGTGGAAGTTTCAAGGAATTACTAGGATTGTTGATCTCAAAAATTCTTTAGAAATTCAAAATTATTACAAAAAGATTAAAAACGTCTTCACTGGGGACTCCAAAACTATTCAAAATGAAATGATTGAATGTATTTCCGATTATTTAAACGATCGCGTCAAGGACAAAATAAACGAGGCTAATTTTTTTTTCTATTCAAGTGGACGACACCACTGACATAAATCAAACTGCCCAGTGGTCTTTAATATTAAGATTTGTAAATTGTGAAGGCATGTTAGTCGAGCGATTTTGTGGTTTCCATGATGGGAGTGAAGACAGGACATCAGAAATGTTGTACAAAATACTGGACCAGATTTTGGATCCGTTTGATTATCACCACAAATTAATAGGACAATGTTACGATCGGGCCAGTGTAATGTCTGGACACTTGAATGGACTCCAGAAAAAAGTCAAAGATGAAGCTCCTCAAGCCATTTTTGTCCATTGTCTGGCACATCGCTTCAATTTTGTTTTGCAGCAAAGTTTTTCTAAAATTTCTAAGTGTCGAATATTTTTTGCAAGCCTCAGTGGCATTTCTTCGCTTCTTCATCACTCGGTGAAGCGATCTTATGTTCTTACATCAAATTCCGAAAGACGCATACCAACCATAACACAAACTCGATGGTCCACCAATTCTAAATTAGAGAATGTGATCGTTGAAGATTGGGATAAACTAAAAGAAATATTCTCTCTTGATTTTATGACAAACAGCGAACATTCAGACAAAACAACAATTCAACTTGCAAAGGGGATTTTAAATGATATGAAAGATTTTGAATTTACGTTTTTGGCCTTACTGATATATTATTCGAAATAAACTCGTGAGCTATTTAACTGCAAAAATGACGATGTTGTTATTTGAAACACTGTTTGAAAACACCTTTAAAATCACAGGAATAGTCCAATCTAAACGAGAATATGCCTTTCTTTCGCTAGAAACTATTTCTCAAAATCATAAACAGCTATATTTTGAAATTTTAGACCACATGCTTATGGAAATAAACATAAAATTTTAAGATTGTGAAAACTTCAATTTATTTGTTTTGCTGGTGCAACGCAATTTAATTTCCATTTTCCATCCCAAGTACTTGAAAATCTTCGACAGTAATACGGCGAGCGCCTTAAAAATGAACTATGTCTTATATATGCCCTTGTAAAATTCAGGAATATATCTATGCAAGAAGTTCTTCGAATGCTTCATGAAGAAATTTTCACAGAAGCTAATAATTCGTTTTCTCTCGTCTTAACAATTCCATCTACAAGTGTATCAGTGGAAAGGAGTTTTTCTTGCCTTAAAAGAATAAAAACTTACTCAAGAAATACTAGTTTGCAAGAGAGGCTTTCTTATCTAGCAAATATTTCTATTCAAAAATACGTATTACTGACGCTTATTAAGAAACAACCCTTTTACGATGACGTGTCAGACAGATTTTTCAGTATTAAAGGACAGGAGAATTGATTTAATTTACAGAAAATAGCTAAATCCTCATTAAATAATTTTTGAAACTTGTATCTTCTCATACCACTGACAGAGCCAGGATTTAATTTCGTGGGGAGGGTTGATTCGTTTAGGCTCTTCCCCTATTTTTCTACCCACAAGCCGCCGCTGCTTCTTACCTTCCTTGGCTCCGTCAGTGGTTAATGATTAGTCGATAATAATAATAAAACAACAACGTGCAAATGAAATCAAAATTTCAAAAGCAATTCGTTTTAAAAATATATAAGAAGCAAGTGAAAGAAAATCACTTAAGGTCAATATTTAAATTTAGCGGGGTTCAAATTGACATTAATTCTCAATTCTCTAATCTGCAACTCTAACCCGCTACTCTCTAAACCGCAACTTTCAAATCCGGAACTGTCTAATTCGCAACTCTAATTCTCAAGTAACTAGGTTTTCAACGTTAACAATAGCTATCCTTATTTCATTTACGGAAGACCTTTACCTTACCCTTTTTATTGCGTACAGACAGAAAAAGCACTAGCGGGTTCAATATCTATTGAAACCCACTAATCATTATTTAACTGAGAAAATATATGCAGGATCAAAATGTAACACCGTTTAAAACAAACTTAGTGGACGACACACCAGCCCCTCTCTCTCCGAGTGGTGAGGGGGGCTGTTGAAGTGGTGACCAATTAAAGCGAAACCGGTTAAGGAGGATTCTATAATAGTGACATTATATTATTATTATTACACTGCAGGTGTGCACGTCTGAAATGTATGTACAGTAAGAATCTAAAAACCTGCATACCAGAAATCCGAACCCAATAATTTGATAGGTTTTGGGCTTCTTTCTATGAGTGAGAACGAACGCATGGGCGCGTATTATCACTACATGGACGACATTTTGAAGCACGTCTTACACATTTTGAAGACGGAAGTGTTCTGTATTCGTTAAAGAATAAATCAACAAGATTTAGCTGTTTATTTTTGTTAAAATTTAAATTTTAAAAGCATTGCTCGAGCAGTCCGGACGTTAAAATTTTAGTATAAATGGGAAACCGGATGAAAACACAGGAATCAAGATACAATTTTTAAAGGGTCGTTGACCCGGGGAAGAACGGCAAGAAAGAGGGACCACTTTTAGCGGAAATCCTGCGAAAAAGGGACATCCTTACCAAATGGAACTATTACATATAAATAGGCGCGAAAACATAGGCGGAATAACAGCAATTTCTAGGGGCTTTAAACACAGGTACGTTGATTTTTTTATATAAAATTTTGCTATCTTTTCAGCCCATATTTTGTTTTAAATTATTTTTCTCGTATTGTTGGTGAGTACTACAAAATGACTTTTTAAATATAATGTCTTTATTGAGTAAAAATAACTGCGGAAATGGAAATTTCTAATTTGTTGCATAGACTGCTTCAAAGTTATTATATACAATTCTTATGAGGAGCGCCGTCTGAACGCGGGACCAACTGGGCCACAACTCAAATGGGAACACCAAATTGACAAAATTCGTTTATTATATGCAGTAAAGCTTTTTTAACGGACGTCCATAATCGGGGGCGGACTCATACCTTGGATTTTTGGAGGGCGCGAGTCCTTGTACATTTGAAGGCGCACCGGCCGACGGGCCCGGCGGCTCAGTCCGCCCCTGTCAATAATAGAAAACACCCCCCATCTAACGGACACTTTCTGCTGTCCCACAGTGCTTGTTATCTCCAAATCCTCGCGAATAGCGGAACGAGTACTCGAGTCTCGTGGTGTCCGCTATTCAGAGATTCTACTATACAATATATTTCTTACTAAAAGAAGTTGGAAGTTCAAAAGTTAGTATACAAAAGAGCTCCAAAAATTAATTGAATCCAAGCCCACCCCCCCATAGGCGTAACTACGAAATTTTTCTGGGGGGTCATGGCCCCCCAGAAAAGCTTACCAGTTTTCTCATCGATATTTTTCAAAAAAAGTATTGATAATTCCTATTCCCAGAAAAACGTTATAGATATTCGTTTATATCACTCTATCGAAATATCGATACACCTGTTACTTCTTTCTAAACATCCCTAATTTCTAAGAACCAATGTGTAATTATTTTTTATTGAACTGTACGATGACGTAACTTTTCCCTTTTCGAAGTAGAGTTATGATTTATTCATTAACCTACTAGCGTATGGCAGAAATCAATATTTATATAAATTGATTAAATATTCAGAAATCAAAGAACGATTACAGGCACCGTAGGCATACTGTTCGTTCACGAAAAGAAGTTGGATGGAACAGTTAGAAATAACGGGAGGTGACGTCACAAACGGGTTAGTTCACTACAGCAGAGGAGGACTCCAATTTCAGAACTGTTTTTTGGTGAACGTTTGTCGGCGGAAAAATCAAGTTCTGAAATTGGAGTCCTCCTCTACTGTAATGGGATAGGCCGTTTGTAACGTCACCTCCCGTTATTTCTAACTATTCCATCGGACTTCTTTCAATGAACGAAGAGTAACTATGGCATTTTTTGTGTTGTGAGAGGGGGGGGAGCATGACCTTTTTTTATGAGAATAAATTATAAAGGCCTATTGAGTTTTAGTCTCCTATATAATTTTAATTCCAAGCATGGATGTATGCGGAGGGAGGTGGGGGGAAGCTGCTCCCTAAATCAAGCAAATAAAAATACTGAACTAAAAGTGGCATTAAAATTTAAATTGTAGTAAAATGGTGCTCTGCCCATAATACAAATCCTGGCTACGTCTATTATTCACGGCTTTAAAACATTTCGTTAAAACAATTTGGTGTTGATTAATGCACTACTGGGTAACGCAGTGTTATAATAGTTAATGTAAATATTGTAATTATGGGAACTTTAATCAATATTCTAGCCGGTAATTTGAACTTAGTTATTGAAAAATACGGAACAGATGCATTTGCGATAATCATT
>QLNU02014802.1:81116767-81169276 GCA_006491805.2 Dysdera silvatica | reverse complement strand
GTAAACATTGTCAAACAATCTATTGTTTGATACTTGCGGCTGTTTTCTTCTTGGAAATAGAAAGGTGTATGTTACAATTTTAGTTTACATTTTTTAGATTGTGTATGGTATAATTTGTAGGTCAGAGTAAAAATTTTTTATAGGAAAAATGAGGTAAGGGGTATTTTCGTTGTATTTTACTTTTAAGTTCTGTACCGTTGATTATTTTGAAAAGTTTTTAGGTTTTAAATATTGACTTGTCTATTTTGACTCTCCAGGCATGGGATCCATTGCATCCTCTGTATCTATGCCACTGACTGGTATCAGTGGTTTTTTCTCTAAATGGATTTTATGTGAAATAAAATCTGTTAGTAGAGTCAATAATTTCATCAGTAGTCAGTAACTTCATTAGATATTATAACGAGTCAATTTTAGCTTTACTGGAACTCCACTAAATGTAAGGTGTACACTGCAATTAATTATTTTTGCGTTAACATTCATCGCAAAATTTTATTTGTTTCCGAAAAACTTGCTCATTATGACAAATAACACCATATTAAAAATGACTCCCCTATTTTACTACTTGTCGCATAGCTTGGAAGTAACGCAAGAAAGTTACATTTCAGTGCAAGTATCGAAACCTTAAAAAATAATACAAATTTGAAAATTTAGTTTTTCAGATTAATTCTTTCGATTTTTCTCATTACTCATACAAACCTTTTATGTGACATAGATCCCGATTCAAGGTGTGACTGACACTTGTGAGATGTTCGACACAGTGCGAGTGGAAGCGCGCGCGAAAAATCAGTTATGAAAGATGCCCTTCCCTCTACTGTAATGAATCAACCCGTTTGTGACGTCAGCTCCCTTGAATTCTAACGATACTACTCGCCAATTTTCCGCGAACAGACTATACTTAAAACGTCAGAAATGTTAATACATAATAAAAATGTGACAAAATACTCTATAATAAAATATTATTATTGTCCCTTATTTACTTATACATATACATATATAGTTTAATAATGTGTATAACATATATATATATATATATATAGTTTAACAACGTATGTATAATATATTTTTTATAATAATAATAACCAAAAAATTATAGAACCAAAATCTTCTGTACTCATGAAGGGGGAGAGGAGGTCAGGCATATGCTTATTTTTTCTGACAACGGGTAGGGGGAGTATAAAATAGCCAGAAATATATTTACGTAAGACTTGAACTAATACTAGGTTCATACATAAACAGAATGTATAGCTTTGGAATGTAAACGCCTTGGTCTGCAATGAACAAGCAGCCCTTTAGTTTTTTCCGCGCGCGAAAAACGAATTATGAAAGACGCCCTTCCCTCTACCGCAATGAAACAAGCCGTCTGTATTGCGTAGAACTATTGCCACTTAATTATAAAATGGGAGAATGTAAATTTATAATTGAGATGGTCAGAAGCAAATGGGTATAAGTGATGAAGGTTTTTAAAGGTTATTTTCGAGGAAATGACGATTAAAGGTGATTTAAAAATTATCGCCAGTATCACATAACTCAGTTGAAAAAGTTCTATAGTAGAAAACGCATTGCTAGATTTAATTTAAACCGCTCTGTAATTTTCTAAACTATATCAACTTTGAACATTTCCTTAGAAAAAAGACTTCGTCACATACACCCTCCTGCTTGTGAACCCCCCCCACCTTCAATTATTATATTTCTCATCGTTTTAATTACTGCAAAATTATTTTCATTGCATTCTAATTTTATTTATTATAGTTGGCATAACAGTAAGATACTGAAAAGGTGAATCACTGTGCAAAAACTATGATTAGCAATAAAAAACACGACTAATACAGTTAAATTTAATGTAAAAATGCTGACAATTGTTTCGGAGGCGATGGCCTTCCTTTCTTAAAACTAACGAAAGTCTGAGTGGAATACGATAAGTACATACCGTACTCCACTCAGCTTTCGTGTTTTTTTATTGTTAATCAACTTTTTTTTCATATTATCCGATGATCTAGCAACCATAGATGTTACATTATACGTAAGAAAAGAATGATTTTTGGGCGCCTTGCAATCAATAGGTCATGGGTTCTGGTCCCACCAGGTGCCGGAAAATCATTCCTAGTTCATCCTATCGGACATTCTTGCTTCTTTGACTTGTCTCCATGGTTACAAAGTAGTCACAGCACTGCCACACTAATAGCGAACTTGTCCATAGAAAGCCCTATATATATATACTCGTAAGGGAGGAAATGATTGACGCCTGCAGCTTAGTTGGTAGAGCACCTGACCGGCAATCAGGAGGTCGTGGGTTCGGGTCCCACCAGGCGCCGGAAAATCATTCTTTTCTTATGGGTAATTTAACATCAACAGTAATGTAGGTTTTTGAATTCCAAAATAAAATCAGTCTTAACGTTCGCCCTCTAGCGCAGATCTATTTCTTTAGGCTTTTCAGTAGTATTTGTGGAAGTCACTGTCTATAGAATTCAAAGTCAGAGCCAGGACCGTGCACAAGATTCCAAAAAGGGGAAGTTTGTTAGAAAATTTCTTTTCCCTAAAAAAAAGTATTTGAATTTATATCCAATAAAATTGTTCAAATAGTAGGGAGGGTTTAAGCCTAAAAAATCAAAAACAACCCTATTCAAGGCCTTGGTCACAATAATATGATTTTCGCTACTGACGAAGCACTACCGCTATTGTCTTCGAAAGCTTGGAGCGCTTTTGTTTGCTATTTTAATAATGTTTATGATTATTATTTTGTATGTAAATATAGTTTTCATTGCAGAAAACGCAGTGATGTTTCTCCTACGGACTGTTTTCCTTTGTTTTTGTGTGACGAATTTTATTGCAACTCCAGCTGAAGGCAGATTTGGTGGCCTTGTCAGAGTATTTCGAAAAATAGGCAAGTTCTTCAAAGGCGTCCACCACGCTATCCATCACGGTGGGCACGTTTTACAGTTCATGAATGAAGATCGTCAACTGAAAGAGGATGAATTGGATCCGTAAGTCAGCATTGTCATGTATCATTGTCTCATCATTGATGATTATATAAAGACTGGGGGAAGGGGGGAGGGGTTATAACACAACAACGTACATTTAAAGTCTTTTACGCCCAGCTGTGTAAGAGGGGCATAAAATTCCAGAATTTGCAAAGGAAATATTTTTTTTTTGTTATTACCGACTATGTATGCAATAAAGGATCTGGAACTTGGAAGATCTTACGACGACGATGATTTTTCCTGTTTATTCACATTTGTCCATTCTACGAACGCCTTATATCCACTGGTGTACGCAGAGGGGTTCGATATGAGTCATAACTTCCCCTTCAGAACAATAGACAATAGATTTTACTCGCATTTATCGTTTTATAAATTGATATTTTTTTGCATAAGAACAATTATGCACGAATTTTATTTAGATTTCTCCATATGAATCCCTACCGCTATTGATTTTGTAGTAAATAGTATTCTTTTAATTTCTTAGTAAATTTATGCATCGTTTTGCTGTTTTTTATATCTTCTGGAATTTCATTCCACTTTTTTTATTCCTATGTAGTTAATATTCTCCTGACTTTTGTTAGTTGCATATCGATATATACTCGATATTTGACACCCGCCCTGAGCAAATCTTCTGGCAGATACTCTGCTGTACAGCATTAAATACATTTCAGTACCTACAAATTTTTTCCTATGCTTTGATAAATACGGGAGAATGCCCAAGTTAGCATTTAATTCTATGACTGTATAATGAAGTTTATTTTTTTTAATAGTGAAGAAAAAGACATTGCAAAAAAGCTGATAGACGACGAGATTACTGGCGTTGTGAAAGATTTGATAGACACAAACTTAGCTGAGTCGGAGGAGAACGAAGAGACCACGGAGTCGGATTTGAAATCCAAGAATCCTCGAGAATTTGTAAACAGGGAACGAGAAATAAAACCAATTGTTTCAGATCCAAACCAACGAGGACTGGTTTTCTAATTGAAAGAATTTGTTTTCGCTGAGACGACGACAATAGTACATTTTGTAAATTAAATTTCCAATCTTGCGTCTTTACCTGGTTTGTCTATTTTGTATTATATCTATTGTCCTTTTGAAAAATTTATTACCAAATAAACATTCCAAAGAATTTTCTCGTATCGCTGTCCTTTTTTATCCAATGAATATTACATGCATTCAATATTACGCTAGAGGCGATGCGAATTCCGTCTTTTTAGCTGTTTTCTATTCCGATAACAGTTTACTTGTTTTTAAAATTTAAAATCAAATTTTAAAATGAACGGCTATGTACTTGGATTTCTATTAACTACAAGAAACAGCCATTCCACCGAGAAACAACAACGTAGACAAACAAGAAGAACTCATTACTTATGGTAATTCAATGTAAAATAATCATGTTTTGCAACAGAAGAACGTTTTTTAATCATGGAGCTGATTTTATTGGATTAAGTTTTGCTAGGTTAAAAATGTGCAACGATAGGAAGTTTAAAGGGGACAAATCGAGAGGATAATTATATTTATATGTAAAATTTTTAAATATTCAAAAGAAAATAATATTTAGTTGATTTTGGTTGTGTTGTAGCTGCAAGTAAACTACAACATTAAGTATAGATAGAAAAATGCTAAATAATAATACAGTAAAAAATATATATAGACATAAATATAAATAATAAATTCAAGAAACGCAGAACTTTAACAAAACGAATTCAAAACGGATTCAGCAAAAATCAATAGATAATATACACTATGTAAATAAATTATAAACTCACCCATAAAACACAAATAACTTATGATTGCAATAATTGCGTTTGATATAAATTTATGCAAATAATATACCAAAGGTTATGTATAGAGGAAGTTGTGGTAATATGGACCCTGTAGAGATTATGGATCCTCTTGGTTTCTCGGCCGAAACGAGGAACACTCGTGGAGGAAGGGTAAATCAACTTTAATTATTCTGCCTTCGATAAGAGATTGGCATTGCCGTGCATCATTGAAGGAGCATTCGTGTCGTGAGCGATTCGTGTCAATTTAACCCTATTCGCGAACGTTTAGCGAGCTAAGTGATATACAAGTTTTATGGGTATTTATGTTGCACAATGCGCAGATTTCGATGTTATACCTGGAACTACACTAGTTAGACGATAATGTGTCGAAATCAGACTTCAAGTTTTTGGTTAGGTTTGTGAGTAGTGATGTGATAATAATTTCAACATGGTGTTGCTGGTCATATGGATCCCTAAAGTGCGTGCAATATGGACCCCCTGTAAAGTATGTCGTACTTTTCTAGACTCAAACTACATTGCAGCACGTGATGACCAATCAATGACGATGATAATGAGCTGAAAATGAAGAGTCCCTTCATCTATTCCACTCCAACAAACTCTTCTGCAAGAGGGCAAACCAGGTGTGCGAAACACCAACTATCTCTTCTGTGACTCAGCTATTACTGATGACTGCCATTGAGAACTATAGGTCATGTATATGATGTGTCAACTATGGGCACATAGTGAATGTGCTGGAGCCGGGAAGGAAATGTATATTTGCGACTTTCGTAAATAATTTATGGTTCTTCAAAAATAAAGTTCATTTTTGACAAATAAACTGTGACTATTTCATGAGGGGCCCATAATACCCGTACTTAAAAAAATAAACAAGTGATTTCTCTTTTTTTGGTAATCGCATTATGGAGGTTACTGTATATATTCTAAAAATTATTACTCCCGTTGTGGGCATAGCTGATTAGCATATGCGGCCAACCATTCCCAAAACGAGTAAAATTAGCTTAAATATAGGCGTAGTTTTCAAAAAAAGTCTGGTCCATATTACTCCCCCATATTCTATACAACTTAAAACTTTTGAAAATGGCGAAAAAAAATTTTCGTAAGAAAATATAATTTACAACCTGTAAAGAAAATACACACTCAACATGCAAATTCACAGACTGCGAATTTATTAACTAATTTGCACATGTGTAGTTTTATACACATCATATGATACATGTAGGCTATCATATGGATCCAATGTTGTGATGAAAATTGCGTTTTGTGAGTATGCATTGAGGAAAAGAACTAAATGAAAAGGATGTCAGAAAAATATATTTGCTGCATGGCAAGGGATTAGCTTGGGATTAGCAAGGGATTACGCCAACAAGAGGAATAGCCCGTAAAATAGAACGCTCACAAACTGCTGTCCAAAATGGCATCAAAAAAGATAATGCTTACGGAATCAAAAAAAAGGAAAAGGACAGGTAGACCACCAAAACTGCTACCTTGAGACCACAGGCGCTTTCAAGCTCTTGTCACTCGTGAGCAGGTGTCCATTCGTGAAACTGCACGTGTATTATTAACACCTGTATCCAAACAAACTGTGTGGACAAGTTTAAATGTAAATTTGAACGTAAAGTTCAGGAAAATAAAAGCAAACCGAAACTTACTACTAGTCATAAGTAAGTAAAAAAAACCTGTGAAATGGCGTCATGAGTAGAATAAACTAGCGTTTTCTCATGAAAAAGTTTCTGTCTGGATGGCCCTGATGGATATTCGTCATATTGGTGTGATCTACGCATTCAGCCAAAGATAAGGCTGAGTAGACAGCAAGGAGGCGGCGGAGTGATGTTGTGGATAGCATTCGAAGCAGGAGGAAAAGCAGACATCGTATTCCTTCGGGGCACTATGAACTCCAAATATATCAGGAATTAATGTATGATCTCTTAATCCCATCTGGGCCTCTTTCAGACGGTCCGAATTGGAAGTACCAACAGGACAATGCCAGTGTACGTGCATCAATGTCCATCAAAGGAAGATTGGAACGAGAAAAAGTTTATGTGATTTCACTGCCCTCGCGTTCTCCAGACCTGAATCCAGTTGAAAATGTGTGGGGTTTTATGGCAAAGGCTGCATATTGGCGCAACAAGCAATATTATCGTGTGAATGATCTCCAAATAACAACTTCGAATTCCTGAGAAAATATAAACTTAGCTGTTTTAAGAAAACTACTTCAAACAATGCCTGACAGAATGATACATATTACTGAAAAGCAAGGAGAACCGACTTGCTATTAATTTCTGATTTCCTGGAATTTTCCACGTTTAGTCTATATTTTCTTTTCAGGTTGTAATGGATTCTTTTTTTCTTACGAACAAAATTCTTCACCATTGTCAAAAGTTGTAACTGTATGTAATCATCGTTGGTATATTAGTTACATAAATTTATATCAAAAACATTGCAACCGTAATTTATTTGTATTTTACAGGTGGGTTTATAATTTATTTACATAGCGTATACTCACGCTGAAGGGCTTTTACAATAGGGTACCCCAGCGTAGGTAAATTGAAAATTTCTGCAAAAAGGTCAAGCAAATATACAAATAAAGGCTTGATTTACCCCTCGGACATCCCAGTTTGTTAGAAAGAATAAAAAGAAGAACAACTAACTCGGATCTAAATCAATAAACAAGCCAAACAATGACTCGAAAAATAGAGAAGTTGCCAATAACTAGAATGTAGTAGAAGATTATAATGTAGAAGTAAAAAATAAATAACCAGTTTAACAATTTAGTCTATGCAACCGATTTAATACTAATTTTAAAATTACCGAAACGTTGCAAATTAAACAACTGTTTTAAATAGAGCCCCTAGAATTATAGGCTGACTACATCAGCCGCCAGTTTGTTGTACACTTCCGATTTCATAACACAACGCTTCATACACAACGCATTTCATAACAACCGCTATGCATTTACTTTCAAAAGTTTTACAATCACATTTTAAAATAAGGTACTTTTTAGCTCTAAGCAGTAGCAATTATTTTTGTAGCATTTTAGCATCCCGTATAGTCACTAAAATTTTTGACAGTCTCGAGAAGAAAATAATAATTTTTCTCAGAAAAAGAAAATAATAATTTTTCTATAAAGAAGAAAATAATAATTTTTCTCCTCCCCCACCTGTAGAAGTATTCATATGGGCGCCCATGTCTACAGAGATTCAAAAGTACAAAATATACAGAAATACAAAGTATAAAGGGGAGATGCTCATGCACATATTACATATATACATTTATACATTGCAGTTCAGTTTCAGTTTACAGGGCGTTTTCCCATTTGGGAGAACGCTCCACTATTCAATACATTTCTTCCATTGGTCTCTATTCCTCCAAGTATCTTCAATGATATTCCTTTTTTCCATTGACTACTTTATCCCTGCCAACCATGTTTCATGTGGTCGTCCTCTTTTTCTTCTCCCCACTGGCTCGTACTGCAACAATTTTGCGGCCATCTTTCATTGCTCATTCGCATGATGTGTCCAAACCATCTAAGAGCCTTTTGTTGGATCTCTTCGTCAATGGTTTTATTCCTTTCCACTAACCTCAAAATGGTGTCATTTCTAACTTTGTCTAGTCTTGTTTTTTTACAATATCTACGCCAAAAGTTCATCTCTAGTGATTTAATGTTTTTCTCTAATTTATTTGTTGCTGCCCAGGTTTCACTGCTATATGTAAGAATAGTTTTAATAATTGCTTTAAAAATTAATTTTTTATTTTTCAAGGAACTCCTTGGTTCCATATCACGGGGTGTAGACTATGAGTTGCCTTCCTATCAAGACAGATTCTGTTCTTAATGTCCTGATAATTACTTACATCTTCTTCCATTATGGATCCCAAATATTTAGATTTAGAGCTACTTTCAACTTTTTTGTCCCCCGACCTCCAATTCCCTTGTATGAGTATCCTCAATTGCAAGATATTCAGTTTTATTAACCTACGTGTAGGCGTTCGGATTGGAGGAACGCGAGAACGCGCGCGGGGTGCTTTGCACCCCATCTGATTATATAGCATTATTTCATTAAAAACGTCCAATTTTACAGGGAACAATAAGTGGAATTTTCACTTTGTCACCCTACCCCAAAAGATTGTGACTTTGAAGGCAACAGGAAAGAGTTTGGCCAGTTTCAGAAGCAAGGGTGGACTGTTCTTTTAACATATTGTAAGTTGTGGGGTGTGAAACATCCCGCACGCCTGCTCGCGAATTAAAGTCGATTTTCATTCGTTCTTTGTCATATTCCTCATTTAATTTTTATAGCATATATTCTATATCTTCTTTTTCTTGCGCAAAGAGTACCTGGTCACCTTCAAAGAAAAGTGAATGTAAAAAATCATTCCGTATTGGGATTTCCATGCCTCTACATTTCTTGTTGCAATTATTAATAGCGTGCTGAAGAAACATGTTGAAAAGTGTAGGTGACAAACAGAAGCCCTGCCGAGCTTACAAGATATGTAAAATTCCAATTTATTTCAATTTATTGGAGTGGGGATTGGACCCCACGGATCCATTACTCTATCCATAACTCTATGTCTTCGATAAAGATTTGTAGCTAAATAAAATTGCAGCGCTTGATATAAATTGAAGTCAATCTCGATTATTCTCTGCAAGGTATCGAACTGAGAGAGCTATATGTATGAACGTGATGTATAGGTATAGTAAAGTGACTATGCACTACAAGATGAGACTGCGTGCAGCGCCTCTAGCGGAAAAATTCGGAACTTAGAGCTACTATCTCGAAAACTATTGAAGATACGGAAAAAAAGTCAATTACAAAGTTGTTAAGCACCAGCTAGTTAGTACGAAACGATTTTTTTCCACCACCTTAATAGGGCAAAAATCGTGATTTAGGAAGTTTAATGGGTACAGGACGCCCCTGCGTGACAGCTTCCCTGCGAACAGATATGAATAGAGGGGAAGCTTCAGGGAGGGGCGATACTTTTATTGCACACACAATCTCGTTACAAAGCGCATGATATGCAAATGTGTACGCGACAATAATAAAATCCTATTATATCGTATTTTGCATAATAATTTTTGAATTTTGACCAACAATGGTGTTACTGGACGGATACCTTTAAAACCTCTTAAATTACGATTTTTGCCTTTTTAAGGCGGTGAAAAAAAAACAAAAACAATCGTTTCGTACTAACTAGCTGGTGCTTAACAACTTTATAATTGACCGTTTTCGTCTATCTTGAATAGTTTTCGAGATAGCAGCTCTAAGTTCTGAATTTTTCCGCTAGGGGCGCTGCACGCAGTCTCATCTTGTAGCGCATAGTCACTTTACCATACCTATACATCACGTTCATACATATAACTCTCTCCGTTCGACAGTTATCTGCGTGTATAAGGACTTCACTAACCACCCTGTATAAAGGTTTTACTATATCTTATTTTAAAATTTTAATTCATTTTTATAGTTCGAAATTGGGGTATCTATGACCTATGTCATGATGATTTGGCGATAACTGGGGAAATTGTTTACATCTGTGAAAAACGAAACGTTCGTGAAAATATTTTGTCGCCAAACGGGGCGAGAGTTAGTTATCTGCTGCGTCTTAATCCTAAGTGTTTTAGTGCTTTTTAAGCGTTTCATGGAACCGTAATGGCAACGTTTCCCAAGCAGAAAATTCAAAAATTCATAAATTTAAATGCCAGGGAAAGCTTGCGTTTTCCTACTGATCCGTTATTCAGGGTTTGATTTTCTAAGTGATGCAATTTCAGGTCTTGGCGCTGCATGACTTCAGCTACCCTTGAGCCACAAAACACGAAGGAGCTTTTCTATGCATAATTTTAAAGCCAATTCTAAGCACCAACTTTAGAGGCAAAATAAGCAGCCAAATGATGTCGCCAAATAGGAGACATCAGTGGAGGTTCCGTCGATTTAAACGAAGAAAAGTAGCTTTAATAGTCTTAACGTGGCAACGTATTAACCACATCGAGTTGGCAACACTCCAATGTTGTTTATTGCACGCTAGTTCCAGACGAGGAGAGACCTTGTTCTCTCGAAACGTGCGTCGAACCATCTTTTAAACTTACAACTACGATAAAAAACGTTGTTATTTTTCCATTATTGTTTAATAGTCTTGTTCACAGGATTTCTAAAAGAGAGGGGGTTATTGCTGAAAACAAATGGGTAATAGAATTTTTCCTTTTCTAGTAAGAAATTTGTTATAATATCAAATAGGAAAGGTTTAATCACCCCATCATTGTATACGGCCCCTTGAGCTTTAGTATTTGTGTGTCTTTCTAGACTTCAAAGATTAAGACCAATTATATTAGTGCGCTTGGCCGCTTTTAATTTTATAAATTGCGAGCTTTCTCAAGATAGATATTGAAACATTTAATTGGCCAATTACAGTTTATTGGAGACGTCGCGAATAGATTGCTCTCGGGCAAAACAATATACTTTCAAGTATTTGTGATCTGTTCTTAGCATATAACATTAAAAATTCTGTACTATATGGAGTCATACTCTCTTAAACAACACAACTCTTTAACAACACCCTCTTCACAACTTAAAGACAAAATACTTACATATCGGTTCAAAACATCTACCCTTCGGTCTCACTTCAAGACCGTTTCTTTTATCATCTTTCTGTTAATTAAGTTAGCGACTTCCGTTATTTAACCGAAAAACTAACATTATGATCGTTAGTAAACATATATGTAACGCAGGTCAGTGTCTTGCGACTTTAGTCTCAAATTATAGTGGCGAATCCTCTTTTATCGATGACACAAATTTCTTATTTTAATCGCTATCCAAATAACTCATCATATCGTTTGGTCATCATGACGAGATTAAGGATTATAGTTCCTGGGTGCTTTCGTACATAGCTCTCTTGGAAGATAGAGAGTCAGCAGTGGATGAAATAATGGTTGAACGGTGATGATGGTGAAGGGTTGAATGATGAATGGTTGACGAATAAATAGAATGAAGATGACGATAGAAGAATAGCTCACAAAGATGATAATGATGAGAATAATGCGCATATATAAACGCTCACAATAGCACAAGTTACATATATACATAAATAATGATCATAAGTAAATACCACAAGTACATAGTGGACTTTTTATAAATTTCGCATAGCAGAAATGCGCTTATAATAAAAAGTAACTTTTTTTTTTCAGATTTGACTCATTAAAGTTAGCAGTTTTTACGCAATTATTTTGAATTTTAACTCTCGTTAAATTTGTATTCCGAGATCATTAAAAATAAAGTTAATGATTTTTCTAATGATTTACGATTTCAAATAAATATATTTTCCTCCCCGTAATTACGATTTAATTTATTTTGAAAAAGTTTCGTTGCTTTTCCTCATTACAAATTCATAGATGCATGTAGAACCAATTAATGTTTTTAGAAGTTTAATTACACGTTATTTACAGATGTATCATTTTAGAAAAATTAGAAAACTGATGAAATTGGCTTCTGTGCATGAAGGAGTACCAGAGGAATGATCTGTAGAGATGGGAAAAAAAGCGATTGTTACCAAGAGACAATTCTTAACTGTGACACTAGATTAACATATTCCTACCATGGAGTTAAGAAAGAACCAGCTCTCTTAACTACGATTTCTACGGGCATCCGATCTGGTTCGCATGAACTTTTTGTTAAAGTGTTTGGCAGTTCAGAGAAAGGGTTATCTTAAAAATTTGGCAGCTTATCGCTGAAGATAGCCATCAAGAAATTAGCTACGTATAAACTATACCATGTGGATGATAAGGTAATGGCAATACACGTATCATAAATGAAGCCAACATTTTAAGGCGTAAGCAGTAAGTGTATTGCGGTTGATTATTTCATGATAAAAACGCAGTTTTTGCTATCGTAAAGAGCTTGCTCAGCCTCTTCTGCTAATAAGACCACTTATTAATGCCATAAGTATTATAAATTCAATTTATGGTATCATCAAATCTTGTGTTGAGCCAATAGGAATGATAATTTCTGTTAGATATATGAAAGGTCCTGAAAAATATGAGTAAGATAAGAAAGGGAAGAATATAAGGAAGAAAGAAGCATGGAACTATAAAGAGTAGAGGGAGTAAGAAAGCTAAGCGAGGATAAAAAGAAATAAAACTGAGCAAAAGAAATGAAGAAACAGTGGAAAATAATAAAAAATAGTGAATTTACAATTTCAACGAAATATTTTAATTTTAAGATGATTGCCTTTTTTACTTGTATTTTTAATTATTTGCATTTTAATTGCTTGTACTTTAATTACTTATATAATTAAGTATTTTTAATATTGTTTTCGCTAACCTTCATCTTGATTACGGAGTAATTGCGTAAATGCGAATGTTACTTTATAATATTATAAATTATTATTTTATATATAAAACAAGGCTCCTTTTGCTCAACCAATTTGATTGGCAAAACTTATAACAATTTTACTCGGGCGGAAATACGTGCTACAATGTTTAAAAATTTGGAGCAGACGATGTTTGGAAATTTGGAGCAGACGATTTTTGCGAATGTTGCTTATAAGAAACTAATTGGCAACGCACTGGCGTGCGCAAGGGGCAGTTGATGATGATTGTAATCTCCCATAGCGATGAAATTTTGTGTATGTGTATATATATATATACTCGTATATACTCAGGAAAAGAAATTTTTGGTTAGGAGTTAATGTCTGCTAATGGTATTAAATTAATACGGAAAAAATATTTGCTAATGACGGTAAGAGCTGAGTTAAATAATGACCAGAACCGACAAGAATGGGGGGCAGCAGGGGCTGCAGCCCTGGGGTCCGTTAGATCTCGACGCCCCTGATAATTTATTCTAATTGAAATGCCATGCAGGGATTACAAGGAAAACTGGAATATAATAGATTTTATATGCTATATTGTTTAAGTCATATAGCACATAACAGATTTTATATGCTATATTGTTCAAGTTATATAGCATATAATAGATTTTATATGCTATATGACTTAAACAAGACACAAGTACTCAATCTTTGAAATCTTTATAAGCTTTTAAATCTTTTTGTTTAATCAGAGACAAGAAGAAAAAATAAAGAACAGTTAAAAGAATGAATAAAACGTGTAAATTAAGAAAGATGAGGCAGACAGACATACAGAATAAATGCAGTCTTTTTCCAATTTTCCATTTAAAATAATACTCATATATATGATTTCATAAATCGATATATACAGATAGCAATTCATAATTTTAATCGGATTTTATATGTTCTAAGAGCTACAAACATTTAAAACTCATTCATAGGCTTCAAATCTTGGTTTCCACTGCTAAAGGCCTCAATTTGTTAAAATAATAATTGAATTAATGGTCTTTTTCAGCAGTGCATTTTCTACCTATTCGACGAAGAAAAAAGGGATATTTCATTCAACTCTTGTAGTCAATAGTAGATCGCAGCAATTTCTGTTAATAATGGGATTAATCTTGTACGCCACTCACGTAGTAGGTGGATTAGTTTATGCCAGCAAGTCATTCTTTTTGCTTTGGACAAATCCGTGGCTTAGTCATTACCTCAAGACAAATGGTTTCCAACAAACTGCTTTTGGTTAGTAGATATTGCCAGTGACAAGACAAGGGTGGGTAGTGGAGCCGGAACATTATTTAGGCACTGCTTTTTTTAAAGGTTACTCCCCCTCCATTCCCGATAATCTGTCTCCCCCAACAATACCACCAAGAACAGAGCATTCCAGCACTGCTTAATTTACGACTACACTACTAGACAGGACATACCGGACAATGGTTGACGCATGTAATGGTTTTTGAAATGTCTTTGAAAACAAGAAAAGGGCCTGGCAAGTTTTTTGCTAGTCGCTGGAAAGGGAACTCTCAGTGAAGAGATTGTTAAAAGTTTGTAGTTTAGCAACTCAATATCAATGGTTTATTTAACAGTGATTTAAAGGTCAAGGCCAAGTCCCACTCAACGCCATATTTAACATTCAGATGATTCATAAGTGTTTTTGAAATAACAATGCAAATGGAGTGACGTAATGTTGGGCGACGTTCTGTGATACAAAGATTTTTGTCAATCAACATGTAATAGCATTTGCAACATAACACAACGCGTAATTTTTTTTGTGTTTATTTAATGTTCTAATTTTTGTTTGAGACATTGCTGTCTCACGAACAAAATAACTATTTTTATTTTACAAAATTCAAACACGTATTATCCACTGTTATCATAAATGTAATTAAAATTAATTGCAAGTATTAAGAATCAGAGCAGTGGATACTGACGCAAAAGACTCATCTTTGCCTAATTCACCACTTACACACGAACCTTCAAAAGCACAACCCTCTTTACAAGTGGTCGATAAAAGTGAATATTTATATTAAATACAACAGCTTTGCTAATACGATTGTTGTTACATATATAAGTTTCCCTGGTCTGTACTTTTTTCATTATTTCATTGACATCCAACAACTATATATTTATAACGATGCTGTTCTACTACTTCTCAGTAGTTCCTTTCAAAGTCCAGTCATTTGTGCCAACGCTGCCCAACTTTTCAAACCCAGGGGCGGACTGGGTCCTCTCAAAGGGTGCATACATTAGACTATAGGAGGATGCGAGTCCATGAGGGCGCACCGGTCCAGTCCGCCCCTGGTCAAACCCTACAGCAAAGAATTCAGAGTTTTGGGCCTTCAATACATTATTCATGACGGTTTGAACATGAGCATCGGTTTGAAAACAAAGACTTTGCAATCAGGACCGGTGCTAGGTATTATTCCGTTCGGGGCGAACACGTGTTTTGCCGCCCCCCAAAACACTTCATATTTATACATTGCACTTCATATTGTTTTTTCGTCCCTAAAAATTTGTCGCTCGGGGTGAACGCTCGGTTTTTCTCTCCTTGGCGCCAGCTCTGCTTGAAACTTCCCCTTCAATGCCAAGAAAAGGTGAAAGTCTCGGGAGGAGGGGAAACAGAGCTATAAGGGGGTTGCCAACCCAATTTTAACCTTTATTTGATTTATTTGATTTATTTTTTGTGATTTTAACCTTTATTTGTGAAGGGGAGTTGGACACACGTTATCGTCTATGAGGGATTAATTATACCCATTTTATATAATAAAATATCTATTAATTTCATAAAATATAAAAATATCATTATATTCGGTCTGTATTGTATTAACAATTGTTTTCCGAACTTGAATGAACATTATGATTAACCATAATAAATCAACTAATAATAAAAATGGAGAGAGAGTTAATTGTAAAAAATATTTTAGTTTAATTTTTGCCGATACATGTTAGAAATTAAGCAATTCGGATTGAGAACAGTATTTTTAAAATATTAGTTTTTATAAAATAAGCGGAAAGCCAAATTAAAAAAAAATTAATACTCCTTTTATTAATGAAATGATTTCTCTGATGTATATTTTCATTTCAGAAATCTAATGATGACAAACTTTTTATAAAATGTAAAAAGTCATCAATTCAAACTCAGATGAGAGAGAGAGAGAGAGATATTTACTCTCTTTTTTCTTTATAATATTGCGCATTTTTACAAAATTTCGTCCTTTTTAAAAGTTAATTCTTAGTTTTTGTGCAAAATTAGTGGCTTTGCATCAAGAAATATAGTTTGGCGATATTTTTTTTGCGAAATTTTTTATAGAAAATGCGCTTGAAATTTCAAAACAATTTTCAAATGCTTATAAAAAATTCTTTTGCTCTTAATTTATTAAGTCCTTCTTCATATAAAAAGCAGTGCAATTATTGCTACGGATAGCATCAAAGCTCCCCAGGGGCGGAATAGGATCAGAAATTGAAAAAACACGTGTATCTCGGAACGAAGTAGAAGAAAAAATACTGGAGAAATATATGAAAAATATTTATGTATTTTTTTTTGGAAAAAAATACATTGCAGAGTAAACAAAACAAAAACAGAATAAACAAAATAAAAAAAAGATACATTACAGAATACAAGTTCGGTTTGAATGCTTCAAATTTAACATTACTTTAACAAATCTATTTTTGTTTGTTTAATTTTGGAGAATCTCAACAATAAGGATGGTAGGAGAGATAGTCAGGACTACCCCTTCACTTTAGTCGGAAGGTTGGTTCTATAGTTTTTACGAGGTTTGGATTCCTCTTAAATCTGTAGGTATCGGTTTAATAAGATCCTTGTTGTAATTACTTGCTTAATGTAATTACGTCGCAAGACACAAACGAACGATTTTAGAACATAGTTTTGATAACGATTAAATATTTAATAATTTAATAGATATAGTAAAACCAGAGCCATTCATTTCTTCTGATAATGAAGAGAATGACAAAATAAAGTAGTAATATCTCACTAACGTCTCATAAAGTTCTTTGTTGAGTATAATATATAAGGTCTAACAATAGTTATTTCAACACTGGCGTAAGGTTTAAAAAACACGACGTTTCGAGATCCAACTGCTTCCTTTGTCCAGTGAAGGCAGAACGTTTGCAAAATGCATTCTGCTTTCACTTTAAAAAAGGAGCAGTTGGCTTCTGAAACTGTATTTTAAAACTTGCATCAGTATCGAAATAACTATTGTTGTGGAATCTTCTTCTAAAACTTTGTATTATTTTGTCTTTATTGAAGTTGATTTATAGTGATTCACTTTTTCTCTCTCGAAATCTAACTATCGGTGAATATAAGGCCTTACAATACTCTGTAAAACTCTCAACTTCACAGATTGCTTCTTACAGGGTCTTCATTGATTCACTGATATATTGATTAATTGATGGATTGATTGAGTGATTCATTCATTCGGACAACAGTGTTATTATAATGGCATGGCTATTATTATATATTTGCTAACGATACACTATTATTTGTATTGAAAATACTCTGATTATCTAGTATTTGCTAATGATACTCCCATTATTAGGTATTGACTAATGATAATTAATGAAAGAGTATTCGGTAATGGTAAACCTATTATTAAGTATTAGCTAATGTAATGCTCCTCTTGTTAAATACTTGCTAATGGCACATTCCTATTTTTATGTAGTTTCCTATAGTAATCCTATTATTAAAAACTTGCTAACGACGCTGTCATTTTGCTAATAATACTCTCATTACCAAGTATTCGTTAAGTATATTTTATTACATTATTTATCTATTATTAATTATTTTCTAATGATACTCCAATATTAGGTATTAACTATTTATTGATAATTATGCTCCTTTGAAACTCGAAATATTAAATTTCAATGACGGTTACTTTCAAAACCTAATTCATAAGCGAGAAACTGACAGCAATGCGCGCCAGAGAATATTCATTTCAACGTCCGAAATTTCTGTAATTTAAATATATGAATTCTTCCTCCGTCTGTGCCAATTTAGAAACTCCGTTTGAAATACATTTTAACAAATTTTGCCAGCCATTTCACATTTTAAATCTAACAAGATTAGGGAAGGAAATGCTGTCAGCAAATTTTTTTCTGACGCAGAAATAAAAAAGCCGCCATTTACTAAGGGAAAAAAGAGGCTAGTTTCTATTTTATCTGTTTCATTACAAATTTTTAGTCACTATTTCAATAATTGTTATTAATTATTGTCGTCAATTGCTCTGAAGTTCAGATGGGAATGAAAATGTTCTTGCTCTATCTTTGTTATTCTGCAATTTGATGCATGCGTTTGGATTGTGCAGAGGTGGAGAGAAACGGCGCCAAGTTTTTCACCAAAAAGGTAATAAATTATATAAATGAAACCAGTATTTTGCAGTAGCTGTGTGCACAAATAGTTTAATGACCGAAACGCTAAACGAATCTTCTTATGTATGATAGATGGGCGAATCCTTTCAGTGAATCTTTTAGTGAATGATTTGGGTCATCTCTATTTTACAGGAGTTCTTTTTTCTTTTTTTTTTCTTTAAACTTTGACGAAGCGTATTTAAGCAGTGTGACAATGGAACTGATATTTATGTTTGGATGCTCACATGTTTTAATTTGAACTAGGACAAAGGTTCTCAAACTGGTGAGGGCCGACAGTTGCTCAAAAGAGATGTGAGAAAATTTTCATACATGAAATTAGTATTTTTAACTCGAGCTAAATTAGTTCCATGAAAAAGCATTCATGCTGACTGTTAGAGTAATCTATTTGCATTAAATACGACATTTTCATTAGATCTATATTTTAACTAAATTATCGTAATTATTTTGTTGTCTGTGTAAGAACACGCAGTTTCCTGTCCACCTTAATCCGAGGATTGGTCCCACTGGCAGTAGGGCATCATGGGATTTCACGGAAAACTGAAAGTCCGGGCGCAGCAAGACCTTTGTTGTCCTTACACCATAAAAATACAAAACAAAAAATATCGTCTTAAAACGAGTATTTGCATAGAAAAATGTTAATGATGATAAACAATGTAAACTAATTGGTTTTACAGATGATGCTCAAACAATTTTTTTTGAAGTGTATCTATTTCTATCAATTGTGATTTGACTTTCATAACCGGTTTTGATCACTGGTTAAGCCTACAAACCGTTCAACAAAGCCTAAATACTAGATTCTGCCTTCACTTGACAAAGGGAGCAGTTGGCTCCCGAAACGTCGTGTTTTTAAACCTTACGCCAGTGTCGAAATAACTGTTTGCTAAATACGTATTGTTTTCAGGTTTTCTCAAATTTTGAAATTCATTTTTTAAAAATTTCTAGAATATTTTAGGTGTACTGAGAAGGTGATAATTTTTGATAAATCATTCGATGATTTATAAGTGTGATTGGAGTGGGGGGCAGGGTATGTCTGTCGAGTCCTCAGTACTTCGCTGGTATTGACTGCTTACGTGCTTTAGTAACAGCATTATATTTTTGATAAAGATATAAAGAAAAAAAAAAAGACGAGCAAGTGAAAGAAAATCGCCCAAGGTCGATATTTAAATTTAGCGGGTTTCAATTAACATTAATTCGCAACTCTCTAATCCGCAACTCTCTAATCAGCAACCATCTAATTCGCATTTCTCTAATCCGCAACTCTCTAATTCTCAAGTAACTCGGTAGGTTTTCAACGTTAACAATAGCCATCATTATTGCATTTACGGAAGACCTTTGCCTTGTCCTTTTCATTGCGTATAGACAGGCAGACAGGAAAAACCAAAAGCAATAGCGGGTTCAATATCTATTGAAACCCGCTAACAATATATATTTTTTATTATAGAAAGTTTAATTTTTTATATAAGTAGGAAAGAAAGAAATCAGAAACATAATTTTCTTGCGAGATGTATCTTTGAAATTGTCTAAAAATGTTACTGCTTTTTCCGTCGTCGTGAATATCATGAAGATGCAGTCACTTTCTTGAAAATCGTTGTAAAATTCCTAGTTTTTTCTTAAAAGTCATTTACAGGATAAAATCATTGCCTCCAAAGGGCAATTTTCAAAGTATTTCTATCAATAGTAAATTTTGAAACAGATTTCCCTCATCACCGTAATTAAAAATCTACATTAGATAGCAAATATAAGAAGCTAAATATTTGTTATGAAGTCGCTCTTTCGGAAAATTAAACTCCTGCGCTGGAAGATATATTTTCATGGCAGTTAATACTTTTTGTTTCCTGTTTTCAATCTGAAATAATTGCATTCCCATTGTTTTCAAGAAAAGGAATAATTTATAGATTATAAAAGCTTCCGTAACTCAATTTATTTCCAGTACTGCGTTTCTCCTGGGGTTTAAAATTTAGCAAATAATGAAGGATATGAAATTGCGGGAAAATAGCACATCATTGAACGATCTCTGAAAAGCCTATTCTTTTATTAGCCATTAATTTTTAAAAAGCTACACAAATTTAGTTGAAAGAATTGAGGCAAAGGATTCTTTCGCTAGCTGCTTAAGTTGATTTATAGCCAGGAAATATAGTCAGAAAATAATGATTGTACTTTTTGTATTTTAAACGGATTTAGCTGTAATAATCATTCGTGGAATTGCATTTTATACCGCGAGAAAGTATTTCAGTTATATTAAAAAAAAAAAAAGACGTTTGCTAGCCCCATATTGAACTCATGACCTTATGTAGTGTCAGAAGGTCATTTTCATTATCAATGACCATCAAACTATCTGCCATTAAACGTCTGATTCATTTGTATTGCATTGATTCCATTATTTTAAGGTTTCTCAGGTGTTTTTCAGTTAATAAGCATCCTGCTTTCCTTTATGGCGGGTGTTTTCATTTGTCATGACAAAACTAGGGTTTTTAAACCTGAAAACAAAAAGACGACGCTCGCAAGCCCGGTTTCGAAGTCAAAACTGGTGTGGTGTCAAAAGGGTCAATGTCATCATCAATTTCCATCGAACTGCCAGCTATTAAGCGTCTCATTTCTATATTTCAGTGTTTCTCAGTTATTACGCTTTTTTGCTTTTGTTTTTATGATGGACAGTTTCATTTGCCACGGCAAAACTAGGGTTTTTAAGGCGGAAAAAAAAGACGACGCTCGCAAGCCAGGAATCAAAGTCAAAATCTGGTGTGGTGTTAAAGGGACAATGTCATCATTAATTTCCATCTAACTGCCGGCTATTAAGTGTCTCATTTCTATATTTCAGTATGTCTCAGTCGTTACCTGTTTTGCTTTTTTTTTTATGGCAAATGGTTTCATTGGTCACGGTAAAATTAATGTGTTAAGGAAGCAAAAGATGCTCGCAAACCCAGTATCTAACAGACCCTTATGCAGTGTCAAATGATCAGTTTCTTTGTTAATTCTCATAGTTATTAAAGATCTTATTCCCACATTCCAATATTTGTCAGTCATTACGCGTTTTGCTTTCTTTTTATGGCAAATGGTTTCATTTGCTAGCGTAAAATTAGTTTTAAGGAAAAAAACAATGATGACGCTCACAAGCTCGGTTTGAACTCGAATCCCTATGTAATGTCAAATGGCCAATTTCTTCGTTAATTCCCATAGCTATTAAACACCTTATTCCCATATTTCAGCATTTCTCAATTTAAAAGTTCTGCGTTCTTTTTTGGCGAATGGTTTCATTTGTCATGGTAAAATTAGTGTTTTATGGAAGGCAAAAAAGGCGACACTCACAAGCCAATATCAAACTCAAATCTCTATGTAGTGTTAAATCGCCAGTTTCGTTGTTAATTCGCATACATGTTAAACAGCTTATTACCGTTTCGGTATTTAACAGTTTACAAGTTTTGCTTTCTTTTTGTGGAGAATAGTTCTATTTGCCATGGCAAAATTAGTGTTTCAGTGCGATCGTGCATATTTAATTCCAAATATAAAGAACAAAAAATTGCAAAATAAAATGTCAGTTTCCGAAATAAATTAAAATCAGTAGTTAGATAGAAGATAATATTTATTTGTATATATTCCCATTTTATTTATATCTAAAAAGACCTTTTTCCCTCAGATTTTGTAATTGCAAAATTTTTAATCAGAAGGAGAGAGAGAGAAAAAAAAAGAAGGGAGAGGCGAAGTGAATAGGTCGAGATCCTCAAAACCAATTTTTCGCAAAACATCTGTTTCTGGACTTAATAGAGGTAGGGCAATCAACCAACCTTGTAATTGTTCATCGGTTGTGGGTGTTTTCTTTTTACCATATGATCCATGGAAAATGCGGGAATAAAAAATTTATGTTGCTCCTCCACTTCCCTCGATGCAATAGCAGGTAATTATTTTTTTTAATGGTTAAACCAATCCAGATTAAAAATTACTGATATACCTTAATTATAAATTATTTATATTTTACACCAATTATAAACATAAATAGCGGCTCAAAAATGTTCAGTCGTCATATTTATTTTTAAGCAAGGAAAAAACATTGGTTTAAAATATACGACATAACTCAATATTCAACACTGCTCTCGAATGTAGGATACCTTATTATCGGGGTGCTGGAACGCGAGGTGCACTGAAGAAATCTCTTCTTCTCGGATGTGAAAATACTTTATCGTCTGTCCCTGCCCTTAAGCTTTCATTATTTGCGCTGTTGAATGGAGTAAAGCACACCAGAAACTGTTTATTTCATGGCGGAAGGATATATAATATCGTGCTGCCTTGGAACTTCAGTTTTCCAAAAATCTGCGTCTCTGTTGTTTAGAGAATCAAACTTTTCAGACTAAGGTAAAGAGAAAAAACGACAGGTATTTAAAGATCCGACTGGAGTTGGATCCGACTGAAGGCCGCACCATACATGAATGCACTCCGTTAACAATGCTGCAGAATATGTTAGAAATCTGATAAGTACCCTCCCAGTTTTCATAAATAACTGCTTTCGTACATTTACTTTCCCAAAACAGATAACTTAACATGCTCGTATCCAGGAGGGGGGGGGTAGATTTTAAGGACTAGTTCCCCCACCGAAACTAGAATTTTAATGGTGCTTGTCTATGGCGTTGCACGCTGTGATTGTATCGATACATGCTGTAACATTTTTTTGACCCCCCAAAATTAAATTCTGGCTTCGGTCTTGTAGCTCATATGTATTAATTATCTTTGAATTGGACTTTTACTAGGCTAAGTCACAATTGGGTATGTTGGATATTTACGGCTAAAATCTTCTGTACCAGAAGTAATTAAGCGAAGAAGATGTTGCTGAGATAACACATACATTCTGAGAGCAAAACCAGCACCAATTTGCCAAGTGTGCAATGAACCCATGAGTGTTTTACACATTTTAACTCAATGCCCCTATTATAGACTTGCCCGCACTCTTACTTTTAACTCTTCATCACTGTCTGACATTTTAAATGACCATGCTGACCATACGCACGTTTTAAAATTTTTAAAAAGTACTGGTTTTTACTACAGTCTTTGATTTTACCATGTTTGGCGCAGTATAGCCCAGATGCTCTTGCGCCATAAAAAATCTAAACAACCAACATTCTGAGAGAAGCTGAACAAAGGTAGGAGACAAGCGCTAAATTGGAATCTCAACGTAAGAGAAGAACAGGAGGTTGACCAAATAATACATGAAGAATTTTAAGAACAAATTTAAGGAGGAAACAAAATATGGCGGAAAATTAAGAAACTGCAAAAGACTGCAGAAAACTGAAGGAAAAAAAAGCAACGAAGGAATAAAGTATGTGTGTAACGAGAGAGAGATGACTCCTTGAGGCCGCGTCTTAATAGAAATATCGATAGGAAAAGAATAAAAACTAGTCGCATACTAACACAATTATATGCCTGGCATATGCTTGCCAAAAAGCAAAGTCATTCTCAGCAAGAGCACTTGGGATACGAGATATCCTGTGGTTTAATTAAATGCATGTGTTGCAAGGTTAAAATTAAATGTTAAAATACGGTATGTTTTAAAGGCAGTGTAGTTTTCTTAGCGGGCTTTTCAAGGGATATGAACTGTTTTTAGGGTCCTTACATAACTGTTTCGCAGGGATACTATTAAAATTGATATTTTATAAAGATTTCTTGTGTTCCCAATAGTTTTATTTTTGCTGGCTGCACTACAATATTCTACTAAAGATTGCTAAATTTTATATCTTCTTATAACCATTAATATATATTCGTAATATATATTATCGATATGATATGTGTATATATAATTAATATATTATAATTTTACATTTAACGTGTCTCCTTTACCTGTAAAAAATGTCTTTATCATGAAAATATAAGGGGCGGACAAAGGGGCATCGTAGATTATTTAGTTACTATAAACGGGGATCGAAGGTTACTTGGCTACTATAAAAGGGAGTCGCGACTTGAATAAGATTGGAAAACACTATTCTAAGTAATTATGGAATTTAATATGATATATAATAAATATTATAGATATATATATCCGTTACAGGAAACGCATTTCTCCAATTACCTCAGAGATCGTATATAACCTACATCTACTAATCAAACTTTTTTAATCTCTCTCCCGCTCCCACCATCCAGTTTCTATCATCGGTACTAAATTGACGATAGGGTACATACACAGTGGTAACCACCGCAAACCCCGCAAGGTGGAGGCCCAGGAAAAAAGGGGCCCCCTTTTGTCTTCGGTTATTTTCCATAAAATTTATAATTAAAAAAAATAATAATATTGTATTTTTTAGTTAATAAGGATTTTTTTTAATCTTTAGGTAAAATATAAAGTAAAATAAACGGTTTCCAACTGTGGCAAACTCATTAAAAGGATTTACTTTAGCTGTTTTTATTGCCTTTAAAATTGAACTCAACATCCGAAAATTATGAAGTCTGGACGAGTTTTGAAGCTATAGTATACGCTTTGCATCAGAACCCTACCTCAAGAAACGGTGACTAATAGACATATGTTCTGTTTAAAATATTGGAATGCATCGCTGGTAAATTTCTTATAGAAGACACAACACTATATATATAATTATATATATGTAATATTATATGTATATAATTATATTATATATCATATATATATATTATATGCATATTTCATATTTCCACATATAAATTAATTTTCATAAAATGTATTGCGGGGGGCGAGATTTTCCGTTACGCCACTGGGTACATAACACATACACATTATGTTACAAGTACACGCTCTTCATTAATATTGAGATTAATTGACTTTCTAATTAAAAGTGTTAAGAACTCTTCACTGTTCATTCATATGCGTATAAATATTTATAAGAATAATGAGTTTTTAAAACATACATTGCATTTGTTTGTAAACAGCTAACAAAAGAACCAAATAAACACGTTTGTGCGAAACGGGTTGGTTTTTTTTTATGATAATATGATGATAATGATGTATGCTTTCTCACATTGCCCTTTATACATATTTTATAAAAAGTTAATATATTTATGAAAAATATGCTGTAAAATGGAAGTGAAAAATATATTTCATTATCATAATGGACACATGTTTTGCTGATGCTTCATCTATTTTGTATGTATGCTTAAACCCCCCTTACTCCCCTAAAACTAAATGATGCCAACGTGAATTAGACCAACGAAAATAACTGCATATTTTCAGAAACGGGCGATTAGCACTTTTTGTGGTTAGTCTGAATTTTACGTTATAATAAAAAACAATTGAAAAAAAGAACGAAGAAGAAAGTGTTGGTTTGTGGTTTTACGGCTCAAAGACTACAATGGTCATGCTGCGCCGGGACCTACTGTTTTCCGAGGAATCCGAACCTCTTAAGGCCTAGGGAACCAAACCCCGGACTACAGTGAGCAGTGCGATCTTTATGAGATCTCTGAGTAAGCGTTCTTTGCACTGCTGGGAGTCGAACCCGGGTTAACGGCGCACTAAGCAAACGTGTGGCCACATTGCGTCATCGGAGGGCGAAGAAGAAAATGAACGAAGGAGAATAGGAAAGCTTATTTTATCACAGATTTTCTAGCTCAATATAATACAAGTTAATCCTAAGCAGTTAAAAGGCACTAAAATTGAGGATTAGTTAACTCTAATTAATAATTTATTTAGCAATTCAATTTGAAATATTAATAAAAATTACTAATTATATATTTTATATAGTATATGTGCAAGCTATAATTAATTTATGGACAAATAATTTGCCTACGAATGTTATCTGTTATGCGCCGAAATAAATATTTCCATATCATATGAGACGGAAATAGCACTGTGTACATCGATAAATATGGAATTAGATCTTTAGAATTAAAAACGTGCACTTTATCTAATATATATCCGTACAAAGCGTGATACCTATGTTAATTAGTCAATTACTGCCCCGAAGTGCACAGATAAAACTTGTATTAATTACTCTATTCTCCGAAATTAACTAATTTACTAGTCACTGAGAATTGTACCATACATATAAGATCCTTTATGACTTTAAATTTGCTGCATTTGAATAAACAGCTTTAAACTTCCTTGCTTTGAATAACACAACGAATAATCGGTTTAATTTCTAACCCGATTAATAAGTTGTAATTAATTTTCTTAGCATTATATGTATTCTCGAGCGATATAGTTATCCATTTAATGAATAATGACAAGATCAACTATATGATCAGACGAGATAAAAGAATTTTCCAGGATGTGAGAGGCTAAGAGAAGGAGGAAATAGACGGAGGTTCCAATATGGTGTAGCCGTTCAAATATTTGGTAAACACTATAACAGATAATAATATGGTAAGTAAAAGGATCAAATCAGGAATAACAGCGAAAATTGCGTAATATACAAGACTGCATTATAGCATCGGCAAAAAGAGAGAGAGAGAGAAGACTCGGGCCTTGGCGTACTGAAGGCCGAACGTCGCTTCAAATGCAACTGCAGAAAGGTAGTAATTGTTAAGACACGTAAAAAATCAATTACGAAATCCCTTAAGGCAGTTAGATTTTCGTCGCCCAGATGTATTGTGCGTGGAAAAAGATATTATAAATAATGTAATTTATGAGGAATAATTTATAATTTTTCCAAAAAAATTTTTTTACTACATATTTTATAATATAGATATTAGAAATAAAAGTTCTATATTATTGCATGATTTCTATTTTTTATTGTAAATACATATGTGTACTTTTTTAAATGCATCTTACGTAATAAAGGATTGGTATAAGAAAAGTTTTTCTTTTTCTTTATTTCTTCAAAATAAATAATTACACAGACTTAATTTATGCTAAAGGAGGGTCTGAAAAAAATATTTAGAGTCCCACAAAACCTTAATCCGGCCATAGGCGTAGAGCTATATAGGCTCGTGGGGCCCGAGCTCCCCCACTTCCAATAATTTGAAATAAATTGCAATTTTACATATACTGTAATGTAGAAATGTACAAAATATATGCTTGGGCCCCATCAATAAGTTTGAAAGCTCTACACTGATGAATCCGGCCATGATATTCCCTTTGCATTGCAGAAGGGCTTAAGTAACACAAACGTTCCACATCAATCAAAACTCACTTACCTACAAAACAGTAAAAATATCTGAAATTTTATACGAAGCTGGGACGTCAATATTGACTGCTAGAGAGAGAGAGAGAGAATCGCTGAGAGTGCGGGGAAAAAAAAGTTTTATGAAAAACATACGGAAAGGTTAAGGAAAATGGTGAGTAGAGAATTAAAAAAAGATACACCATCCATATAAAAAATATACTATTTGCATGCTTATTTAAACTTTGTAACAGAAGTAAAGAAAAGAAAACTCGGATGATTTGAACGAATGAAAGATACTGTAACTGTTAAGAAACTTATGAGAATCAACCCAGAAGGAAGAAAGAAAGAAAGATGGCTACCCAGAGTAAAGAAAAAGGTGGCTGGATGCAGTGGAGGAATAAGAAAAAACAGGAGCAAGGAGGTAGAGAATGAAAATTTTAGATACAGAAGAGAATGAGGGAGAAGCTTTAAGGTTGCCCAGATCGTTTAAATACTGTAACGCCATAATAAAAAAGAGTAATAAATAAATTACTATTACTAAATTACTTTTAAAAAGTCTTCATCCGGCTTAAGAGAAGTAAACGAATAAGACGTCAAAGTTCTATTATCAGAGAAAGTTCCTTGAAACGTGGATCGAAATTTTACGTTTTTATTCACAAAAATTGCCTTCTGGAGGCTTAAAAGACTTTTCGTTTAAAATATTCAATTTGTTATATATTGAAAAGAAAGAAAGAGCATACACAAGTTGTTTTCTCCTATTTGATCTTTTTTCAGAGAAAACAACCTATTTAAACAGGCGCGAACCGGTTGTTTACCGGAGTGAAAAGGTCAGTAAGAAAATCCGTCTCCGATTCTAGAGTCACGGCAAAACAGAGAAAATTGTTACTCTTCGTTATTGGCAAAAAGACTTCCCAGGTATATTGTTTTCATCGTTACAAACTAGATTGCAAATTTTGTTTCATCTGCTTCTCCAATAAGAAAATTCGGGAAATAATACACACAGAGAGAGAGAATGGAAACTGTATTTGGAAATATACGCAGGAAGAATTCAGAGTTTTTTTTATGCTCGAAAACAGTTTTTGATCTCAATCGTTTGGCAGTTATGTAAGGCTGCATCTGGAGCAAGAAAGCAAGAATATTATTTCTTACTTTTATAATGTAAATAATCATCGAACGGATTGTTCAAAAAATAATTAAAAACAAACAAGGAAACAGGTTTACATCATCTTTGATGTAAACCTGTTTCCTTGCTAATGCATCACAACGAATACAAGCGATGAGATTCTGCAATGAGAATTTCAAGATATGTAAGAAGTTCGTTTCTTCTTGATAAGAATGTCTTCTGTATTTTCAGCCTCTCTATTGCCGGCTTATGATTCCTTCAGAACTCATCTATGCTTTTTCGTATAATTTTTCCAGCAGAATTAGTGCTGATATTTCCTATCTATCCTATATTTTTTCTATACCAATTTGACGTTCTATGGCAGTGACTATGGAACTACTGCAACTACTAGCCGACTTCGGCACAGATAATTCATCATTGAAGATAGTTTCAAGTTCTGTATTTTTCTGTAGAAAAGTTACAATATTTTCTTAACTTTCAAATGCGGTTTTGCATTACAAACATTCGCATAGCAATGATTACATCTGGCCACACAACACTGTGCAAAACTCATGTACTGACAAGGGAACCTCGCGAACTGTCAGAGCTCGATTTTTCTGAATTTCGGTTTATAGGCCAATATGACCGAGTAGATGAAAGATCCAAAATCAAATTTGGCCCAATCGACCAAGGGGTCGAGCTACGGCCCACTGAAAATAGAGCTCACCCTAAGATGATGCTTTGCTGCATGACAGGGGAAAACAGTGTTTTGGCGTGCTGGGTAAGCATTAAACGCCAAACATTATCGTAGGAAAAAAATAACACATATGAATAAAATATAGCATATATTTATAATAGCCATTTTAGTTGTACCTGAAATAATTATACATTGTGTATACTGGTGTAAAAGTAAAAAATATTTGAAGATTTTGCCTTACTTTTGCATAACTGACAAATTTTGAGATCATTTTTGGCGAAGAACTCGAAAAAGCTGCCTGGTACGTAAATCAGTCTTGAATAAATAAGACGCGATCCTTCAATTTTCAAATCAGTAGCAATCATCACTTGCCTGTAACTTCATTATTTTTGACATTTTTAATTTTTTTGTTGGAAAGCGTGGAATTTCAAGCCTTATTTGTCACCATGTCTTCCTTTTCCACCATATCAACATACTTGTTTCGCGTTGTTTGTGAAAAATACACAAAGCAAGCCGATTTTGTATCAGATTATAAGATGGATATTGAGAAAGAAATATTTACATTTGCCAAAACTTTGATAAGTGGGTTAACATACGAAATGAATGACGAGAATACACTTGATATTTATTTAAATGAAATGAAATATGATGAAATATAGAGTATTGAAATGAATGATGAGGAATGGGATGAACAAACTAATTTGCCGTCACGCGTAACTTACACATTAGAAGACATGAAAAGAATTTCCATGGAGTGGGTCAGGAAAACTACGTTCCTTGAAAAGCATACAGCATCGCTTTAAAGACAACACGCTTTCACGTCGACAAATTTATCGCTTTCGGGATTATGTTGCTTCCCAGGGTACAAGATGTGAAAAACTGTTACGGATGAAAGACGAAGTATTTGAGAAGTTTAAAAATGCCGGGAATATGCTTTATTAACAGTTCACGATGCCGATTTAAAGTTATGGTTTCTGAGCATTGCAATGAGAGAAAATCTCACAAACTTTAGCGCAAGTGATGCTTTTCTATTAAAATTTTAATAAAAGAGCGTGGCATAACAAGTAGAAGAGTCACCAAATTCGTTATGCCTGTACGTACTATGCACACAACGGCTTTGGAAGATAGAGCTATAGAATTCGTCAACATAGTTACAGATGCAATGAGCAACTATTCTTTTGATGAGGTTTTAAACACTGACCACAGCGGATTCACTAAAGAACGGGCATCTACGCGCACTCTGTCGATTAATGGGGAAAAGCACACTCCGAATACCATTCAATCTTCTCACGCCATATCCCATTCCGTAATAATCCGACCTATCATTTCTGCTGCTGGACAATTATTACCACAATTTCTGCTCATCCATCAGGAACCAAAGGGTGTATTCGATCCACGGGTACAGGAAAAGTTATTTAATCTCCTAATGTTATTCTGGAATGTTCCAAATGTGGTAAAACCTTTACCGAAATACATAAGATGTTCCTCAGCGAAGTACTCAAACCGAACGTAACATCAAAGTTCTATTAATTATGGATTCGTGGACAGGTCAAATGGACGAAAATATAGTTGATGATAAATTTAGTCAAGCCAGTCTTTCAGAGCAATCGAAATTGATGATTACACCACCTGGAGGGATAGCACTCATACAGTCATACGACGTATATTTTTTTCTTCAATGGAAATATTTCGCTAAACGCTTAACACGATTTTGCCTTTTGCATTATTATGATTATGTAAGTTTATCAGAAAGCAATAACATCACAAAATTGCATTCGCTCATTCACAATCAGCTGTCTTCCCCAAAATTCCGTAATATGATAATCTATGCTTGGTGGAAATCAACGTACCAGGTACCCAAGCCTGAAAAATTCTTCAATGTGCAAGAAATTTGTTTTAATTTCACGGACCAAGTGTGTCACGAAATGGACTGTGATGTCAGTTCATTCATTTGTTGCAGTCATTGCTCAAAGTTATTATGCTTTCTCATTTTTTTATTGATTTTCATTTCCATTAAAAGCGTTTTAAGTTCATCACAGCCAAGAGCGCAGTTATAACTCTGGTAACCCCAGCAGTTAGGTAACTCAAAATTTTTTTTTTCATATCTACATAAATTCATTTTCATACATAAATACTCCATGTTCATAATTCAAATCAGTTTCATATGTAAATACTCCATATTCATAATTCAAATCAGTTTCATATGTCAATATTGCAGCGGTAAATAATTTTAATTGATTTTGGAAAGTGCCTCTAAAATTATTTGCAAAGGAACCTCAGCTTTTCCGATGCGCCAGGACTTCACTTCTACAAGACGTAGAAAGCTAAACTTCTAACATGAGTAAAATAACTCACAGTAAAATTTTGGCGCTTAATGTTTTCCCAGCACGCCAAAACACTGTTTTCACCTGTCATGCAGCGAAGCATCATTGTAGGGTGAGCTCTATTTTCAGTGGGCCGTGGCTGGACCCCCAGGTCGACTGGGTCAAATTTGAATTTGGATCTTTCATTTACTCGGTCATGTTGGCCTATAAACCGAAATTCAGAAAAATTGAGCTCTGACAGTTCCCTCTTGAGTCGTTGTTTTATTATAATTTTGATTGGAATAGTTAGAAAGTGTCCTAGTTATGCACTGAGCAATAAAATGCTTTATTACCCATATTTATAGACTCTCGTTTTATTATCCTCCCTGTTTTCAAGGAAGGATATAAATTTACGTGTTTTAATTCCATCTATTCTGAAGTTTAATTCTTCCAGAAATTGCCTATAAATACTGAGCTATGCTTCAATAATGACCTTTTTCAATATAAATGCTTAACCTTTTCTAAGATTTATACAACATGTTTTAATGTTATATTGCATATAAATCATTGCTTATATAAACTAGATATTGTTTTTTCATCTTTTATTTTATATTAGTAAAGTTTTAGTGGGAAAAATAACTTGTCAGAAACAGAAAATAGACATTACAGTGAGTTTATGGGAAAAAGGTTATCGCTGTACGAATTTCCACTTTATGAACAAGGGTTCGGGACAAATTAATTCGTAAAGGGGAGAGAATTACCCGTATTAATAATTTCTACATAAATGCATTTATTTTTAACTTAACTTGCTCTGATTAGCGGATATTTATTTATTAGCGGGTTTCGATAGATATTGAACCCGCAATTGCTTTTGGTTTTTCACTCAGTCAGTCAGTCAGTCAGTCAGTCAGTCCGTCCGTTCGCAATAAAAAAGGGTAAGGTAAAGGTTTTCCGTAAATATAACAATGATGGCGATTGATACCATGGATATAAATTCGGTTATAAGGAGCAGGAATATGAACTCGGTTATAAGGAAGAGTTCAAGGATTATGTAAGCATCTAGTGGTGGAGGCGGGATTGCTGTTGGTCTTATTTTCCTATGTTAGCCAATGTTAATTTTTGCTTAATAAGGGTGGGGGTTGAAATGGCCAAAATATTGCTTACGTAATACTTGAACACTTCCTAGCGAGCAATTTATACTTTTAAACAAATTAAGTTTGCTCATTATAATCGAGTTTATATGAAACATTTTTTTTAGCTGGTTTCAATAGATATTGAACTCGCTATTCGGCTTTTCTGTCTGTCTGTCTGTCTGTCTGTCTGTTGACAACAAAAAGGGTAAAGTAAAGCTGTCATAAATACTTTATACTGAAATCATTTGCATTGAAATCGTTTCAAAATTTTGAAACCGTTTCAATTGTTTTAACTAATTTTTTGAATTCAGTTAAAAATTTTGAATTGATTTTCATCAAATTTAGCTCGTAGCGGCCAAATTGGGAACTAATGGCGTATATTTAGTTAATAGCCCGCGAAGTTTTTCAAATTTTGATAGGGTAATCAGACAGTCATTATCGTCACGGGTTCCTGATTTGGAGTCAACCCGCACGCGTACGACCGAGTTTAGCTGCTATGGAGCTAGAGCTTAAACTTTCATCGATTCGTTTCGATAAGTTATATGTAGATATAAAATTTTAAACCGATCGGACCATTCCTTCACTATATAGGGGAGAGCCGTATAATATGGACCACCTAAAAACAGAACACTCTGAATGCATGGATTTACATTTTTAAAGGCTAATTTTCAAGTTGGAAGACATGGTATGTGAAGGGCATAATATGATATAATATTTGGTGGCGAATTGTGGACAACATTTTAGCAAGTATTGACAATTTTCATTTTTTGAGAAATGGTCCATATTGCACAGATATGCGTGTAATATGGACCACTGTGGTCCATATTACACGCATATCTGTGCATATATATGGCTTATCTGTGCACATATATATGGCTTTTAACATAAACAGATCAATGGCATTGCCTGCATTAGGATGACTTTATTCCTTCATTTACAGCTACCAAAATAGTAGTGTAGGGTATGAGATAAGTCGGCACAGTCAGCGCAAGCTTGATGTCGTCTTCTGTGGACTCGCCGCACAGGGTGCAGCAAACACTTTCATCTGTCGACGTGTTTTACCTTGTTAACTGCACTGAATCATCACGCAAATGTCCCCGGTCTCTTGTCTCCTCTTTCCTAACACTTACCGTTTGTTACCTTTTCTGTTCTATTGAATTTTTATGGGGAGAAGACTTCAAAACTTATGCCTCTGATGTGGTTCCTTGTCTCTGTTTACCATTTGGCAGCTTTCGACGACACGGTATGGGACTTAAAACATCCAGGCTCATCTTATTAGTGCTGGGAAGGGAGGTCCGGTATCCATGATCTGTATGATCTGTTGGGGTATCGGCAAGAGGGTGTTGTTTGCGACCATGTAAGTTTTTCTTGGGCAGTAGTGGTTCGAGCTACGGTATTAGAAGGAGGAGAGGGGGGGGGTCCTGAGACCATAAAAATTTCTTCCTGGGCAGTAGTGGTTCGAAAAACGTGTAAATTTATAAAAAAACGACAAAAACTTTTAACGCAAGTGTAATATGGACGCGGTCCATATTACACGATCGACAGTGGTCCGTATTACACGACCCTCAGAGCCGTACACGACAGCTAGAACCGCCATTTTAAGGGGTCACAAACAAAATGCTTTCAGCCCGAAATAGAAGGTTAATATCCTGTTATGAGCTGCTTAAACTTATTTCGAACTCTAAACTAGTGTTCGCGGCGATTCATAAATCAAAGAGTCATGTACCTGTTATATCGATAACCTGAAATTTCGATTTTTTCCGATTACTTTTAAATTTTGTTTTCCACGATGGCAACACAACAGATGCTTATGAAAGCAGCCCAAGCGCTTTCACACATCACATACACAACTCCCTTTACCACGTGGAACGAGAGTTATGATACCATATTACACGGCTCTCCCCGAAATAGGGGCAAAAAACTGAAACTGTGTATTGAAATCATTTCAATTTTTAGCGAGTTTCAACAATTATATTCAATTACAGTGTTGGAAATGGCCGATTTGGAACTGGGCAGTAAATTACAACTCGCCAATTTCCAACTCGTCGAAGTTCAACTATCCAGCTTCAATTTTCAACTCGCCAAATTTTTGGCTAGTTGAAATTCGGAAGTTTTGCGAGCTAGAAATTGGCGACTTGGAAGTTGGAAGTAAACTACAACTCGCCAATTTTCAACTCGTCAAATTCCAATTTGCCAACTTTAAATTTTCAACTCGCCAAAATTTATTGAAAAAAGCAAAACAATCACAGATTCAACGTTAATTGAAACATTCTAAATTTAAATACCAACCTTAGTTGATTTTCTTTTACTTGCTTGTTTTCAGTTTACCGTTATTTTACAAGAAAACTGGATTTTTTTAGCAAATCAAGTAATGCAAGGTTTATGAGTAGGTTGTTTAACAATTTTAAGTTCAATATGATTCGGACCTAGCATCGTTCATCCAAAAGTAAGACAACACAATGAATAATAGAGTGGAGTGATTATGGATAAAGGAGTACAGTAATTATGAATAATAGTATAGAGAAATCATGGTTAATGATATGGGGTAATTATGAACAATTAAATGGTGTAATTATAAGTAATTAAATGGCGTAATTATAAGTAATTAAATGGCATAATTATAAGTAACAGAGTGAAGTAATTATGAGACATGGAATGTGAAAGAATAATAATAAATATATCACCGTACTTTAATGCTCGCTACATTTTATTATCTACTGACCAGAATACAGAATTAAGAGAACTACTTTGTTATTTTCTACAAGCAAAATAAGTTCCGTGCAAGCTGACTCATGATTAGATGCTTATGCGTGATCAGAATGGAAACAGAAGCTGCATATAAAAAGCTAAATTGTGCGAAAGACATCTAGTAAAGGTTTAGGTTATTCTTGACACGAGAGAAGACTTGAAAGTAGTACTATCAGCTAAAGGTGAGTCGACCAAAAGGAGTTCCTGAAATAGAAGAAACAGTTAAAATTCCAATTTGTACAATTCGCACATCCTTATAACTATACAGTGGAGCCTCGACACATCGAAATTCAAAAATTCAAGGGGTTTTACTTCGCGTTACCGAAGCTTAAGAAAGATTTCAAGGAGTGATTTCGGGGGAATGAGAATTAATTCGATCTACCAAGAAGTTATCAAGACGAGAGTTTTCGAAGATCCACTGCATACATAATATCGTTCTTATTATATGGATCATCCATTTAATTAGATTTCGGTCGCTTGTCTAGAACAGTGGTCCCTAACCAGTGGTGCGCGTACCACTGTTGGTACACGGAAAATTGTCCAGTGATACCAGCTACTTTTCTTTAATTTTTAACTTCTGAGTAGTGATGCCAATTTTATCTATAGAATATTTTTCTCGCTATTATGTTTTTTAAAAACGAAAGAGCATACCGTTGTTTCCAATTCTTTTCTCCTTTCTTCTTTCTGTATAGGTACCCTCATTTGATTATGTGGGGAGAGTGGCCACCTTGGTTGCGCTTATTCATATCATGAAACAGTACTTGCCAAGGATTACAGCACCGCTTTTGGCGGCCACTCTTCCCAACTCCCTGTCGTACATAAATCTCTCTCTCTCTTTCTTCCTTTTTCATGAACAAGTATAGAAACAGGCATAATATGCAAACCGGTCTAAGTTTGAAATTTAGTGCCGTTTATCCCGATTTAAAAAAAGATGATTTTCATGAATAAAAGTCGAATATCACATCATTATGTTCAGCTACTCAAGTGTCAAGTTTGATGCTTTATTATTCTGGTTTAAAACACGTAATACACATAACTATAATTAAGTACGAATAAATAATTCCTATTAACCGTTGCATTCGGTATTTACAAAATTATTTTCCTTGATAAACTTTGAAATTTTGGGTATTGGTGGTACTTAGGTAATAAGAAAATAGGAAGTGGCACTTCATTCAAAAAAAGGTTGGAATCACTGATACAGTAATAGTAAGTTTTGCAGATAAGTTCTTGAGAAGTGTGACCATCGTAAACAGCGATATGTTCTCTGGTACAGGAATCAACTTAACCCTATTATGACCATCTATTTGCTTTTCATAACATTATTGCATTGAATGGTCTGGATCTGCCTTGGTTTCAATTAATCTAGATAACTGAAATTCTACTGAAACCTGTTCCACAGCCACACATGTTAATCATGAAAACACAGTAACTCTAATACAACAGTGAAAAAACTAATAATGATTGTAAAATATAAATATAGAGTGTAAAAATGATATAATAGTTGAATGTGCAATGACCTGAATAACAATGCTTAAATGTAGTTGCAGAATCAAGTTATAATCGACTTCTTTTTAATTAATATACGTATTTCTCCTTTCCATTTCTTTCTCGGCTTCGTTATTATCTTTTCAGTAAGTAATGTTTCGAGAAATTGATGATATGCGCACATGATATGCATATATACATTTTTGCGTACTAGTTTTGCAATAAAAGTTGTTGCACGACATATAATATATGCACTTTCTTAACGTTTTTGAAATAAGCTGAATTTCATACCATTTGAAGAAGAGACGCGTAGAGTGCAATTATGATAAAAGATCCGAATTTTGATCTTCCATGGCATCCATCTGATGATTCACATCAGGCATGCTAAAAATTTTTACAAATGCATAAAAATTAAATTAATAATCAAAAATAATTGCTGAATGAAAATAACTCTAAGCGATATTGAAATTGTAACATCTGAGTGAGAGAGAAAAAAAATTAAAGGCAAAATTTAAGGTAAAGTCATATTTTTACCGTTGTTGGTATCGATAGCAGTTCACAAAGCGTGGCCGATCAAAATAAGAATATAAGTTCTTATGGAGATATATTTCATCATCTATTTTTATAAAGGCTTATATTTTAACAAGGTTGAATTACAGGCTTGTACGGCACTCACGGTATACAAGTGTTACCCATGATGAGAAAATATAATACAAAATACGCTAGTATCATATTAAATACACACGAGCCACATATGCTAACAAATGTTACACGCCCGTGTGTCGTGAGAATATATGTTCGGCCTCGCTGTGCTAAGATCGACAAACTCAGTTGTGTGTAAATATATTATGGTGCGGAGGTCAGGTTAAAATGTCGGTGACGTCCAAGCTGACTCATAGAAGAGTCTCGAGACGTAAAATATACAAACAAACGTGTATCGCGATGCCAAAATATCAAAATTGTTGGCATCATTGATTGAAAGATGATTGATACACGGATTGCAGAAAAACAAGCGTTGTAAATGTACGTCCAGAATGGTAGGTCGCCATTTTGTGGAACATCTGACAGAACTAAACAATTATTATTATTATTACGATAGTTCGATGAAATGTGGTTAGTATCGTAATACCGAGAATTATTAGTGAACTGACAGAGGCCTGATTCTTGGGTTTCACTGCATCGACAGCCTTTAAACGCCAGTTCTCGCGAACTTGGCTTTCGTCTTGACAAGACTAGTCTTTACTTTTGACAAGATTAGTCTTTACTTTTGACAAGACTAGTCATTACTTTTGACAAGACTAGTATTGAAATGTTGCCATATTCTCTCTCTTGCGCAAGGAGCTGGGGTTTCGGATGCATACGGTATCAAACTACATATTGAGTAATCTGGGTAAGATTTTGATAGTTCAATGCAACAAGCAGCAACATAGAGGTTTTCCAAATTATTTGAGTTGAGGGATGTACATAGCACACACACACACACACACACACACACACACACACACACACACACACACACACACACACATACATATACAGGGTGTGCCAAAATTTCGTTCGGATTTTAAAAAATCATAAAAAAATGAAGAAATTGGTGTATCCGTGTGCGGTTTGCACCTTTAGACTTGTCAACGTGTCAGATTTTTTTGACGCAAGAAAAAAAGTTAAAATTATCGCCAGTAGGTGGAGCTATAATTACTTTTGCTTTGCAACATCGTTCGACTTCAGCTCCTGTAAAGGTCTTAGTTTGTATGGCTATAACTTCAAGACTTCATGCACAACTCGAAACACGCTGATTTGTAGTAAATCCGTGTTTCGTGAAACCTCCCGTACACTACATATGGTGCTAGGTGACCATACGTAGTGTACGGGACGTATGGTGCTATGTGACTTTGCTGCGAAAGCATCCATTTCTTGTGCTACCCTGCTGGTACGCTACTTCGACAACTTCGGCCTGCCACTGCGAGGTCGATCTTCTAAGCGACCAGTTTCTTCAAATCGCTGCACTACCTCTCTGAGCCCAGTTTCTGCAAATTGGACCTTGATGTCCCTTAATTTTCTTTACCATTCTAAATTACCGCAATGCTTGCGTTGTTGATTCATTGTTAGACATAAAAAAAAAACTATAGCAAAAGTTCCCTTTCTACCAATGTCAACATTGCAGTCATTCAGTAAGTTGCAATAATTCAACAAAACAGCAATTCAAACCACACACACACACACTATTACAAAGGCAGAAGTGGATTAGAAGTTAGTTGTCGGTTACAATCCTCTTTTAAACCGATAAAATTTGCATATTTTCAGGAAAATATACTTTGCAGGGTCACCTGCGGACGACAATTTTAATTATTTTTTCTTATGTCAAAAAAACAAAACAAAACAACAACCCAACAACCTTAGGCTTTGACAAGTCTGAAGTGCAAACCGCACCCCGATGCACCAATTTCCTCATTTTTTATGATTTTTTTAAAATCCGAACGAACTTTTGGCACACCCTGTATATATATATTGCAATCATGCCCGCATCTAGAGGGGGGATCTTAGGGACCGGTGCCCCCGAAACTACATCAAAACTCCCCTACTACAAAATTGGACTTGGCTACAGCCTTGCATGCTGTGATTGTATCGATACATGCTGTAAAAATTTTTGAACCCCCCCTTGAAATTAAATCCTGGCTACGGCCTTGATTGCCATGTATGGAAAATTGAAATTTATTTTAAATTATCAGGGTGTCTAAGGTACCTACGGGTCCATATAACTCTAAGCTTATAGTTCAGTGATTTATCAATGGTGCCTTGCGATTATATAAAAAATTGCTTTTAGTGAATGAGCCAAATAACATTTTCAAATAAGGTAATACCTACATTTCCACGCTTCTTGTCAGCACAATTTATCTACACTCTATTCATACATCATACCACTCATTGCAGTATACAGTTCATAAAGTTAATTGGTTCATAAGTTCATAAAGTTGATTGGTTCATAAGTTCATAAAGTTGATCGGTTCATAAGTTCATAAAGTTGATTGGTTCATAAGTTCATATAAGTTGAATGGTTCATAAAGTTCATAAAGTTAATTGGTTCATAAGTTCATAAGTTAATTGGTTCATAAAGTTCATAAAGTTAATTGGTTCATAAGTTCATAAAGTTAATTGGTTGTATTTTCATAGCGCAAGGTAGCTAGCATTGGTCATTTTGCGACAAACGAAGTGAGACCGTACATACGGAAGTTCATAAGAGGAGGGGGATTAAGGTTTATAAGGTGGAGGGTTCAAAGTTAAAACTTCATATATCTATATAAATAAATATGTAATAAATAAAATAAACATAATAAATATGTAATAAATAAAATAAACATAATAAATATGTAATAAATAAAATAAACATAATAAATATGTAATAAATAAAATAAACATAATAAATATGTAATAAATAAAATAAACATAATAAATATGTAATAGATAAAGCATTATAAATATGCAATAAATAAAAACATGATAATATGTATTAAAAACAAATATGATAAATATGTAATATACAAAATGGTAGTGTAATGGGGATTCTGACCCTCGTCAATCCCACCCCTTGTATATTATATCATCACCCCATGCATACTTTTCAAGAAGTTTAAGGACTCAACAACTTTTTGTCCATTTAACCAATTTGCATGGGAATTTGACTCGTCTGGACTGCACTGCTGCAGTAAGGAAACAATGCATGGTATATCTGAACAAATATATCAGGATACCTACTTAGAAAATTATACACTGCATAGCACATTATTATTACTATTGTGCGATACTGAAAATTTGACTGTATGACAGTCATTGTCAAATCTTCTATTAATTTCCGTGTGATTTTATCTACTTCTTTTCCGGTCTGATTAATTTTACTGCTCGGTAGCGGTGATCGGGCCTTATGGTTGTGATTTTAAAATTAGGATTTTGTAAGGCGAAATATAATTATGTAATAAACTCACCCTACATCTCGGACGCATACAGGCCTGCATCGACCTTTTTCACAGACCCTGGTGCAACGCCTGGCATCCACCATCGCATTTTCGTTGGAAAATACTGCCAGCAAAACGACCAAGCCCAAGACGCACAGAAATGACGCTCGCATGATGACTGAAATTCAGAAATTTTAATATTTAATGAATTTATACAATATACTCATAAATGTTTTTCAATACGTATATTATTTATATATAAACCACGCTGCCTTATAATCTTTAAGAGAATCAATGGCGGATTTCTAAGTAGGTATACAAGACTCGTACCTAGGGCGACACTTATGGGGGTGGGTGGCAATTTAGAACACGAAAATAAATTATTAATTGTTATATGAAAGTATTCGCTAAATGTTGGTTTGAACAAATATGTAAAAAATCACCTTCCTGTATAATTAAAAGTCTAGTAATTTTTTTTAATATTTTTAGGAAGGGGATTATGCAACTCGTATCTACAAGTTTCTAAATCCGCCATTGAAAAGAATGAATTTTTAAATAGAATTTTTAAATAATTTTAAAATAATAAATTTTCGACCTGAGAGTCGATATTTCAAGGGTTATTAGTTCAAGACAAACTTGGAGAAAGGTCGGACAATAGCACTCCTGTGACCCAGGAAAAGAAAACTCATTTAGTTGTCTCTCTGCATACTTAGAGCTCACTTAGGGTTTTCAGGGGAGTGGGAGTGGGGGAATTCAACTTGTTTTGGGCAAATCTGGTATGCCCCCCCGGGGGGAGTAGGTACTGGAACTCCGACCCCTTAATCCAGTACCAGCCGGGCTATGTTTTTCCATCGTTTCTAGACTCTTTTCAGTCATAGTATTAACTGGAAAAACATAGGCATTCGGATATTAATTCTATCGACTTAGTCAATAATGAGAGATTTTTGATTGTCGTTTTTTCACTTCGAAAACTTGTATTAATGAGACTAAAGTTATGTCGGCACTTAATGAGCAGCTAAATTCTCAACGTTCTTCTATAATTTATGTTAAATAATGCATCCGCAGTCTATTCCATTATGTCTTATGGAATAACGCTGGCTTATTGCTCGCCCACCATCTTGCGTTAATACTGGCAGGCTTTTGTTGAGCGTAAGAACATTAAAATTCCATGATAATGAATACCTTCTTGTTATAGATATTGACATAATATCCACGGTTTTTAATTAGGATTGAAAAATGTAAAGGACTTTATCAGCTCTTCTTAATCTTTCCCGTTAATGGAATTTTGATTAAAATTCCACCATTCTTGAAGTTTTACCTTCGCTTTCTGTTTTCTTCTGTCCCTTGATAGTGGTTAATGGGATAGTTTACTCCAATTTGAATTTATAGTTATTATAATATTTATAATAAAGTAATACTTTTAAAGAATTATTCGTGATAATAATACGTGAAAAATTTATTTTGCAGTAAAAGGAATGTTTATTTACTTTTTTATTTAAATAAAGACGTTACGAAGAAACACAGAAATCTAATTACGAGAATTTTTTGGCAATTTTTATAACAAATGTAGATGTGTAATTGTAGCAAGTTAAAACTTACCCAGACTCATTTCTTTCGAAGAGATTTTTCTTTTTAAAACAGCAGGAATTGAGTTCTTAACAGAAAAAACTCTCTGAGTTTCTCTTTATGTTTCTAAAATTATCTTTAAACTTAAGGGAAAAGGAACAGAAAATTTCACTATATATAATTTTTCACTTCAAAAATTAACTTAAAATTTTAAACGGTTCATTTTTTAACATTTTTTTTAACTTGGACGGCCAACTCCATTAACAATACGTACCTCATCGTTCAAGTAAAATTTTGTTAAAGGAAAATTGTACATTTTACGAAAAAGAAAGTCTTTTCGTATACATGAAATTTTAATTTTCTAAATTTTGGGCTTTAACGTAACATTGCATAATTTAAAAGTTACCGATTAACTCGTATCGATCGTTTATCAACTTACTTTTATTGAACTTTTATCGCTTATCTGGACAAATAAGTTTTTAACGTTAAAATAAAAAATATAAAAGAGGAAAGGCCAAAGAAAACAATAGAAATTTACTATTGTAGATACCATTGTTGGAGCTGTTCGCTTTACAGGCTTCGTAAGCTGTTGCCACAGAAGTAGCCCGGCAACGCACTTTTTACAATTACAGTTTTAGCAATTGGCAACAATGCCGATTTCCTTTTCACGTTTTTCAAATACTGTACAATATTTAACCTTTTATATTTGACAACAATAGACGTAATTGTATTCTGAATCCTAAAAACGACCAGTCTTCGATTTACCATAAACCTGTGAACACGTATCATCGGAGGCTCCGCCATCAGTGGGCACAAAATTATTTAACAGTGTTTTCTAACTATTATATATTTTGGTGGTTTAATTAATTAATCTAAACATTTTTCAAATAAATATGGTTTTAAATCGAACGGAATTGTCTTGCATTAGTTTACGACATCAAATCATGTTAGCTACAGAGAGTTCGTTACACAGCTGAAACTTAGTTATATGCAGTTAACTGGATATGTAAATATGTGTAGGGCCAGCTTTAGCAATAGGTGAACGTAGGCGGTCACTTAGGGCTGAAGACCAAAGGGGGCCGCTGACTAAAAAAAGGCTGCGTCTATATGTTTATTTACTACTGGCCAGGTCTGTAGTCATGATGAAGAGGAACTTGGGCAAGGCACAGGGCATATAGTGTACGAGGCACAGGACAACGGAAGATGTGCTAATCAAAAGACTTAACAAAATCCAACAGAAAATAGAAAATACAGAAATAGTGATGGGTATATATTTTGATTTAATTAAAGCATTTGATATAATAGATAGAAATATTTTATTAAACAAATGGAGTTATATGGCATACGAGGTAGAGTATTAGAATTATTTAAAAGCTACTTAATAGAAAGAACACAAATTGTGACAATAAACGAAACTAAATCATTAGTAAGGACAAATAACAACGGAACCCCACAGGGCACAATCATGGGACAGCTGTTGTTTTTACTATACATAAATGATCTACCAGACATTGACCAGGATATTAATTTGTTTGCCGGCGATATTAATTGGTTAATTTTGAAGACTCTAACACCAATAAACCATTTGAAAAAGCAAAAAACCAAAAAAAACACCCACCGCATTATCCGAGTGGTTCCAAAAAAATAAAATTATAGTTAATACCAATAAAACAAAACATATGATATTCCATAACGTTAATAAAAAAAATAGATTAATTACAAATATTAAGCTTCAACAATGAAGAAATTAAAAGAACTAGAGATATTAGATTTTGGGCATCACCCAAATTAACATAAGCACTATCTCTCACTGTGTATATATATATGAATGTTTGATAAAAAAAATGTATTTGTTTTTTCGATATTCTGCCGCTCTTGTTTTTGAATATTCCAGATAAAATTGTGTACCTCATAACAAGTTTTGTACCGACGTCCATGATGATAATCATTGCAAAAACGTTCTGTTAATTCCTTCAATATTCCAGTAAATACAATATTCCAGTCGTTAAAAGAAATGTCACAGATTTAAAAGACGTGCAATGCCAAAAGGTTCAGTGCTTGCCTCAGTAAAACGATATACGAATCGATTTAGTTTCTTCAACCAGGATCCAGTGTGACATATAACAAGATAACTTTTTGCTCTTTTTTTTGCTTTTTAAGGAACATTAAACTTTAATTATTATGTTATTCGTTAACGAAATTGCTTGTAAAATATTTATTCAATTACCAAAGGCGTAAATTTTAAATTAATTCGATTTTTATTAGCACAGACATTATCACTTAAAATTTCTGTATATAAATAATGTACATATAATTAAATTTCTTTTCTTTTTAAAAGCAGGACCCCCATAACATACTAACCCACCTTTTTGTTTTTGTTCTACATATTATATTTAGTTTTTAAAAGCCCACATTTAACACAGAAATAAAATAATTTTGGCCTATCGGGGCATCCAAAACTTTATAATTTCTCTCTGCAAGATGTTTAATTTTGATCAATGTTGGCGCCTTTTAAAGGATGAAAGTTAAACAAATGCATTACAAAGTTTAAACTTTGAGCTCAATTTAGACCTCGTAGACAACACAATCAGACATCTGCTACAATCAGGTCACGGCCGGGTTCTAGACTGCCAGACTGGCCACCTTTTTTTAACATGGCGGATGCCGTGTCAACCAGTGATAACATGAGCCAAGTTGAAGTTGGCTAATAATTGGCGACCAAAGATTCTGGCGGTCCTTAACCAGCACACCAAGTCACAAGATGGCGAAATGTGAAAGACCTCCCCCCCAAAAGAAACAAAAAATCGGCAGAGAGAGTGTGGATTGGAAGTGAATAAGACGTCACTAAGACAAGGGGAATGACTACCCCCAACCGATGCCAATCTAGGGGTGTTGGTCAACAGTTACTTTAAAATGTAAGCTCCCCTTTCTTTTGCTTTATTTCCTCTTAATTTTAATTAATAGTGCTTCCTCCCACTAAAATTCTAATATGATTAAGTTTTATTTACTGGTGGTTTTTATACCAAAGTATAATTCGTGAGTATAAATGAGCTAATTGGTAATTGAATTTGGTTTCATTATTTAAAGTAATAGGATGTTTTCAATGGTACATAAAATGTTTATACAAGATATAAACTTACGAAAGGATATGTTAAAAAGGAAAATTTTAAAGGATATATGTTTGTGTAATTACTTGTAATCTAGAAATTTGTTACTGGCTCCAATGCTTAAATAAAAGGCACAATTTAAATTTTTGAATAACGTTCTTGCCTGTTTTTGTTGTGAATTTTTTTGTTATTTACTTTTAATTGCGGATTCTAAATTAAAATAATTAAAACACAATCATGCAATGTACCTAATTAATCTATTTAAATATAGCGGCCTCACATTGCAGTTCTCGATAAATAAACTTGATATTGAATGTAATGGTAATGGGGTTGTAGAGTTCTTAAATTATTAATCAAATAGTTAATCTAATTAATAAGTAAACTAACTTTAAATTTACAAACCTAATTATAGAATACTTTAACTTTATTTTAATTCTAAATTCTAGCTAATTAAATTAACACTATACAACCCTGTTATCACCACAACAGAACAGGATTCTAAATATAAAAGAAATACATACATTTAAAATATTAAACCTGATATACCTCAGAATAACAGAGGGAAAATATGATGACGTCATTAATATCACGGTAAAACCCAATTGCAGAAATATAAGATCAGGTGAATTATATAAATTAACGAATATCAGAACTGAAATAGGAGCTAAAAATATAAATTATTATGGCGTTAAAATGTGGAATGAACTACCTACTGATGTGAAGAATATGCAAAGCAAAGGAGAATTTAAAAAAGACTTAAAGCACTGCTAATAAATAGGCAACTAACAGATCGTGAATTAGGGAGTGGGGACATTTAATCTTCTGATTTTACTTTACTTCCCCCGTACTCGGTATGTCATGGAAATAAAATTTTGGTTGATTCATTGACATATGGTGTACAAGGCACAGGACATATGCAACACACAGCACACACGCACACACACACGCACATATATATATATAAATAGCTCGATGGGACAATTGGGGCACAAGCAAGGGCCAACCGGGGCTAGGATCTTGCTGGGCTACAGGCCTGCTACTGGCTTCTACCTCTTTACACGGTCCAGCCGTTGCGAATAGTCGTGTCTGTAAAAGCAATCCCTGTCATTACTCTGCGAATAATTTGTCATGTCTCTTCACGTATCATAATATCATTTGAATATCTGTCTTCATTTGTCACATGTAGGCGCAGCCAGGATTACGGGAGTGGAAGTGGGGCTTGTGACCGAATAAGGAGGTGGAGAATTTATTGTATAAGCTGAATTTCACTTTATAATATGGATATTATGGAAAAAAAGAAGTGATTTTCGCTCAGTTAGAATGCGGGGCGGTTATAGACCTCCCATGACGACAACTATGCCTTTATATATAGCAATATGCTTACAATTTCCGCATAGGGTCGCCTGATGGCTTACCCCATTTACTCACATGATAAAACCTGTTTATCTTGAACTTATTTATCTGGAAAATTGATATACTTCGAGATTTATACATTTCCCTGCATTTTCAGCCTAAATTCAATATGTATTTCATACATTTAAAAGAGCTTCCCTATCTCTTTTCCCATTCCGAGTGATTTGGGGTAGACGGGCTCTATTTCATGTATGAAAACACTGGAAAAGTTGACTAAAGGCTGGTTAATCCCTAAAATACCAAAGCACGTTAAGAGAATTGGCAATTTTATATTAGCATGCTACTATTTTTTAATAACTCCTGTTTTTTCTTCATAATGAACTCACAATAATCTTATCCACCATTTCCATTTTTTTTTACTAAATTTAGCATATTTTTCCCTTTCCAAGAAAAATTTATAATAACCTATTGAGGGGGCGAGTTGACTTTCATGGAAACATTCTATTTTGACGACTAACATCTATATTACGCGACCGTGTTATTTTTACTTATGTGTAGCGTCATTGTGACCATTAAAGATCTTAATATAGAAGCAATTTCATGGAATTCATTATATTAGACAATTTATTACGAAGACCTCATTATTTGGGCGTTTTTTTTCTCAGAAGAAAATGAATTTTCTTGCCACGAAACAAAAGACGTCAGAAAAATGAAAATCACGCAGCGCCACTTATCACTGTAGCTTTATCGCGCTAGTTAAGGTCTTATGGCCCATAACTCAATGTAATGTCCAGTTTACGCGGGAATACTAAAATGGTTCCCGCCATAGAGGTAAAAGAACCTTATTGCCTGATTAAAAACATTGATTCAACGAAGCAGTTAGTGATTAGAATATAACCAGTGGCGGATTAAGCGGCTGGTGGACCTGGCGGCCTTCATGGGCCCCCGAATCTCAAGGGGCCCCGAACTCGAGAGATTTCCAGTTAAAAACTACCACAACACAAAAAGCGAAAGATGCAATACTTAATATTATTCACGTATTTTACGTATATAAGTACAGAAAGTTTTTTATTAAATTAAAGTTAATTAAAAATCATATTAGTTCAAACATGCTCTGGCGCACCTACCTTGGGGGCCCGCGCACCCCTTGGGCTAACAAAGCGGAAAATTATTACGCCAACAGACACTGAAATTCTTTTTTTGAAAGTAGTAAAATTGAAAGTAATGACGATCCCAGCAACATTTCCCTGAACTCTGTGACATTGATGAGACTGCTGTTGAGGTAAGCAACCACAGTGGCTATGGCTGTCTTCAAACGCTTTCCAGGAGGTAAAGGTAGACCAAAACAATTAAATTGGAAATTCTGACTGTAGAGATTTCTAATTATGTCAAGAAATCTAACCTCACCGATGAAAATAGGATAACAATGTTTAAAAGTCTTTGGGAATCATATGCAAATTGCAATTTTCGCATTAGTGCTGTATAAAGTCAAGGAAAATCTCACCACAGTTGGAGGTTCTGTCCATCTGAACTGAGTAAGCATAACTTGCCCAAAATTAGAAGACAGTGCCTATAGCAAATTTTGTGTGTTCTCTGCATAAGCCACAAATCTTGTTTCAAAAGAGTTTAATAATTGGAAGAAGACTTTGAAGAAGTTCAGCAAACAAAGAACTTTTCTCTATCATAAGGATTCAGTTCACAAAGCCGATGAGTTTTTAAAGGTCGCAAAAGGAAAAAAGGCTTCCGTAGATCAAGTAGTGGACAGAGGGCAAGCAAAAGCAAGTTTTGCACAATAGGATTACTTTTAAATCTATTACTAAAACAGTGATCTTTTGTGGAAAACAAAAGCTGGCCATTGTAAAATTGTACAAAAAAATCCACCATTTTTAATCATTTAAGCATATTGCACTGTCAAATTAGTAGCAATTTAATAATGATAAATGAACACAAAAAACAACCGTAATTGATATATTCTTTGGCCATTTTTTCCACCAAAAATTTCTCGCACTACTGGGTCCCCTCCTTGGGAATATTTCGTGTGCGCCATTGCAAAGATGAGTGCAGAACGATTAAATGCTACTGTTATAACTAGATCCCGTAATATATTCAATTACATATTTTAGCTGTTTTTAGTGTTTTTGAATATAAATGCACAAAAACCATGAATTTCCAGAATAAATGCATATTTTAAGGGTTTTAGTAATTTTAAGAATTTTATTATTTCCTCATCCGAAAAAATTTTCGCACAACGCTGAAGTTAAACTTTCCTCCTACTTCTTATCTGAGCGGAAAGGCAATGGAATTTGTAAATGTACACGTTTAATTACGTCCTAGGACGCCAAAATGTTGTCGTAGCTGAATTATAGCCACCATCCTTGTTATGAAGACCAAAGCTGAGTTTTACTGTGCTTGGCTGGCAATTGATTGAAAGTCAAATTAAAACAAACACTTATTCTAAATTTCCACACCATTTTCCTTCAGTGATAGACATCGTTCTATCATCGATAAACTATTCGTAATAAAAACCAGCAAAAATGTATGTTTTGCTCAGTATCTTTTGTAGCTCTAAGGAAGACCCTTTTGGCCATAAAAATGTTATTACATGATAGAAGATAAAGCTTAACCGATTAGAACAGTGGGTCTGAACTGGTGATCCGTGGACCACTGGTGGTCCTCGAAGGAGTCCCAAATGGTCCGCGAGACGGGTCATTATTTAAAAAAAAATTATTGGAAAAAATACTTATAAAAATTATTATTATTAAATATTAAAATTAAATAAAAAAATGAAAGTCATGCTATAATTTTAGTATTTTGCGCCCTACCCAGTGCCGTATTTCCCAATAGGCTATACTAGGCTATAGACTAGGGCGGCAAAATTTTGTGTATTGAGTCTGATATAACAAAATCAATACAATTTGATATAATCAGATGTTTTGCCGAGAAGAAAGCTAGACGTCATGCTTTCCATTTAAATACCAGTGTTCGATAGGCTTTTATTTTTTGCTAAAATTAAAATTTATTTCAATAAAATTGAATTTGATTTATTATATACCAAAAAGGAATAATACTTCAATATAAGTTAATATTATTATTTAATGTTTATGTCTCAATTTATGAGTTTGTTTTTCAATATATCTTCTGCCAATAGAGAAGCTATGAGTATTTTAATTGACATACATTCACACGCTTCTCGTTAGAAAGTATTAATACAATTATGCTACATACCGTATCACGGACAATAATAAAAATATCATGCGATAATAAGATACTACATAATTAAATAGCAGTAGCAACAATGCTACAAATAATAATACTACTTAACTCAGATCTAGTTAAGGGCCAAGCAACTCCGGCGGCCGCCCAGGGCCACGTTTGGATGAGAGCGCCAAACTGAGGTCAAGTTAAAAAATTTTTTTAATTAACTCAAAAGCAGAAAATCTCTCTAAAAAGAGACAAGTTTAGAGAATTTCTTTAAGAGATTTTTGGTTACTTTTATTGAGTATATGGCCCACTGTGTGCATCTGTGAAAATCTTCTATTTTCACCGGAGGATTGGGGGTGCCAAAAGCAATCCAAGCCACGCCGCCCAGGTTCAAAATTAACCACGAACCGCCCCTGGACCCAGTAATGCAGATAAATTTAAGGGCCCTGGTTTTATTATTAAGAAGGGGTCCCCCAGCATACCTGCCTTTCCGCAGGCTGCTTTGTCAGCCCACAAAATTAAATTTCGGGGGGGGGGGGGATAACGTTTTGTCTCTCCTATAACTTTGATAATGTAACCAAGATAAAAAGACCACGAAACAAATAACAGGATATACTAACAACTGTTATTGGTTAATAACAAATAACTGTTATCTACTAAGATGTGCTCTATTATATATTATACTGATAAGCAGTTTCAAGGAGGTTTGGTTATATTTTAAGGGGACATCCCCCCCCCCGGCCCCAGTCTGGCTACAGTTCTGGCAGCATGCCTGGTAATTTTTAGGGGTATTTTTTTCTTTGTAAGAAATTAACGGAGCGGTTATTTAGCCTAACACAAAAGACACGACGATTTCCTAATATGCTATTGCTGATAAGTAATTATATTAACTGTTAAAAATTAGCAATTAATACGCTAATAAATGTTTCCTACGACGAAGCGCCTGACAGATAAGATGGCGAGAAATATAAATTAAAAATAGCCAACATTTTCACTTCGTCATGTATGTATCATAGCGAAGGAAAAATCTTGGCAAATATCGTTTTCTAAAAATCCCGCGAGAGCGCTGGAAATTAGTCCAAAAAGAACCAAAATACGTTTAGTTTATCGTAAACAAATAGTGAAGGAATGAAATAAAAAGAATGTAAATTTCTTCTGTAAATATTTCAGCGCAGTCTTTAATAATTTTCTTGCATAAAATTTGCAGAAAAGCTGTATTGACAGGTTTTAAAGTAGTTTGCGATTTTCTGTAAGCAACTAAATTAACTTTTTGAATCTCTGGGGAGAAAATTCGGCACAAAAAATGGTTTTAAAATTTAAAAGCTTTTAGTTTTAAAACCATTTTTTGTTAGCATTTCACATGTATAAAATAATTACCATTCTTAACAACTACAGTGAAACCTCTCATTACCGGTCACCTACCGGACAGAAAAATTTGGCCGTAAAAGAGAAGTGACCGTAAAAAGGGGGGTCATTTAGAAGTAACTGAAGTATTGCATTTTAATCATTTAAATACTTCATCTCGAAACTTTTGTATTTTCGAGCACGTAAAACAAGTTTAAGATAACGAACGTCAGTGTTTGTTGGATGTAACAAGTAAATTTACAACAAAATGTTAAATCAAACAACAATGTCAATCAATCAACGTTTATTGGCGTAGTGATACCAACGCCGATGGTATGGCGTGATTAGATGGTGAAACGTTCGAAAGAAAATAAATATTTCTGCCTTCGGTGGGACCTGAACCCACGACCTTCCACTTGCCGGGCGGAGGCTCTACCCACTGAGCTACGAAGGACAATATATAATCTCTTTACGAACGTATATATATTGTTGCCAGTTATTTCGCAGAATGGTGTAGTACATGGACTACTATTTAAACCAAATTGCAAAGAGACTGGTAAAAAAAAAATAAAATGTTAAATGTTAAAATTTATTTGTTTTGGAAAAAAAATTATTAATAGCTACTTGATGGGGCTTATTAATCAGTTCTTCTCCTTAGAAATGTATTTTTAATTGATAGATTAAATTCACCGTTTTTCCGTCGTTATGTTTACAGGTTCTGTGAGCTAGTCAAGTAAATGAAAATAATAATAAATTTGAACTGCAATATTTTTTATTAGTTTCACATGCAGTATATCACAATATGATTTATTACCTAAGTTATATTAAGCCTTAGTCATCTGAATTGACAAATCCGAGTCAATTACCACTCTTTGTTAATGAGGGGGGGGGGATTCTTCTTAGCTCTCATCCAGTTTATCCTCAGTTTCTTCTTGTGAGAAATGCTGTGAAGGTCGAAGTGCAAACATATTTTGTCCGTACAGGGGTTCTGGTCT